>CM062291.1:26922524-27522524 GCA_031216915.1 Pictodentalium vernedei | reverse complement strand
TCATGGTACAATCTCTGCTTTTAAACTGGTTGATACAGGTCAGTTTCTGGTGTTGTTCAACAATAAATGAATGCCAATAGCAGTTGGTAATGCCCAACACCATTTTGGTTAAGCAAATGGCGGCAACAGAACAGAGCAAACATTATGGGACTCGTCACACTGTTCACCAATGGAAACAATAGAACTACAATTATTTTCCATTTGTTTATTAGTATCTCTGTAGGGCACGCTTAACACTTTTAACCCAGACTACCGCTGTTCCGGCCCAGTATCATGCAATGACCTGAATTCATCAAGTAGTTAGTTGCACAATGAATTTGTGTGGTGGAGCAATCAATATTTTCAACGTGCAGCTACAATATTTAATGGGATCGTCTCCCAAGTAACGAATATAGACCCTGCCAGTTAATGACACTAAATGGGCATGGAATATACCATCAGGATCGAAGAGGTTAAAGGCATTGAAGATGTTCAAATTCGTCAAACTGTGAAAAGAATATTGTAAAAATTACTAAAGGGGCGAAAAAATGTTACATGATAGAAAAAATCACACTCAACATTTTAAAGTCATCACCCGATGAACACATTTGCATGGATTTGATGAACACTTTCTTTCCCCACACTGCACAGAGCTTCCAAGAATCAAAACTACCTTGTCCACGTGATAACGTGCACGGGTTCTCAGGCCATGAACTCGTTGCTATTGGTATATTAAGTAAAAAGAGTTCCTTCCATAGAACAATAGACACATCACTGAATTAGAGCAAATGTTCAACAAAACATTTTCCTGGACAGTGTTCAGTCTTCCGACGCCTCGTAAGACCAATGGAAAGAACATTGTTGTTTCTCAGGCAATTTTTCTCAGTTTTATGATGAGGGAAGCGGGCATTTTTCTTTCTTTTTTATTTGTTAATGCACAACAGTTCTGTGACTAGTTGGAATTAGAAATTTTACGAATTGGTCCATTAAGTGTTTTCAGTGGTGGAAACTTCCCATAATGCAGTTGCAAATTTAACCAGTTATATCTTGTTTGACAGAGCTGACTGAGAGTGTGTCAAACAAAATATAGTTTGTTAAATTGTTCATCCGATGAGTGCAAAATAGCATTATTGATGAGATTTCCAGGTAAAAAATGAAGTGATGAGGCAGGTTTTCATTGACGACGGAGGTGCCTGGGAAACAAGAAGTTCCTTTTAATAGCCTAATTGCTGGTGGCTTTTTTCGAGAATACAGCATGTAAAAATGCACTAAATTTTCAGGACAAAGAAAATAGAACATTCAGATCATATTTTGGTATTAGGAAGGTTGCGATTTCAAAACGTGTAAGTGTTTGGTTACTTGTAGTACCGCTACCTGTACACAAACAACGTGTAAAACGAGTCAAAGCTGTGTTTTGCTTGCGGGGACGTGACAGCCGTTACTTATTCCCAGTTCCTCATTCGACATTCGTTATCAACCCATTAAATCCGTTGATAACGAATTTCGAATGAGGAACTGGAAATAAGTAACGGTTGCCCGTCCATTTCACGGTCCAGGTATAGTTTTGTTTTGGTCCGTTTTATTGATCGACTCACCTTTTGTGAAAGAAATGAAGATTGTTGCTTCTGAACTGATAATTTTAAATTCAATTCAATTTATTCGCTCATCAAAACGACAAGGGTACATGGGGTGCATTTACAACATTTACATTCTTTTAAACAAAAACAAACAGAATATAATTTTACGTGACAGTAATCAAATCGGCAAAAATAGGGCTACAGTTAAAACTGGAAGTCCTGTCACGAACTGTGCGCTTATCTAGGCTTAACAGCGCGTAGGAATTGAGCGCAATTGCCATATCGAATGGCATCCAAAGCACGGAAGGTTCTCCTGGTTACTTATAGCAAGCACATGCAATGTATCAGCCAATGGACCTCCGGGTTGCCCGGAGGTCCATTGGCTGAAACATTGCTTGTGCACAGGCCATATGTACAGAATTTGATAGCCTTACGATGGTCATAACGCGTAGAATAACGCACAGATGAACGTGCTATTTGTGCGCATTTCATGACAGGACTTCTAGTTTTAACTGTATGGGTGATGAATTCCAGGATAGATGTATAGAATGGGTCTTATTTACAACTCTGTTAAAACCTGCGGGATATTCGTTCTGTATCGACGCTCTTTTGTTAATCTTTTCATTATATTTCCTTTATCGCCAACAAAACATCTCCCATGGCCACCGTCGCAGCAGGTTCGACAAACCTGTCCAAACGAGGGTCATAAGATATGTTTTGGGAAAGGCATCCAATATGAACTATAAATAATAATGTATGCAAGTAGCGTCGGATGGTATGAGGGGATGTCAAAAAGTTTTGAGCCTAACATAAATACTACTGGAATATCGGTACAGAACATATTTATTTTTCAACATAGTCCCCTTGTAATTCAATACACTTGTTCCACCTGGTCTGAAAGTCGTTGATGGCGCGTCTGCAGAAGTCCATATCTTGGTCCTGTAGTCAAGCCTCCCCACAGCAGTAAGTTCCTCGGCATCTTGAAATCTTTGACCACGAAAGTGTTTCTTCAAATTTAGAAAGAGATAGTAGTCACTTTGACCACGTAAGTGTTTCTTCAAATTTGGAAACAGATGGTAGTCGCTTGGTCAACATTAAAGGAACGCTTTCTGATTGGTTATCACCGAAGAGACCTGTGTCAAATTAAAACGCGCGTAAATAGAACTATTTCAAAACAACAACAAATCCAGGATGCCTGATTTTATTTGTCACCAAGTGACTACCATCTCTTTCCAAATATGAAGAAACACTTAGGTGGTTAAAGTGACTACCATCTCTTTACAAATTTGAAGAAACACTTACATGGTCAAAGATTTCAAGACGATGAGGAACTTACAACTGCCGCGGATGCTTGGCAACAGGACAAAGATATGGACTTCTACAGATGCGGCATCAACGACTGGCACACCAGGTGGAACAAGTGCATTGAATTACAAGGGGACTGTGATGAAAAATAAATATACGCTGTACAGATATTCCAGCCTTATTTATGTTAGCCTCAAAACCTTCTGACATCCCCTCGTACTGGCTCATTTATTAACAACAAATGTTAAAAATTCCTGTTTTCACGAGTGTGCTTATTGGTAATATTACAAACTTCATATTTCACACCTTCGATTCATGAGGGGTTGTCGATGGAGGTAAATATCTCGTTATCGCAAAGCAATGTCCTCTTTCCTTAAATAAAGTCGAAACAGGTGAAGTTGAGCAAGGCTGTGGAAATAACATGCATCTCCTGGCTTGCTCCGAAAGAGGGAAATAGGGATTGTTCATTGCGACGTGTGTAGGGAATTTTCTACTTTCATTTACTATAATAATTAGATAAAGAGAACTCAGAATAGGGACCATACCAGTAACCCGATGAAACACCCTTACCACACACAGGCAAGGAGTAATATTAGGAACGGTAGGGAGGTGTTTTATTTTGTCCATCGGCAACCTTGTCAATATCATAAACGTTTACCAGTTATTTAGAAAGGAATTCAGTCGTATTAAATGAGAATCACATACGTCGTACTAATTGGTTACAGTTACGTTTTATCTGACATCAAAATATAAGAGAATATATAACAGTAGTCACTAAATTTATTTTAATATGCACATTATGTAGAGAAAATAAAGAAAGCTGAAGGGTACCTCTTAGACTTGTGGAACGACCCCGTCTATTCAACCACTCCACAGTAATGAGTACTGTAAAGTGGGTGGAGAGGCGGGCTCGCATACACTATTCGCAACGTACTAAGGAAACATGGATGGAAATAGCTCAACACTGGTCGAGGAAAACATGATACCCAGTTAATGGCACAGAGTACTGACCATCATTTGAACATATCATATATTTTCTCAATGAATCGGCACAATTTCTCAAGTATTTTTACGTTACTTGTACTCAAACGTTGCTGAAATTTAAGGACGTTGGGTCTGCTATAATATCACGCTGGGGGAAGGCTTTTCCTTGAAGTTTTCTTTTAAAGTTTTAAGAGTAATGCATTCAATGACGTAATGATATTCATTAGTAATACTATTCCTGTCACACTTCAATAAATGATTTCGTCACAGGCCTGTCGATTTGAGGCGAACGGCCGTTTGGGTCGCGCAGAGGTTACCTAAAATGCAAAACACCCAAACGAAAAACGGGTTGCGCGAAATTGTTACGCAAAATTTTTGCCAAGCTGAATGATCTAGTACGAATGAATGGTGGAATGATGTTGATCATCAATCAATCATCAGCTGCACAGGTGTTTGTATCTGCCTGAAGTATAGCTGCTCTGCTGGCCAATTATTGGCCAACAGAGCAGCTATACTTCAGACAGATGCAAACGCCTATTCTGATGATTGGTTGACGCTCAACATCACTGCAAATTGTTGATCATCTTAAGATGTAACATAGGTACAAAATCAAGAAATGGCAATAATTTGTTGTCTCTGCCACAAATAGTGGTCAAGGATGCCATACTCTTCTGTAGCATACTAGCCCATGCCAAGATTAGGCTATAATTGCAACTAATTTGTATCTGAATTGCTGCAACACAGCATCATTGTTGTTCCTAAGGGCTTATCTCTATTCATCGGGATATTGCCCATAGGAGCAAGAACTTGGCTTTGAGACATCAGTTCGCGTATCAGCATAGCTGAGATTCATATATATTTAGGTTACCTAATGGGTTACCTGAATCGAGTACAGAGGAACGAATGATAAAGTTACCAAAGGTCAGACCAGGTGAATGACAAATGGGTTACACACAATTCTGAAAATAGCAGGCCTGCGTCACGTGATGCGTTACTCCAGGAATCAACCTTAACGCGGAGGCGATTATTTGTACATCTAAACTTGGTAAGTATAATTCTATTTTGGGGTCCTAACTTTTTTTAGATAAGGTTCTTACTGAAAACAACCTTTGACTAGTTTAAACACAGTGCATTTTGTGGAGTCCGATAAGTTGGCGTGCTAGTTTTGTTCATACTGGCATATTAATACCTGTTGAACTGAGTGGGTAATTTCTGCTTTGTTCACTTCTTCTTGGTACTGCCAAGCACAAGATACGTCAAATGTATTTAAGATTAATTTAATAAAACCGACCCTCGACAGAACAAAACACAAACGGCTATTCACTTGACACATGGTTTCCAAAGACTTGTTACACATCAGAGGTGGAGGAACGAGGGGCGCACATGGGACACGTGCCCCTGCACTTTTGCCACGGACATGTTGCGCGTTTACACAATGAGTTGCAATGGGCGCATGCAACCGTATCAGTATACAGGCATTCCGGTAATGTATTATTTGGCAATCCAAACATTTGATCAAAGAATCCCACATTCGGACGCTTCGGTCCGTTTCTTCTTTGTCAACCATCTTCCATCTCATAGGCTTGTCTTCTGGTTGGAAGATGTCTGAAGTAGAGGAAATGGACAGGAAAGTAACCACGCTGCGGCACGCTCATCTAAACGAGAGCCTAGTGCGTCATGGTACATTTACCGATATTTCACTTTTCTCCCACTTGGCCGAACCGTGGTGGTTTTGTTTTGAAAATTTTTGTCACTCCACTTTTATCGAGGTCCCGCCGCCTCTGTCACATAGTACACTACAGCTACATCCAAAATGTATAGCAGTTCTATTGTACGGATGTACAACAAACAATTTTCTCTTTGAATATCCGCCTGATATTACCCGCTCACAAAAAGACTGTGTAAGTCTTGAATGAACAATATGATACCGAGGCAGAATTACATGGTCTTTTCCACATAGGATACTAGACGGATATTTATCAGTAATAACAGGCCGGAAGTGATGGAGCTTGTTATTTATTGCACCATCCCATTTCATCTAATACATGGATTTGATTGTACTTAATGATATGTGGTTTGTAGTCATTTAAGGGAATCTTAAAATGTATGTAAAATGTATATATCACATGAAACGTCGTTAATTTCGACGTAACAACCCGTGTCTTATTTCCTGATTATCAACTAGTGTCTAATCGGCGCGTGGTCCCATAGCAGCAGCATTGTATTCTGGTGCGTAGTTCACATGACGTCAATTACGACAACAGGAGCAAGTAAAGCGCATTCATGACGTCATGGTGTGAAGCGTCTGAGCCAACGAACTGATTGTCGGTTGTTTTGGGAGAATTTAGCGACAATGAATTAAATAAAAAGTGTAAAAAACATCCGAAAATTCATGTGATATACAGATCTTTAACTCGTGATGTTTGGATATAAGATTTTTTGAAACTCGTTTGATGAATTCGATTCACAACTCGCCAAAAGGCTCGTTGTGAATCAAATTCATCAAACTCGTTTCAAAAAATCTTATATCCAAACATCACTCGTTTGAGATCCTCTATACTCAAAATCGATTTAAAACGGTGAGCGTTTTTTTCTGGAACTTCCACTGGAGGATGTACTGTATTAGGCAGTTTTTATCTTTAGGTAAACTCACCCTGCCCGTAAATTCCTTTTGGGATCCGTTTCACTGACGGTCGGCGCATTGTGTATGAGGGATTAAAAGCATAGAGCACTTTACATAGTAGCTTTCCTTGATTCCTGGATGTCAGTCGCGACCACGTGAATCCTTCCCGTAATTTCATTTCTTGACAGCAAAATTGCCGAAAATAAACAAGGCGCAGTAATACATTTTTGTTAAAAAATAATTCCCCTATAAACTCGAGCTAACCTTGCAAAAATACTGTATTAAATGAACAGGGTGTGTTTTTATCTACTGGCATTGTGTAATACTTTCAAAAAGGTTTAACCCTTTACCCAACGCAGACGATATCAAAATTTATTATTTTAAATATAATTTTTTCAAATTTTAAAAAAAATTACAACAAAACCATATCATGTGACCCCTCGTTGGAACGAGCTTGACGAGCTCGTTCCAACGAGGGGTCACATGATACGGTTTTGTTGAACTTTTTTGAAAAATAATATTTTTTCAACTGCTGAATTTGCATATTACGCGGGCGGATGCGGGCGATTCGTTGTGTAAAGGGTTAACGAAAAGAACAATTGAACTATTAATTAATCTTCACGAATGCGGCAGAGGTCAGAGGTCAACAAGTCCGTCTCTACAAAAGGAATAAATTCTTTCACTGTTAAACCTATGGGGAATATTTATCACCCTACTAGGTGAATAAAGCAAAAAAAATATCCAAGGCTTTTATTGTTCGAATAAATGGCCACTCATGGGATAAACGGATTACCTTCCTCGTTTCATGGACCTTGATATTTTCCGATATGTTGGAATGCATCAGAAGTGCCCAACGTCAGCATAAGAGGATCAGCGATTATGATGCTTTTAGCATCCAACTAAGAGATGTGATCGTGACAACAATCGTTACCAATACAGTAGATCTGATAACTAATGTATTCAATCTATCACCCACAAGCTTCCAGTCTGATTCAATCAAGTCTTCCACTTGACTAATTGATTCGGTTGTTTGCTCGTTCTCATCACGCGATGTGTTGTTATCACACCTCTCAGGTGCGTTATCTTTATTTTTCCTCACACGCATCAAGGCCCTGATCCACGTTGGAACTCGTGTTCCAGGTTTCTTCCGATGGCAAGCTTGCTCCATTACCGCTCCGCACGTGGTAAGCAAGCTGATGGTAAACATAATATCAATGTGAACTTCTAATACTGCAACTGATCCGGCTGTTTTCGGCATTATATTGTAAATTAGATTGAAGAACAACGAGTAGGAGAGGAATACTGAAACACAAAACGACATTTTCTCGCCACTGTCAACTGGTATAAAACAAGCACATACATTAGCCAATGATATCATGAATAGCGGCACCATAATTGTTAAAATGTAGAACATTGGTATGCGTTTCAGACTTATTTTAATGGACAAAATATTGAACTCTTCCCTACCGCGTAAATAATATGTCGACACCATTTTAATGTTCTCAATTTCCCACTCTGCTGGTGTGGTAGTAGCTAATTCTGACGCCAAAAATGTTCTTATACCACCAATTGTAAATCTGACGTTTCCAAAATCATCAGCTGGACCCATTAAAATAGTGCATTGTTGCTTGTCAAATGGAAACGCTGATACCGTTATCTTACAAAGAACTTCAAAATCAGTTGATCCATATGTCATAACACTGCCAGCATGGGAGAGCTCGGCACGTCTGCCTTCAACGCTGATAAAAGCGTTATGGTGAATGCTGTTTATCACAGCCAGATGAGGCACCCAAATATTACCTGCATCTATCCAAAGTTTCTCAATGCCTCCGTATTCCGTCCTGTTCCATGAATGCAATTCATCTCTCCATTGCAACACAGTTAGTCCGTTTAAAGTTAGTACTTGCGTGGAGACGTCTAATTTTACAATATGCAGTAAGATAAACATAACTTTTACTTCTATCGGTTCATGCTGATTGTAACTAGGTTTGAGATATGGCTCCGGATTACCAAACAAATCATTGTACAGTCGTCTTGTGTCGTTGATGTTCTGACTTTCGTTGTGTTTTGGCATACCCTCAGACACGTGTACTAGACAAAACACTACAAAAACACTTCCTGTTTTCATGCTGACTTATCCTTTTTCCTCAAAGCAAATGCCACAAATCTACAGTCAGTTATATTTTAGATAATAAACCGTCTTTTCCTCCTACCGTATTACCTGAAAATCGGAAAACCCCGGAGTCTTAAACTGAAACTACACAGGTATTCAGTGTTTCAGGTATCGCTTTGAGTTTCAACTTGAGGAATGAACTGACTGACGTAGAGTTTGAACAATTTTCTTTCGCTCGGGTTATGGAGTTTTATTTCGCAAAGTGGGTGTGGCATTGCATGGGATGAAATCGATTCTAAAATGTTCTTCGTTTGTGAAGAATCTTAGAGTTATTGTTATATGTCTGCGTTTTCTGCATGTTTCTGAATTTAACAATTAATAATTAATGGGCAATTAGATATGTAAAAATTGATCCTCCATCAAACAAGGAGCTCTAGCACACATGTTACAATTTATTTTCTTTCAATAACGAAACATCTTTATTAGCACTATTTGACTGATGGACCCTCGTTCGAACGAACTCGATTAGCTCGACCCAGCGTGGTGTCTGAATTAATAACATTATTGAGCCCAAATGGGTTCATATTCACTCAACCCAGTTAATTTAAGTTCATTTTAACCCAGTTGGTTTTAGAGTGTTGTAACATAAAGTGTTAGTGATAATGGAGCTGGTTTGAATGGTTTAAAAGGTAAGAGTTAAGTATCGATTAGAGAGATTAAAATTTAACCAAAAGGGCTGTTAAACAACCATTATATACTTTTGTTAATGATAGTCCGTTTAAAGTTAGTACTTGCGTGGAGACGTCTAATTTTACAATATGCAGTTAGATAAACATAACTTTTACTTCTATCGGTTCATGCTGATTGTAACTAGGTTTGAGATATGGCTCCGGATTACCAAACAAATCATTGTACAGTCGTCTTGTGTCGTTGATGTTCTGACTATCGTTGTGTTTTGGCATACCCTCGGACACGTGTACTAGACAAAACACTACAAAAACACTTCCTGTTTTCATGCTGACTTATCCTTTTTCCTCAAAGCAAATGCCACAAATCTACAGTCAGTTATATTTTAGATAATAAACCGTCTTTTCCTCCTACCGGATTACCTGAAAAATCGGAAAACCCCTGAGTCTTAAACTGAAACTACACAGGTATTCAGCGTTTCAAGTATCGCTTTGAGTTTCAACTTGAGGAATCAACTGACTGACGCAGAGTTTGAACAATTTTCGTTCGCTTGGGTTATGGAGTTTTATTTCGCAAAGTAGGTGTGGCATTGCATGGGATGAAATCGATTCTAAAATGTTCTTCGTTTGTGAAGAATCTTAGAGTTATTGTTATATGTCTGCGTTTTTGCATGTTTCTGAATTGAACAATTAATAATTAATGGGCAATTACATGTAGATATGTAAAAATTGATCTTGCATCAAACAAGGAGCTCCAACACACATGTTACAGTTTATTTTCCCTCAATAACGAAAAATCTTTATTAGCACTATTTGACTGATGGACCTCGTTCGAACGAACTCGATTAGCTCGACCTAACGAGGTGACTGAATTAATAACATTATTGAGCCCAAATGGGTTCATATTCACTCAACCCAGTTAATTTAAGTTTATTTGTAATCCAGCTGATTTTATTGTGTTGTAACATAAAGTTTTAGTGATAACAGAACTGGTTTGAATAATTTGAAAGGTAAGAGATAAATATCGATTAGAGAGATTAAAATTTACCCCAAAGGGCTGTTAAACAGCCATTATATACTTTTGTTAATGATAGCAATTATCTGTCCATGTCGCGGCAACTGACAGTCCATTCACGGAGTTTGACACGTGAAAATCACTAAATGAGTTCCTTTGTTGAGAGTGGCGCAAATCGTTGTAAAGATTGTATCTAATATGGTGCCTCCGAGGCGAATGAACGTTAAAGATTTGATTATCAGGTCCAGACGTGTTGAATAAAATGGACCGCGGTTATCGATTTTGTTGTTATCCGTATTGATAATGTTTTATATTTGATTATGGTTTTCTAATATGTAACTGGTACAGTGCTGGAAGCCCATATTTAGGCTACATTCCGATTTGAGGGTGCAACATATTAAGGGCTTCAATTTCTGTGCATGCGCTGCCTATTATCTTTGAAGTGAAATGATTTAGTTGTCACGAATTTGCCTTGTTACAATTCGTGGGGGGGGGGGGGGGGGGGGGAGGGGGGGGGGTGCCAGGCACTCTCCCATACATTATAACAAGGCAAAGACATGTGAACAAATTTTTACAACAAAAAATAATTTGGCACTCTACCAGCTAAACATATCTTTCTTCTGAACTTCATTCAAACATGAAGATAGTTGGATATCTCATTAATAATGTTCATTCTAAATGAGATTTGTCAACAGAAAAAGCAAATACAGTGCTACTTTTTAAGTAATTATATCATAGAAAAAATAGAAGTGATATTTCTCCCCCCCCCCCCCCCCCCCCCACTGCATATGTAACATACGTGTGTCCCGGGTGAGATAGCAGGGAGAGACAGATGTATCCCACCCCACCCAAATGACGTTATACGTTGACAACTTTATTTTGACGTTATGCAAATCGTATCAGTTTCTTGCTACCAAGTTACCAACTAATTCATATTGACGTCATCGGAATGCCGTGTGATCAAAGTTTGATGCTCTAAAACTCTGTAAACCCCAAGATGCCACCGTTCCTAATTGATTTCGTGGTATATACCTTTGGTATATACATAACTTTTGCATGCTCTTTCCGATGGTGTCATTAGTTTTTCAAAACAACGAATACCAAATGAGTTGATTATATCAGCACGTGGCCGCCGATTACCTCTGGCTAACGTAACCGCTGTATGGTGGGGGAGAAAAATAATCCCTGATGGGTACGGGTGTGGGATGGGAAAATCTCACCCTCGGGACAAGATATTTGGTCCAGACACTCGGCAAGCCTCGTGTCTGTCCCAAATATCTTGCCCTCGGGTGAGATTTTCCCATCCCACACCCGTACCCATCAGGGATTATAATAATCTCACCCCACACCCTCCACCCATATCAATTTGAACAAAAAAATTCAGAAAAGTGATTTTTTTTGGAGGTGGGAGGGGAACTGTTTATGTGTGTGGCTTAAGAGAATTCTTGAAGTGATAACACCGCTCTGGGGCATATGTATGTAGATAACAATCTATTAACCCTTTCATCAGCGTAACGACCAAAACCGACCAGCGCTATTAAAAAAATGCCATTCGATTTTCAATATTTTTTCATCCTTGCCTCAAAAACATAGCATATGATCCTCATTGGAACGAGCTCGCTGAGCTCGTTCCAATGAGGGGTCATAAGCTATGTTATTTGTTTACGCCTTTATTATGGCTTTACTTGAGTGGTAGCTGGTATTCAAATACGACGGGATACTTATCTTGCTCATTCTCGCTAGGGGATCGGGGAACCTAGGCTAGGCAAAGGATTCAGACCTTTGGTGGACCCAGGCTCTGATCCAAGAATCCTGGGCCAACTGCGGGCCCACAAAGTTCCCCCACCCTCTCCCCGATCCTGTACATCACATTAATTATGTTCATTCTAAAAGAGATTTTTCAACCAAAAAACAAACACAGTTATACTTTTCAAGTCATTATTTCATAGAAAATATCAAAGTGAACAATTTCGCTCCACCCATATATCAATTTCAACAAATAATTTTAGAAAGTGATTTTTTCGGGGGGAGGGGTGGAATCTGTACATGCATGAGGCCTAAGAGGATAAACAAGCTTTTTTCTGTTACTTATAACAAGTGAATACATGGATGCCATGAATTACTTAAAAATAACAATGAACACAAATTAGCTCAATTAAGTTGTTCTATCCCATAAATGGCCGTTTATTTGAACAGTAAAGGCGTTGGATAAATTTTTGTTTTATTCACCAAGTAGGGTGATAAATTTTCCACGTAGGTTCAACACTGAAATAATTTATTTCCCTAGTAGCAACGGACTTGTTGACCTCTGGCCTCTCCCACATTTGTCTAGTATAATTAATAATTCGATTGTTGATTTCTTTTGTATTACACAATGCCAGTAGAAAACACCACCCACTGCTCATATAATAAAGCATTTTTGCAAGTTTAGCCCATGTTTGTAGAGGAATTATTTTTAGACAGAAATGTATTACTGCGCCCTGTTTATTTTTTCCAATTTTGTTGGTCGATCGAATTAGACCAATGTGCTCCTCACTTCTCGCTGTGTTTTGTAGCGAATTAAAGCACGATTTTGCCGCGACTGCCATATAGAAGATTTATGGGATAAACAAAATAAACATATAGTGTTTTCAAGTAAAAAAATTATTCTACTCGTAGAATTAAGAATGAAACCGACTCACCACAGGCTCGTCGGTTTCATTCTTAATCCTACTCGAAGAATAAATTTTGTACTTGAAAAGACTATACGTTTATTCTATAACACTATACGTTTATTCTATATATAACCATCCATTGGGAGCGGAGTGGTTCATTGGTTATAGTATCGGGCTTCAAATCGATCCAGACCAGGGGTAACTGCGTTGTGTCCTTGCACAAGGCACTTAATTCCGATTGCCCACCTGGGGACATGGCGGCGCTGTTTAGTAAGCGCACTGCACGTCGATGGTGCACTTGCCTTCCAACCAATACTAACCCTGCTTGTGCAGAGTTGGTGAGTCTGACAGTTTCTCACCACTGTCCGTTGGTTCTCTCCGGGTATTCCGGCTTCCACTAACTCGACTCGACGTGAAGCTGGCTGTCAAAAGTGCCGTAAAACCAAATAAATAAATAAATTAATTTATAAGGTTATAATAATTCACTAATCGGTTATAAGTTGGTATAATGTATTACTAAATCATTTTAGTGGGTCAAATGAGTCGAGATAATGTTATAAATCCTTCCATTGTAAACAAATACAAGCAGATAACAAAACTTGTAAATCGCTATTACGAATTAAGTCATATTACTATTTATTTATTTATTGGTGTTTAAGGTCAAAAACTTATGCACAATGGCTAATCATGACCGTGACTGTTTTACGGGTGGAGGAAGCAGGAGTACCCGGAGAGAACCACCGAACAACAGCTCCCCAAAATCGTAAATCCGCACTGCAGCACAGGCAGGGTTAGATTGGTTGAAGACATGCGTATCATCGACGTGCAGTACGCCTTAGTACACGGCGTGATCGTGCCCCGTGTGGACAATCGGGGTTAAGTGTCTTGCCCAAGGACACAACGCGGGAGTCCGAATTTACCGCTCAGACGGCCACCCATCCAGTGATTAACCGAGCTCAACGTTGCTTAACTTCGGTGATCTGACGAGAACCAGTTACCTCAACGCCACCGCAATTACCCCCTACGGATTAAGTAAATAATCTGTATGTTATTTCACAAAACTGGAGTTCCATTTGAGGGTCTATCTTCCATTTGTGATTTGAAAATCTTGACAAAAATTGGGCGACATCAGTGACCCCGATACATCGTATTCCCTGTGGCTTAGCCACAAAGTGTATGATGCACTGGGTAAGTTGTTTTAAAACACAAATGTTCCCGTTTGATTTTAGTTTCTGAGAAACGCCATGGCACTACCTTTATCCATCTTTATAGCCTTGGCGTTTCACAGAAACTGGTTGCATGGTCCTATGTTACACCGAGCTTGTCGCTGTTCAAGTTCTGCTAGAACCAAATTTTAATATGCCTTTATACCATGATTACCTATTGTACTAAATATAAAAAGCCTATGACATAAATTGTAGCTTTACACACCAACCGTGGTGAACACGCCAGCAATAGTATTTCAATAGTTAAAATTTTACACCTACAGTAGAACTGTATCCAAGTTGAGCTTCGGTGACCTCGACCTGAATGCAAACTTGTCAAAATGTATCGCTCGTCACCTCGCGAAGAGTGAATCAAACCTGCAATTATTTATTACGTTTTCAAATGTTTTTACCAAAAAATAACAAACATGCGTTTCCTCGTGATAATAAAGCATCCATGACTCGAAACAGTATGTCATCATGTTATTAAAATGAAAAAGATCCTGTGATTTGCTTGCGCGTTTCCTTTTTTTCATATCATTTCGGCGATAAAACTGACAGCGGAAGTACCGTACACCAGTGCTCATGTAAATAATAATAGATTCGCACGTGTGAATACTGATTTATTTAACATTTAAACTCTTATTAATCTGACGATCATGGTAAAAATAAAATATACCCAAACTAGTTTAGTGTACCAAATGTTCACCACTCGTGGTGAAGTGGTGTTAACCGCGCGCCGAAGGCTCGCGGTTAACACCACTTTACCACTCGTGGTGAACATTTGGTGCACCAAGCAACTATGGGTATATTTTATACATCTACTTCATCGTGTCATTTTGAATGTCGTTTTTCATATACAATAGTGCAAAAGTGTTTAGGTTCTGGATCAAAGATAACAGCGAACATCACCTCCCCATGACCTTCATTAAGACGCGCAGTCATAACCCGCTTTGATCTGCATAACCAAATCACAAAAGTGAGCAAAAGCTGCTTCCTCCAAATAAGAAACATCAACAAAATCAGAAAGCTACTTGACCAAAACATTCTGAAAACTGTTATACAGTCTTTGGTCCTGTCCCGTTTGGACTATTGCAACGCTCTCTATTTCGGCCTTCCTCTGAAATCAATGTACCTGCTTCAACGTATTCAAAACACAGCAGCTAAGATCATTACCGGTGCGAAAAAATATGACCACATTACACCAATCCTGAAATATCTGCATTGGCTGCCAGTTGAGTCTCGCATTAAGTATAAGGTATTGGCGGTGACACACAACATCTTACATAGCAACAAAGCACCAATCTACCTTAAGCAGGTCATCAAAGTACACACACCGTCGAGGAATCTCAGATCAGCTTCTGAGAGTCTCCTTGTCGTACCGCGAATTCGACCAACGGCAGGGAAGAGATCGTTCACTTTCGCAGCTCCCTCACTCTGGAACGCCCTCCCTCAGAACCTTAGAAAACCCCTAAATGCAGATCACTTCAAGAAAGCTCTGAAAACCCATCTCTTTCAAGCAGCCTTCGGCCGCTGATTATACCATTGTTACCATCACCTATGTTTTCAGCGCTTTTGAGCAGCGTTTCGCTGGGAAAAGCGCTATATAATAAATTATTATTAATTATTATTATTAATTAACGACTTGGGTGACATAGTCAGTCACTTGTTCCGCTAATCTTTTAAGGGCCGAGGATTACATGTTTTGGTTAAACTACCATTTCCACCATAAGTCATGCTGAATTTGATATGAATGTCAATTGTCCTTCATTGGTGAAGAAATTACAGCGTATGTAAGATTTCACAATACAACTCCATCTTGCAGACAGAGTTGGAGTAGGTATTCATGCTCAACCCTTTTCATTGGAAACAACGGTGTCATAAATTATGTTCATATCAATGTTATTAATGGTCCGATCTCCCCATTTCTGCCCACGAATTTACATTAAATTGCCTATAGTGTCACTTCTGGTATTGACGCAATATTTTGACTTTATCATACGACTCGTCCGTTTTCTTCACTTTAAAACATTTGATATTTTGTTTTCATATTGATCAGTGATAAATAAAGCCTCCCGTCAATTTCATTGGTCAATTCCAAAACTAGACAATTTGATTGGCTGAACAAAATACAACTGGGCCACATTTTCATAATTTGCATAATTAGAGTTGGGAGCTTTCATTGGTCAATTTCAAAACTGGACAATTTGATTGGCTAAACAAAATACAACTGGGTCACATTTGCATAATTTCAGTAGGGAGAATTTACGTTATCTGTCCTACTTAGGGTGGGTTATATTGTATGAATCTTTTACCTAACGTAACGGCAAAAACCATCTCGCGCAGTACAAGAAAAACGCCATTATTTATTTATTTATTTATTTATTGGTGTTTAAGGTCATATATGTCTGCACAATGGCTAATCATGACCATGACAGTTTTAAGGGCGGAGGAAGCCGGAGTACCCGGAGAGAACCACCGAGCAACGGCGGACAACTGTCAGTTCCCCAACATACTAACTCCACACAAGCAGGGTTAGCATTGGTTGAAGACGGGTGCACTATCGACGTGTAGTACGCTTTTAGTACACAGCGTCACCGTGCCCCCGCATGGGCAATGGGGTGAAGTGTCTTGCCCAAGGACACAACGCGATTGCCGCAGGTGGAATTCGAACCGAGGACCTCTCGGCTTGCAGCCTGCACCTCTACCTACTGAGCCACCCCCCCCCCCCCCACGAAAAACGCCATTCATTTTTTTTTATATTTTCACTTTTTGCTTCCAAAACAAAGGTTATGACCCCTCATTGGAACTAGCGTGTCGCGCTCGTTCCAATGAGTGTCATAACCTATGTTTTGGAGGCAAAAAATGAAAATTTTACGAGGATTTTTTTTTCCAAGTGCCGTCTGCAACTCAAGTTAGGTGATGGGTTAAAAAGTCATACTAAGTGGCTAATTTGTGCGTGTGTGTATCATATGATAAATAGAATATGAAATGAGTGTTTTTCTCATATAATATTTATGAAACTCGTCCGAATTTTCCGTTTGGGTGAGCCTCTGGCGAGCCCAATCGGAAAATTCTTAGACTCGTTTCATAAATATTATATGAGAAAAACACTCGTTCCATATCCTCTATGTCTGTATTTCTTATGTTCATGTCCTTTCCTTTGACCATGTTTGTGTTTCTTCCCCTCCTTCAGTGTTTTATCCTACTAAATTTCTTATTTCGTCATATTTATTCAGGGGTCACCGGGAAGACAGCCAATTTGGTTACGTTGTACCTCGGCAATATACATGTGAGAATGCTCAAACTTGATTGCTATGAAATTTTTGATATTTAAAAAGATGTTTTTTGTTAAATAACTTCAGTTCAGTTCTGTTCTTAGATCTAACAGAATATTTCCTTTGATGCTAACACAGGGTTCCATTTGATACCCATTTTTCTAAATTTTCCGGTGATCGTCAATCACCACTTCGCGCACCTCAGCAACAAAATTCCTGGCTACGCGCCTGCTAGAGGGCAGTAATGACGCTGGCCAGAAAGTGTCTATACCAAACTTTTAGCCGGCCTGGATATATTTGTGTGAAAAGACAATTATTTGGTCTGTATATAATCCCTTAGCAAACCAATCGGCACCATCTGCCCCCGTAATTTTCAAATTGAGCAGTTGAATAAAAATTACTTTTTCACGAATTTCAACAAAACTATATACTGTGACCCATCTATGGCACGAACTCGTCCCAATGAGGAGTCGCTTGATATGGTTTTGTTGAAATTGTTTGAATTTGGTTTTTTTAAACGTAATGAAATAAACAAATTTTGATATATTGTGCGCTGTGTAAAAGGGTTAAAACGAATCGTAAAGGACATTTTAAAAAATTCATAAATAAGTAAATCTTCTTTTTTGCCTCACAAATTTAGTTTATGGCCCGATTAGACGAGCTTAACAAGCTTGTTCCAATGAGTAGTAACATGCTATGAATTTGGTGCTAAAAGGAAACAATAATATTATTTGAATGACGATATTTCTAAATTGTGCAGGCTGGTTATGTCTGTCACTTTTTAGAGACAAGAAGTCTGTCTATTTTTGTACACTCACAGGGCATAAGTGTGTTGAGGTAGCTTAGTGTTTCTGTATTTGGTGTTAGCTCCAGTTTAAGGCAAATGATAAGTCTTCATTTCATCGATTTTGTCATCATTTAATCACAATTTTGTGCAGATGAAAAAAAAAATTCCACGAATTTTAACAAAACCATATCATGTGACCCCTCTTTGGAACAAGCTCTTTGAGCTCGTTCCAATATGGAGTCGCTTGATATGGTTTTGATTGTTTTTAAAAATTATTAAAATAAACAAATTTTGATATTGTGTGCGTTGTTTAAAAGGGTTAGAAAATAGTATTTTAATTTTAAATGTATTTATTTATTTATTTATTTATTTATTTATTTATTTATTTATTTATTTATTTATTTATTTGAATTTTAAGGACACTTTCCACAGGCTGGGACACCGCGGTTTTACGGATGGAGAAAGCCGGAGTACGGATGGAGAAGATGGAGAAAGCCGGAGCTCGGATGGAGAAAGCCGGAGTACGGATGGAGAAAGCCGGAGTACCTGGAGAGAACCACCGAGCAGCGGCGAGCAACGTTCGGACTCCCCTGCGTACTCAATCCACTGCTGTCTCTGTATTAGTTGTTAGCTCCAGTTTAAGGCAAGTGATAAATAAGTCTTTATACTTTTGATTTTGTGATTCATTATTCATCTCTGCAGTGACCGTTCCTGATACGTGCAAGAATATTTTTGGTTCCAAAAGTTTAACCAATTGTAGAATCTTAGTACTAAATTCCTTATTATGCAATCGGCTAGATTGGCACCCGACAACGTGAATCACTGCTTCCCAGGCGGGTTTTGTAACTCAAGGATAATGTAATGCTTCAAATCTGAATCAAGCACAGTCGAATTGAACATTAAAATTGAAGAAAAGAAATAAACTTTGCATGCTCATTGAATTTTCGTTGGAGTTTACTCATGGTCATACTCTATTTATGAAACGCGTCTAAGAATTGTCCGATTTGCCGAGCCTCAAGCGAGACAAAACAGCAGGCCTGGCATTCTGAAAAATGCAGGAGGGCAAAAAATCGCTCTCCTCAATCAGCTTAGGAGAGCAATTAGCTTTACACAGCATTTTAAGTATCCAGTTGAACGAACTCATTGAAACTGAAACCAACAGACTACATCAGTGATTTTATTAACTTTACTAAGGTAAAGCGAAATCTCTTAGACATCTAGATGTCTCACTCAACAACCGAACACACACTTGACAAGACCTGTGTGTGTACCCAGACCTGTTGTCCAAGAAAGTCATACGCCTACCACTACCACCTTTAACCCCCTAAGGGGGTTGAAGGTGGTAGTGGTAGGCGTATGACTTTCTTGGACAACAGGTCTGCTTGAATCTACAGTCACATCCTGGTGCAAGTGCTTCAAGTGACAGGATAGTAGTAGTAATGGTAGTATATTATAGTGTCAATATTCCTTGAATAATTACCCCTCAAACTGTGATGTCAGTTGTTGAACTTGAAACTGACAGAAAAAAAAATATTGCTGTGACCCATTTTGCTTCAAATGATTGCAACTGTGTTTGGGTATGGTTGCAGCCATTACCTTTTACCACTAAACCACTTTCAAAATGAAATTACGTGATGTTATGTGACTTCGAAGTTAAATTACATTTTTGCTTTACAACAAAAATTTAATGTGAGCATAATACATGTAATCTCAATCATCCCAGACCAAAATATTTAGGAGGGCATTTTTTCGCTCTCCTTAATTCTTTCAGGGGGGCAGTAAGGAGAGATAAAAAATCGCTCTCCTGAAATTGCCAAGCCTGAAACAGGACATTCATAAGCGAGTTTCATACGTAGAGTATGACCAAAGCACGAATTTGGTATTCTGTTTATCATATTACACAAAAGTAACCAAAAAATACATCTTTTATATAGAATCGAAGATTTAAGGAATGTAATTTCATATTGAACGTCACTCATTTGACTGAGACGCGTCACAGCTGAACGCAGTCATACGTCGTAAGCGCGACAGATTATAGTTCCATAATTTGGCGTTATAAATACAAATTTTCAAGTATTTATACATTATTATCATTGAGATTTTAGTGAATGTTTATAACAAATAAAATCAGGCATCCTGGCCTTGTTGATGTTTTGAAATAGTTCTATTTACACGCGCTTTAATTTGACACAGGTCTCTTCGGTGATAACCAATCAGAAAGCGTTCGGGAGCGCGGTGGCTCAGTAGGTAGAGGTGCAGGCTGCAAGCCGAGAGGTCCTCGGTTCGAATCCCACCTGCGGTAACCGCGTTGTGTCCTTGGGCAAGACACTTCATCTCCATTGCCCGCGTGGGGGCACGATGACGCCGTGTACTAAGGCGTACTGCACGTCGATGGTACGCATGTCTTCAACCAATCTAACCCTGCCCGTGCTGCAGTGCGGAGTTACGATGCTGGGGAGCTGACAGCTGCTCGTCGTTGCTCGGTGGTTCTCTCCGGGTACTCCGGCTTCCTCCACCCGTAAAACTGTCACGGTCATAGTTAGCCATTGTGCATAAATATGTGACCTTAAACATCAATAAATAAATAAATCAGAAAGCGTTCTTTTAAAATTGACCAAGTGACTACCATCTCTTTCCAAATTTGAAGAAACACTTACGTGGTCAAAGATTTCAAGATGATGAGGAACTTACAACTGTCATGGAGGCTTGGCTACAAGACCAAGATATGGACTTCTACAGACGCGGCATCAACGTCAGGCAGACCAGGTGGAACAAGAGTACTGAATTACAATTGTGTTGAAAAATAAATATGTTCTGTACAGATATTCCAGCTTTATTTATGTTAGGCTCAAAACGTTTTGACGTCCCCTCGTACTGGCTCATTTAATAACAACAAATTTTTAAAATTCCTGTTTTCACGAGTGTGCTTATTGGTACTTAGAAACTTCATATTTCACATCGTCGATTCATCAGGGGTTGTCGATGGAGGTAAATATCTCGCTATCACAAGGCATTGTTTTCTTTCCCTAAATACAGTCGAAAGAAGTAAAGTTGAGCAAGGCAGTGTGAATAATATACATCACCTGGCTGGCTACGAAAGAGGAAAAGAGGGATTGTTCATTACGACGCGTGTAGGGAATTTTCTACTTTCATTTACTATAATAATTAGATAAAGAGTACTCAGAATAGGGACCATACCAGTAACCCGATGAAACACCCCCACCACACACAGGCAAGGAGTAATATTAGGAACGGTAGTGAGGTGTTTTATTTAGTCCATCGGCTACCTCGTCAATATCATAAAAATTTACCAGTTATTTTGAAAGGAATCCAGCCGTATTAAATGAGAATCACACACTTCGTACTGATTGGTTACAGTTACGTTTTATCCGATATCAAAATATATAGAGGATATGGAATGAGTGTTTTTCTCATATAATATTTATGAAACGAGTCTAAGAATTTTCCGTTTTGGCGAGCCTCTGGCGAGCCTAAACGGAAAATTCGGACGAGTTTCATAAATATTATATGAGAAAAACACTCATTTCATATTCTATTTATCATATGACACACACACGCACGAATTAGCCACTTAGTATAACTTTTTAACCCACCACCTAACTTGAGTTGCAGACGGCACTTGGGAAAAACATCCTCGTACATGAATAACTGAAAATTTTCATTCTTTGTTTCCAAAACATAAGTTCGTCGAGCTCGTTCCAATGAGGTGTTATAACCTATGTTTTGGAAGCAAAAATATAAAAAAAAATGAATGGCGTTTTTCTTGTAGGTAAAAGATTAATACAATATAACCCACCCTAAATAGGACAGATAACGTAAATTCTCCCTACTGAAATTATGCAAATGTGACCCAGTTGTATTTTGTTTAGCCAATCAAACTGTCCAGTTTTGAAATTGATCAATAAAAGCTCCCAACTCTAATTATGCAAATTATGAAAATGTGGCCCAGTTGTATTTTGTTCAGCCAATCAAATTGTCTAGTTTTGAAATTGACCAATAAAATTGACGGAAGGCTTTATTTACCCCTGATTAATATGAAAACAAAATATCAAATGTTTTAAAGTGAACAAAACGGACGCGTCATATGATAAATACATATACGTTGTGATATGCTAGAAATAAATCATATGATAAAAGAGAACATACAACAGTAGTCACTAAATTTATTTTAATATGCAAATTATGTAGAGGAAATTAAGGAAGGTGAAGGGTACCTCTTAAACGTGTGGAACGACCCTGTCTATTCAACCACTCCACAGTAATGAGTACTGTAAAGTGGGTGGAGAGACAGGCTCGCTTACACTATTCGCAAGGTACTAAGGAAACATGGATGGAAATAGCTCACCACTGGTCGAGGAAAAACATGATACTTAGTTAAAGGCACAGAGTATTGACCATCATTTAAACATATTTATTTCTCGATGAATCGGCAAAATTTCTCCAGTATTTTTACGTTACTCGTACACATAAGTTGCTGAAATATGAGTGCGCTAGGTCTGCTATAATATCTCGCGGGGAGAAGGCTTTTCCTTAACGTTTTATTAAAGTTTTAAGAGAAGTGCTTTCAATGATGTAATGATATTCATCAGCAATACAATTCATATCACACTTCAAACAAATGATTTCGTCACGTGATGCGTTACTCCAGGAATCAACCTCAACGAGGAGGAGATTATTTGTACATCTAGACTTAGCAAGGATAATTCTATTGTGGGGTCCTAACTTTTTAGATAAGGTTCTTACTGAAAAAAGCCTTTGAACAGTTTGAACACAGTGCATTTTGTGGAGTCCGATAAGTTGGCGTGCTGGCATATTAATACCTGTTGAACTGTGTGGACAATTTCTGCTTTATTGACTACGTCTTGGTACTGCCAATCGCATGATAAGCCTTAACCCTTTACCTAACATGAAAAGAGGACGACACTTGCAAAAAAAATTCTTGAATAACTAATTGTTTTCATTTTTTGTCTCAAAAACATAGGTTATGACCCCTCATTGGAATGAGCTCGACATAACCTATGTTTTTGAGACAAAAAATAAAAATATAATTAAAATTAATTGGCAATGTTTGAGAACAGCGCTGGCCGGTTTTGGCCGTTACGTTGAGTTAAGGGTTAAGATTGACGTAATAAAATCGACTCACGACAGAACAAAACACAAACGGCTATTCACTTGACACTTAGTTTCCAAAAGCGTGCTACTCAGCAGAGGTGGAGGAACCGGGTGCGCACAGGGGACACGTGCCCCTGCACTTTTTGCATAGACAAGTTGCGCGGTGACACAATGAGTTGCAATGGGCGCATGCAAACGTATCAATATACATGCATTCCGGTAATATATTATTCGCAAATCCAAACATTTGTCAAAGAATCCCACCTTCGGACGCTTCAGTCCGTTTCTCCTTCGTCAACCATCTTCAATCTTAAAGGCGTGTCTTTGGGTTGGAAGATGACTGAAGTAGAAAAGGACAGCACAGTGACCACGCCGCGGCATGCTCATCTAAACGAGGGACTTGTATGTAATGGTACATTTACAGATATGTAACTTTTCTCCCACTTGCCGAACCCTGGTAGTTTTGAAAATCTTTGCCACTCCACTTTTATCAAGGTTCCGCCGCCTCTGTCACATAGTACAGTATAGCTACATCTAAAATGCATAGCAGTTCTAATATATGGAAGTGCTGCGAACAATTTCCTGAATCTCTTTGAATAGCCGCCTGATATTACCCGCTCACAAAAAGACTGTGTAAGTCTTGCATGAGCAATATGATACCAGGCAGAATTACATGGTCTTTTCCACACAGGATACTAGACGGATATTTATCAGTAATAACAGACCGGAAGTGGAGCCCGTTAATTATTGCACCATCCCATTTCGTCTAATACATGGGTGTGATTGTACTTAATGATATGTGGTTTGTAGTTAATTAAGGGACTCTTAAAATGTATTGAAAATGTGTACTTAACACCGATTCAAAACGGTGAGCGTTTTTTTTTCTGGAACGTCCACTAGAGGAAGTAACTGTATTAGTCAGTCTATACCTTTAGGTAAACTCATCCTGCCTGTAAATTCCTTTTGGGATCCGTTTCACTGACGGTCGGAGCAGTGTGTATAAGGGATTAAAAGCATAGAGCATTTTACATAATAGCTATCCTGGAGTCCTGAATGTCTGTTGCGACCACGTGAATCCTTCCCGTAATTTGATTTCTTGACTGTAAATAAGCATTGCAGTTGGCACCAAAGTGCTTTCAAAAGACGAAATGATTATGGGAATGTATATATAGTATAAATATATAGAGTTTTTAACCATTTCGCTCCTGTGCAATTTGATAATATCCTGTGCTGAACCATATATTGGAGGGAATGGGGTTAAAGTGAAAAAAATGAAAGCGCCAATAACGTTCACGTATTTGTAAATTTAAAACTATTATTATACAGTACGTGGATAGTGTATTATCACTAAATCACACCTGGAGTGGCGATTCCACCCAAGCAATAATTGCAGATTTGTTGCAAACCATAACAAGCACAAGCAAAGTTCCAGCCAATGGACCTCCGGGTTAAACCCGGAGGTCCATTGGCTGAAACACTGTTTGTGATTTTTGTCCATATGTGCAGAATTTGAAAGTGATACTTTGGGTGATACCTCCACTCTACGGGTGATTTTGTTGCAATCCATTCTCCACGTACTGTATATTGGAACAACGTTGACCGAGTTCAACAATGATTCCAAAACTACTCCCAGCCAAACTTCATAAATCTCAAAAGAAAAGACGTCTAGTCGACTTGAGTTTAGTTCCTATTTAATGGACTGGCCATGTAGACCAAACTTTGCTCCACAGGCAGTTATATAATTTTTGTTTTGTTTTGTCGCCATGTTTCACAGGACAACAAAAAACAATTATATATGTTGGGACAAGTTTGGACTATTGAGTTCGTTGTTGCCTCGGGTATTTCGGAATTTACATAGACGCGAAAAATGGTTGAGATCAAATGGATAATGCTATATCGTCTGTCGCTTGCATTTCATATAACATGCGTTCTATTGAGAATAACAACGAGCTATGATATCCATTCCCTGTACATGTATGTGGTATCTCCGTACTGAGTGCGGATTTATCGCACAGGTCGTCAACAGGTGGTTCCGTACTCAATATGGACCTGTTGCAGCGAAAGGGTTAAGCAAAAATAAGTATTCTACGAGTAGGATTAAGAATGAAATCGACGGGCGTCTGAAGAGGCGGTTTCATTCTTAATTCTACGAGTAGAATAAATTTTTATTTGAAAACACTATATGTTTATTTTGTTTATCCCATAAATCTTTTACAGAGCTGTCGCGGTGAAAAACGTGCAGTTAATCGCTACAAAACACAGCGAGAAGTGAGAAGTACTTTGGTCCAATTCGATCGACCAGCAAAATTGGCGAAAATAAACAAGGCGCAGTAATAAATTTCTGTCTAAAAATAATCCCCCTACAAACTTGAGCTAAACTTGCAAAAATACTTTATTAAATGAACAGTGTGTGTGTGTTTTTTTTTTCTACTGGCATTGTGTAATACTTTCAAGAAAGTTTAAAAACAACAACAATTGAACTATTAATTTAGCTACACGAATGCGGTAGAGGTTAGAGGTCAACAAGTCCATCTCTACTATAGGAATAAATTCTTTCAGTGTTAATTCTATGGAGAATATTTATCACCCTACTAGGTGTATAAAGTAAAAAAATATCCAAGGCTTTTATTGTTCGAATAAACGGCCACTTATGGGATAAAACGGATTATCTTCCTTCATTCATTGGTCTTGATATTTTCCAATATGCTGGAATGCATCAGAAGTGTCCAACGTTAGCAAAAGAGGAACAGTGATTATGATGTTTTCAACATAAAACTAAGAGACGTAATCGTGACAACAATCGTTACCAGAACAGTAAATCTGATAAGTAATGTATTCAATCTATCACCCACAAGCTTCCAGTCTGATTCAATCATGTCTTCCTCTTGACTAATTGATTCGGTTGCTTGCTCGTTCCCATCACGCGATGTGTTGTTATCACACCTCTCAGGTTTGGCGTTATTTTTCCTCACACGCATCAAGGCCCTGATCCACGTTGGAACTCGTGTTCCAGGTTTCTTCCGATGACAAGCCTGTACCATTACCGCTCCGCATGTGGTAAGCAAGCTGATGGTAAACATAATGTCAATGTGAACTTCTAATATTGCAACTGACCCTGCAATTTTCGGCATTATATTGTAAATAAGACTGAAAAACAACGAGTAGGAGAAGAATACTGAAACACAAAATGACATTTTCTCGCCGCTATCAACTGGTATAAAACAAGCACAGACATTAGCCAATGATATCATGAATAGCGGCACCATAATTGTTATAATGTAGAACATTGGTATGCGTTTCAGACTTATTTTAATGGACAAAATATTGAGCTCTTCCCCTTTGTGTAAATAATATGTCGACCCCATTTCTATGTTCTCAATTTTCCACTCTGCTGTTGTGGTAGTAGCTAATTCTGACGCAAAAAATGTTCTTATACCACCAATTGTAAATCTGACGTTTCCGAAATCATCAGCTGGACCCATTAAAATAGTGCATTCGTGCTTGTCAAATGGAATCGCTGATACCGTTATTTTACAAAGAACTTCAAAATCAGTTGTTCCATATATCAGAACAATGCCAGTGTGGGAAAGCCGGGCACGTCTGCCTTCAACGCTGGCAAAAGCGTAATGGTGAATGCTGTTTATCACACCCAGATGAGGCACCCAAATATTTCCTGTATCTATCCAAAGCTTCTCAATGCCTCTGTATTCCGTTTTGTTCCATGAATGAAATTCATCTCTCCATTGGAACATAGGTAGTCCGTTTAAAGTGAGTATCTGTGTGGAGACGTCTAATTTTACAATATTCAGTAAGGTAAACTTAACTTTTATTTCTATCGGTTCATGCTGATTGTAACTAGGTTTGAGATATGGCTCCGGATTACCAAACAAATCATCATCATCAGTCGTCTTGTGTCGTTGATGTTCTGACTTTCGTTGTTTTTTGGCATACCCTTGGACACGTGTACTAGACAAAAAACTACAAAAACACTTCCTGTTTTCATGCTGACTTATCCTTTTTCCTCAAAGCAAATGCCACAAATGTACAACCGGTTATATTTGAGATAATAAAAAGTATTTTCCTCCAACCGTATTACGTGTAAAATCAGATAATCCCGGATAATTAAACTGAAAAGCCACAGGTATTCAGTGTTTCAAGTATCGCTTTGAGTTTCAACTTGAGGAATGAACCGATTGACACAGAGTTTGAACAATTTTCATTCGCTTGGATAATGAAGTTTTAATTTAGTCAAGTGGGTGTGGCATTGCATGGGATGAAATCGATTCTCAAATGTTCTTCGTTTGTGAAGAATCTTAGAGTTATTGTTATATGTCTGCGTTTCCGCATGTTTCTGAATTTAACAATTAATAATTAATGGGCAATTAGATATGTAAAAATTGACCCTCCATCAATCAAGGAGCTCCAACACACATGCTACAGTTTATTTTCTCTCAATAACGAAAAATATTTATTAGCACTCTTTGACTGATGGACCCTCGTTCGAACGAACTCGATTAGCTCTACCCAACGAGGTGACTAAATTAAGAACATTATTGAGCCCAACTGGGTTCATATTCACTCATCCCAGTTAATTTAAGTTTATTTGTAATCCAGCTGATTTTATTGTGTTGTAACATAAAGTTTTAGTGATAATAGAGCTGGTTTGAATGATTTGTAAGAAAAGAGGTAAATCTCGATTGGGGAGATTATTAGTTACTCCGTGTCTGATCACGTGGTACGAGTTTTTACCTACCCGAAGCCAGCCGTATCCTAAGAGGATACGGCTGGCTTCGGGTAGGTAAAAACCCGTACCACGTGATCTGACACGGGGTAACGAATTTATCTATTGACTTTCCGTTTTAGAAGTACAATCTATTTCATGTGTGAACACAGCATGAGATCTTTTGTCTTCCATTGTTGAGCCATACAGGTTTCTGTGGAATTTTTGTGCAAAAAGAGTTTTTGTGAAAATATGCCGATATGACTAGTATAAAAAAATTACTGAATTTTTTTTTTTCTTTTTTTGTCTCAAAAACATAGCTTATGAACCCCACATTGGAGGGTATTCGACAAGCTCATTCCAATAAGGGGTCGTGAGCTATATTTTGGAGATAAAAAATTAAAATATAATACATGTACACTGAAAAACTGGAATGACACGTCTTATACGGGGTATGGACAATTTGTAGATCTCAGAACGCGGCTTCCACTGGGTATGGGAAATTTGTCAGTGGCTGGGCGGACGTATCGTGGTTTTCAATGAATATGGTCTCATACCACGTATCTATCAACCAATCAAATCAAAAAATTCACTTTAGTCAATAGATAATAAACTTTACCCCAAAGGGCTGTTAAAAAGCCATTATATACTTTTGTTAATGATAGCAATCATCTGTCCATGTCATGGCAACTGACAGTCCGTTCACAGAGTTAGACTCGTGAAGATCACAAAATGAGTTCCTTTGTTGAGAGTGGCGCAAATCGTTATAAAGATTCTATCTAATATTTTGCCTCTGAGGCGAATGAACGTTAAAGATTTGATTCTCAGGTCCGGCCGTGTTGAATAAAATGGACCGCGGTGGTCGTTTTTGTCGTTATCCGTGTTGATAACGTTTTATATTTGATTATGGTTTACAATTATGTAACTGGTACAGTGCTGGAAGCCCATATTTAGGCTTTATTCCGATCTGAGGGTGCAACATATTAAAGACCTCAATTTCTGTGCATGCGCTGCCTATTATCTTTGAAGTGAAGTGATTTAGTTGTCAGGAATTTGCCTTGTTACAATTCGCAGGAGATTGCCATGCACTCTCCCATAAATTGTAATAAAGACATGTGAACAAATTTTGACAACAAACTTTACCAGTTAACCCTTTACCCAATGAATCGGCCGCATCCGCCTGCGTAATATGCAAATTCAGCAGTTGAAAAAATATGATTTTTCAAAATAATTCAACAAAATAATTTCATGTGACCCCTCGTTGGAACGAGCTCGTCGAGCTCGTTCCAACGAGGGATCACATGATATGGTTTTGATAAAATTTTTGAAAAATTAACAAAAAAAAATGGTATTTAAAATAAGAAATTTTGATATTGTCTGCGTTGGGTAAAGGGTTAAACATATGTTTCTTCTCAACTTCATTCAAACATGAAGATAGTTGTATATCACATTAATTATGTTCATTCTAAATGAGGTTTGTCAACAAAAAAGCAAATACAGATATATATTTCACGTTATTATGTCATAGAAAAATAGAAGTGAAAAATCTCACCATCTCCCACCCCTCCACCCATATCAATTTGAACAAAAAAATTCAGAGAGTGATTTTTTTGGAGGTGGGAGGGGAACTGTATATGTGCGTGGCATAAGAGGATAAACAAGTTTTTATGTTAGTTATATAAAAAAGAACAGTGAACACATATTCGCTCAATTAATTTGTTATAACCATTGCGCAGTGGCTCATTGGCTAAAGTATCGAACTTCAACTCGAGAGGTCCACGGTTCGATCCGGGTCAGTGGTAACTGCGTTGTCCTTGTACAAGGAACTTAATCCCTATTGCCCACCTTGGGGCATGGTGGCGCTGTTTACCAAGGCGCTCTGCACGTCCATGGTGCACTTGTCTTCAACCAATGCTTACCCTGCATGTGCAGAGTTAGTACGTCGGGGAGGCTGACAGTTTCTCACGACTGCCCGTTGGTCCTCTCCGAGTATTCCGGCATCCAATAACGGTAAAGCTGCCCGTCTCTACGTGATCCTGGCTGTCAAAAGAGCCGTAAAACCCCAACAAATAAATAAACAAATTAATTAATTTATAAGGTTATAATAATTCATTAATTGGTTATAAGTTGGTATAATGTATTACTAAATCATTTTAATGGGTCAAATAAATTGAGCTAATGTTATAAATCCTTCTATTGTAAACAAATACAAGCAGATAACAAAACTTGTAAATCGCTGTTACGAATTAAGTAATATTATTATTCATTTACTTATTGGTGTTTTAGGTCATAAACTTATGCACAATGGCTAATCATGACAGTGACAGTTTTACGGGTGTAGGGGGCGGAGTACCCGGAGAGAACCACCGAACAACGACAGGCAGCTGCCAGCTCCCCAACATCGTAACTCTGCACTGCAGCACAGACAGGGTTAGATTGGTTGAAGACATGTGTACCATCGACGTGCAGTGTGCCTTAATACACGGCGTCATCGTGCCCCCATGTGGACAATCGTTGTTATGTGTCTTGCCCAAGGACACAAAGCGGGAGTCAGAATTTATCGCTCAGACGGTCACCCATCCAGTGATTAACCGAGCTCGACGTTGCTTAACTTCGGTGATCTGACGAGATCCGGTTACCTCAACGCCACCGCACCCCTACGAATTAAGTAAAGAATCTGTATGTTATTTCACAAAACTGGAGTTCCTCTTGAAGGTCTATCTTCCATTTGTGATTTGAAAATCTTGACAAAAATGGGGCGACATCAGTTACCCCAATACATCGTATTATCTGTGGCTTAGCCACAAAGTGTATGATGCATTGGGTAAGTTGTTTTAAAACACAAATGTTCCCGTTTGCGTTTAGTTTCTGAGAAACGTCATGGCACTACCTTTATCCATCTTTATAGCATTGGCAATTCACAGAAACTGGTTGCATGGTCATATGTTACACCGAGCTTGTCGCTGTTTAATTTCTTCCTGAACCACATATTAATATGCATATCAACTTCATCGATCTATTTTGAATGGTGTTTTTCATATACAATAGTGCAAAAGTGTTTAGATTTTAGATCAAAGATAACAGCAAGCATCATCTCCCCAAGACCTCCATTAAGACGCGCAGTCATAACCAGGTATAGTAATATAATTAGGAGAATTAACGACTTGGGTGACATACGAGGGGATATCAAAATGTTTTGAGCCTAACATAAGTAAAGCTGGAATATCGGTACAGAACATATGTATTTTCAACACAGTCCTCTTGTAATTCAGTACACTTGTTCCACCTGGTCTGCCAGTCGTCGATGCCGTGTCTGTAAAAGTCCATATCTTGGTCCTGTAGTCAAGCCTCCACTGCAGCAGTAAATTTCCCATCATCTTTAAATCTTTGATCACGTAAGTGTTTCTTCAAAGTTGGAAAGACAAGGTAGTCACTTTGCCACGTAAGTGTTTCTTCAAATTTGGGAAGAGAAGGTAGTCACTTGGTGACTACCTTCTCTTCCCAAATTTGAAGAAACACGTACGTGGCCAGTGATTTTCAAGATGATGAAGAACTTGCTGCAGCATACGAAGGCTTGAAAAAAACGTTCAATAAAGATAAACTTCGATTTTCCTATGTTAATTCAGCCGGGTAGACCGGTTCTGGTGGTCATTAAAAACGGTATCACTCCGTTTTTTACACAGAGGGCTCGGTTTGTAGGTTGTAGGTTCAAACTGTGATTGATTATATATTTCGCAGTAAACATATACACAATAATAAAAAAAATTATAATGATGATAAAATTACACGGAAACACATTATGTATACCGCGGGGAATAACATTGTCAGACTGGCTGTCTTCCTGTTATCCCCAATACAAATTTTATTGTACTGGGCATTATAAAATTTTAAACAGAGTGCAAATATTGCCTTGTCCTTCCTTTGAGTTGTTATTGCCCCTCATCAAATGCTGAACAGCACCCCAACACTCACAACTGAATGCTGTCGCCATAACACTCTGAACCAAACGTTTGGGTCTGAATATTACTTGGACCAGTTTGAAACATACAAACAATGCAGGACTAACGTGGGGCTTGATGACTGCTGTGTAATTCAGTCTCTCCACCACAACCCCAGCCTCCAGCATTGGTCAGGGCAGCATAATCTATCTAACTCGAACGCTATTTGGCTGGACTCGGTAGGGAGAAATACTGTGACGAGCTTAAAAGACAGTTGGGCATCACACGAAATATTTTATTTATTATTTTATTCATGGGTTTCTAAGGTCACTTTTATTGTCACTGTTATCTAACGGTGGCCAATTATGATCTCAACATGGCGTCGCCCGAGTGCTAGAATGTTCTATGTCCCCTATGGGACATAGAACATTCTAGCACTCATTAAATTTTGAACAGCACCCCAACACTCACAACTGAATGTTGTCACCATAACACTCTGAACCAAACGTATGGGTCCGAATTATACTTGGACCAGTTTGGAACATACAAAAAATATAAGACTAACATGGGGCTTGATGGCTGCTGTGTAATTCAGACTCCCCACCACACCTACAGCTCCAGCACTGGTCAGGGCAGCATAGTCTATCTTCCTCAAACACTATTTGGCTGGACTCGGTAGGGAGAAATACTGTGACGAGCTTAAAAGACAGTTGGGCATCACACGAAATATTTTATTCATTTCTTTATTCATGGGTTTCTAAGGTCACTTTTATTGTCACTTTTATCTACCGGTGGCCAGTTATAACCTCAACATAGCGTCGCCTGAGTGCTAGAATGTTCTATGTCCCCTACGGGACATAGAACATTCTAGCACTCGGACGACGATAAGTATAATGCAGGTTTAGTCAATCGTTTATGCTTATACTGCCCATTATTATGAAGAATGATCACTCTAGACACCAGATATTGGCAGTAAAAGAGATTTTCTTGGTATTTAAAAAAAAAAATATTATAGTGCACACAGAGGTGCTCTCCTGATATCGCCTGCAATCCATACAATAGGGATTATTACAATGAACATCCTTTATGTACCCACCGATATTTTTGTTTAAAATTAGTCTCTTGAAGGCGATTCTACTGCAGATCACACGTAATTCATAATCTAATTAGTTTCGTAGATTTGGGTAGGCAAATATTGGAAATTGGTCTAGAGACTTCGTCCAAGTAAGCTTTATTTCTAATGGATATGATTGTCTTGAGATTCTAGGTCTCCTGTTTGTTATCTGGGGAAAATTATTAAATGAGACTGGTAACGTATTGTTATGCCAATCATAAACAAATAATAGTGATTGCACCTAATATTAGTCCTCTAACTTTAGGATACCATCGATGAGAGGCAGGGGATCGTTGTAGGCATTATACCATTTGTTATTTATAATGCGAATGCTTCATTTTTGTAAAAGAAAGAGCTTCCTTGCAGATTTTGAGTTACCCCATATGTGCATGCCATAAGATATATAACTAAGAATGAGCGCAGAATATAAGGTTACCATTACCTCATGTGGTAGTATTTTTCACTTTATTGTAGGAGTAAGTTATTCGGAAAATGTTTGTACATATTTGGCAAATGTGATACTTGTAAGACAGATGATCGTCCATTAAAATTCCCAAGAATTTCAAAAGATGATTCAAGTTCATTCTGCCCCACTCTATTTTATGTCACTTGATGTAAATATTAGGGTTTATGAAAGGAGCCTTTTGTGTTGGATTTATTAACATATATTTCGTTTTCTTTGCATTTAATGTTTTCATTAATGAAGCACCATTTAAAGATTTTGGCTAGTTAACTATTTACATCAGTGGTCAAATGATTAATATCTTTATCGGAGGAATATGCGGCGGTGTCATCAGCAAAGGACAGGATGTTTAGGGAAGTGGAATGAGGCAGATCATTAACATATAATAAAAATAAAATTGGACCCAAATAGGCCTCTGCGGCACCCCATAGCGTAGATCGGCTTTGTCGGATTCCTTTCCTCTATAATTAATGTACTGAGTTCTATTCGAGAGATAGCTCCAAAACCAATCATCACTAAATACTCTAATGCCATCTGTTTCAAATTTACTGAGTAAGATTTCATGGTTTATAGTATATTATACCATGATTGCCTATTCTACTATATATAAAAAGCCTATAATTTAAATTTTAGCTTTACACACCAACTGTGGTGAACACGCCAGCAATGGGATTTCAGTAATTAAAATTTACACCTACAGTGCAACTACATCCAAGTTGACATTTGGTGACCTCGCCATGAATGCAAACTTGTCTAAATTTATCACTCGTCGCCTCGTGAAGAGCGAAATGAAACCGGCAATTATTTATTACGTTTTTAAATAAGTTAACCCCACAAGATATCAAAAAGTGACAAACATACGTTGTCTCATGTTAATAAAGCATCCATAACTCGAAATAGTATGTTATTGTGTTATTAAAATGTAAAGGGCACTGTAATTTGCGAGTTTCGTTTTCTGCAGAAGATACATACTATGAAATCGAGCTCCCCTACTCGACAGCCACGTGTTATCATACTAAAGCGAAATGGAACAGCTGACGTTACGGTGTCATCACTCTTTAAATGATTGATTTCACTGACGTCATGTGGCGTGTGGCGTGCGAAAAAGCTTGAGATTACACAGTGCTGATGATGATAAAATATTCTGGTATATTCTAAATATTCGAATGAGGATAGGCAGGAGGGGTGGCTAAGGTAGATCTATCTCAACCCCAGGTATTTCGGCCGGGACACGCGTATCTGAAGGGGCGAGTGGTGAGAGAAAAGGCTTTAAAACATTCCAAAATCAGTTGGGTTAAAAGTCAATCCGAACCAGCTGGGTTGAGTGAATATGGACCAATTGGGTTCATATTCACTCAACCCAGATGATTTGGGTTTATTTTTAACCCAACTGATTTGAGAGTGAATACGCGTGTGTCCCTTCTAAGTAAAAATGTGATTTTTTATATCGACGACTCCTTCACGTGGCGGATGATACCACGGACATTCTTCGATGAATTTAACGGAAACGATCTTTCGGTTATCAATGAGTGAAGACAGAAAATAGTAACAAAATATAAAGTCACTTTCCAGCTGAAGGATCTTTTCTTCTGTTGAAATACCGCCCCCACCCACCCACACAAACATTCCCCCTAATTATCCAAAATGTGCTGCGAAAGCATGGTACAATTTTTTATCTTACAATCGAACTGTATTTTGTCTGTATTAACTCCGAAACTGTCGTGTATCCGACCCCCATGATACAGATGTTTGTATCAGGGGGTTGGTTACAAGCACGTTCCTTTCGCGTGAGTTCCATTTTTTTTTTGTTCATCCGACCGAATAAATAGTTCGTTGTATATTCGTCTACATTCTTGATTTGTCCCCAATATATTGTAAGATAAAATGATTATTACTATTATGTGGATGTACAAAATATGTATCCGAGTCGAGCTCCGGGTTCTAAGGGCAGATCACGACGAGTTAATCTCTATGCATTATGGGTGATTTTTAATATATTCCGACCATTTATAATTAATTTGGTATTTGACGAATGATACTCGCATCGTTGAATGATAAGTAAGTTAGTTGTATAGTGTGGTGGTGAAGTTATATGATACATACGGCGTTAATAAATCTCGTATTGAGATAAGGGAAGCTCTAGTCCAACATGGAATTTACTGTTACCATTTAAACCATATCTGGTTATTAAAAATTTTGTAATGCTTTTTGAAAACCTTTCCGTAGAGGTAGAAAACAGTGTCCGAGATGGCTGACAAGGCTGTAGTAGTGCTGCTATAAGTCGACCAGAAAGCTACGAGGTTGCATGGGTGGTAGGAGACTGTAGTATTGGGTGAACACAATTAGCGTTATCATAGGACAGATAGTTGTAACCACGAACAAGTCTGTAGCAGTGTTCGATGAAAAGGGTTCGTGAGATTATCTGGGAGCCAGAAGCTGAACAGAAGCTTGGAATCCTAACTATCATCAAAAAACTATCATCCAATAAATATCATCCAAAAGGCGTCCTCCAAAAGGGATCCTCCAATAATACACCATCATGTTATAAGTATTCTCAAATAATCGTGTGTACCTATGCTGTATGCGATGTGCGCACATTGTATACCAGCGCACAGGCACATTGGAAGAAACCCGAATAGGTAGAACGATGGAGATACAAGCCACGACATAGGAAGAACAGGTCCCAGAATGGTGGGAATGAGTCGAGATAGGCAGAAACCGGCGATTCTTTGAGTTTTGGGGGACGTTATCTGTTTGTTTCCGATAATTTTTGGCGCGTCGTTCCGGGTAATTAGATATACTCACATACAGTCGAACATACCCTCTAAACACATCCCCGGCCTACTGTAGAACTTTCAGCTACATAGCCACCATGAAAACGTAGTTGGTGGCCTCCAGTAAACAAAATGGACAATGAAACACGTGTCACCAACAATATGCGCAGCGCATGCGCACTCATACCACGTATCACCATGGTAATGGCATCAATGTCACCGGGTTTCATTGACAGTACACGTGACACCCACAATGCAATGCGACATGATTTCACGTCCAGGATCAATAGCGGAGATATTACTCGTCCGGGTACATGTCATACCACCGGTGGTTATAACTTGTTCGTAATGAATAGTTTTGTTACAATTTTCTGAAGATTGTCAGTATATACCCAGGCTAATAGCCCAAGAACATTAGGTTTCACTAGGGAAAAAAATCGGAGAAAGCTGATTTTTTTCAGGGAATGTCGAGTACATGTCACTGAACGATTAGATAAAAGTCCCCTAAAATCCCAGTTGAGCTTTTTTTTCTACAGCTTTTTTTCGAAAACGCGTTTGAAAAAAATCAAAAAAAATCGCACGAACTTTGTAACCTCGAATTGATCCAACTGTATTTTTTGTTTACGCGTATTTCGAGCTACATAATGTCTAATATACATTTACCTAGTGGAAAATGTGCATTCTGTGACAATTTCTGCGAAAAATTATTGAAAATTCACAAAAAAGTATCGGATTTACGCAAAAAATGACGATTTTCCTAACGGATTTGCCCAAAGGGTCGTAGTACAGAACGGGATGTTAGTTGGACAGACGATAAAAAATCCACCACCATTTGAAGACTTTTATCGTTGCTTACAAAATAGACATTATGGAAGACCCCCTCTGCTTCTGGCCGAGTTCCCCTTTTGGCATAAAATTCGTCAGCATGAGAACTTAACTATTTTCGGGCTTGGGACCGAACAGACACGTCTGTGTCTGGCAGCATTAGATCAATAAATAATATTTACAGAATGTACAAAAATCAATAAATAATATTTACAGAATGTACAAATCAATCAACATGGATTAAGTTACATTGACTATTATCAACGCTATATACAGAAATGACATGACCTATATACATATTATTCATCGAACTCAGAAATTTCCGACAGGACAGTGTTTCTGTGGTTGTTACAAGAATCCGAACTGCAATTACACAAACCTGAGCAAGAGAGTCCTGCCTTCTTACACCCACACCTTTTTGTACAAGCACTCTTGCAACCACAACTGATCAGATTCAGTAGGTTATCGGGGGAACATGGCTTTGTGGCTGCAGTCGGTACAAGAAGTCCATTGTCTAGCGACCACCCCCAATCCGTCGGAGGAAGTGAAGTGCCCAGCCATTGTTGGACCTGGAGATAACATCTGTAGACATGTTGTTGTGCAGCATCGCTGCTTGGTGGGAGTGAGGCTAGGTCGATGGGTTTATTCAGTTTAGATTTTGCTACATAACGCTTGTAAGTGACATATCTATATTGGTCGAGAGAGGAAACAGTTTTACTCCCGTATAAGATCAGGAAAAATTGTTCCCCGGCAGCGGCTACTGCACTTGGTGTACTGTCATCCGCCAAAATTGTGTTGACATACTGTTGTGAGCCGCTAGTAACATCGGAGACAATTGTACTGAATACTTTCTTCTTACCAACTCGAAAGAGTGCAGAAGTAGTGTCACAACCACTTATAGAATGTGCTACAAGGAGGTTGCTTCTATGGTCACCCATTTTGGTTGCTATTTCACTAACTGAAACTAGTAAGTTTGGGGTAATGGAATACATCATGTGAATATTACATCCCGGTTGAACTCGAGAGGTAAGAATGACTAACAAGTCTGTGTCTGTTCCCACAACGACAACATTGTTGTCATCTTGAGCGATGTCAAGTGCAGTTTCGGCTATCTGTACATCAGCATCAGCCTCGGCCTGCTTGGACTGAATATTGATAGCAGATAGCTCCTGCATTAGAAGATCGATCAGTTGGGTTTTGTTCTTGGCATTTGCAAGGAAATCGGATTGGGGTGTGGTGGCTGGTAACTCGGGTGAGATATTGATATCAATGGAATACCTGTCTTTAGATCTACGGGCTTGTTCCATGCCCTTTGTCGACATTGTACAAGCATAACCATCAAAAACAACCACGACGTTCGCCCCAAAATGTCTCATTAGATAATTGGAATATGATGTACATATGTCCTTATATGACGACTGTTTAGGCCATACAACTGCCCTCAATAAAAATCCACCATCTACAACAAACAGAGAATGTTCTGGGATTTTAGTTTGCTCGGAACCGTATGTTTTGAGGATCTTACCGAGCGTGCTTTTCTGTGTCTTCCTCATTCCAGCAGAATCAAACAATGCTGGTGGTTTCGGGGCGAGTTCATATTTGAGATACTCTTCCATCTCTGCTTGTGACTGAATAACACATGTGATGCGGTTGAACAGAATTGTGGGGTCAATCACTACCTTACTTCCACGGACTTTGATGCTATTTGCCATCGATGCGAAAGACTTCACAGTGTCAACACGTCGTAGTTTGATGCTGTTGAACGTTTTGCTTACAACATTCGATACGCAACATTCACCAATTTTGCGAACTTGGTCACAGTTCACAGTTTCGTCGGCCACAAGCCCGGTCGCTATAGAGACTAATTGTAGTGGATCTCTATTCTGAAAGGGGGAATGCACTCTGAGCCAGTTCAATAATTTGGTGATATCATTGGCATCAGTCAATTGTGAACTTTGACGGAGATCCCGATGTTGTTCGCCATGACCAGTGTGAACATGAACAAAATTTTCGAGAGCATTACATATCGGAAGGCAAAGAGGTAGTCCATGTACCCATTTCGCAACAGTGCTATCGGTTATTCCCCTGCCATGTGTGAGACCGCCAGGGAGCTTGAACATTCTCATTAAACACTGCTCTATGGTCTGATCAGAATATATCCCGTCCCAGAATTTATCTGAGCGCCTTATGGTAATGTAACCTTTCTCAGTGAACAACTTCAAATCATCCTGTTGCATTATTTCTGTTAGCTCATTCATCTGCTGCAAATAGAGATGAGAACTTTTTGCGTATGCAAAATGACCACCTGCGTGAAATACTGGAATCATATTGCGAACACAATATGTGTGGAGTTCCCAGTCGCCTGTGCGCTCTGCTCTCAAGAACAACTGCAGAAGACCTATTTGCTCGTAGTATTGTACCCAAAGCTTTCCTGTGCGTCCTACGGACGCATTCTGGAGCAGTTCGTGTAATTTTGACAGTAGATGGTTGACACTTTCTTGATTGACAGCGTCAGCTGTTGTACAGTCACCTCTGGCAAGTCCACAGAATATTTCATTGACTTCTGTGCAGTCTATGTTATCTAGTGTTCGGCTTTCTTCAAACACAAGTTTTGTAATGGCAATTTGTGTTAGCAAATGGGCACGAACTGCTCTTGAATATGCATGACCACTGATCAAATGATGGATTGACCCACCAGCATAAACAGTCCCCCAAAGTTCATCCAAGCCGCTACCGGCCATGATCGAACCAATTGCCCCTAGATATGACATAATCATATGGAAGCCGCCGAGTCTAACGAAAACTTTTGTCAACTTATCTGACGAAGACACAATCTCCACTGCTTTGATATATACACATCAAGGGCGTGCACACATTACATGCCAATGCATCTTGAGTGTAGGCGAACACCACATTATGTGATTTAATCGAACATGGAAAATGAAACAATGATGCTATAATACGGTATTTGAATGAGAAAAGTCGATGCCGTTTGAATTTGAGTTTAGGGGGTATGGTTAATATTTCACATGTTTCACCAGTTCATTATGGAATAAATGACTATTGTTATATATCATTATAAAGCCACTGCTTTTCTGCAATTTTTGATATATAATTTAACTCCCAAAGTAGTCGTAGATTTGATTTAATGGACGTTGTGTACCGTTGTGTGTATGAAAACAATAAATTTTTTTTTCGTAATTTTGTACATTTTCGTGAATATTTCACCATTGAGTGTGAGGATTGGTACAAAGTTGGCATTTTCTGTTGGGGATATGTATTCTCAATATAATTCAGCACGATATTTATGATTCTCACCCTACTAAGGCGAATAAGAATGAGAAATATGGAGCTGGGTCGAATTTTTTTTAAAATTTTTTTTTCATCAAAAAAACGCTATAACTAAAAAAGCTCAACTCGGATTCGCGGGGCCTTTTCACACTTTATCCGCAATGTGTGTCCCGCAAACATATAAAAAAAATCAGCTTTCTCCGATTTTTTTCCTTACTTTCTCATTTTTATGTCTAATGTGCCTGGACTATAAGGACGCTCACTGGAATGGGAACTCTCAGCTCATCCCAACGATGCATCATATGTTAGTATAGTTCAAGAAGCAAACATACATCTTAGTTATTTTAGAAAAGAATAGTGTACCCCTTCTAACGTCACGGATGAGGATTTATCCAGGTGAATAGAGGCGGGGTTGAGGGGTTGTTAATGCAGGGGTGACTAAGAAGTGACTCTCCCACACGCCTTCTCTAAAAGTGACTACATGTCAGAATATCTTATCATTAAGTCACCTCCGAGTGTTCTCCACGCCCTTTGACACAATAATATCTTCCATATGTTCTCTTTAACATCACTGCCCCAGATAGCAGGTGATAAATGTTATATAGACGCACGTTACGCTCTGCCATTCACCATATTCTAACTCTGGAAGTGTTACACATGATGGCTAAAGGGTAGGAGTTTCGCATTATCCACCCGTGTGTTACAATATGAGAACGAATAACCAAAGCCAGAGATGGTCAAAGACAATTAAGTGATTTCAAACAAAACTTCAGTCAACGAAATCGATTTTTCACCATCCAGTATTCATGTATTGATTATAACCGGGCCTATCGCCGATAACCGCTTTGATTACAGACTCATATTTGAACATAACACTCACAGTTAGGACAATTCCTACATAAAAACAACATAATTTCGCGTCTCCACAACAGCGGTTCTAAACATTAAGTTATCTGTATGAAAACTGACTATTTCACAAATAAATGGATTTTTTATGTGATTAGTTATGTTCTTGTGACCAACTTGGACTCGGAGCGACTGAATATTAATATTTGTGAGTTTTTATATTCAGTTTTTACATTAGGAGATATCGTGGAAAAGCGTATTCTTATATTCTTTTTCAATAATTCTATAGGATTTTTTCAAATTCATTACATAGTTTTGAAGAAAGTTCATCATGATAAAAACAATTATTGTTACGATATTCTGTCTACTGACGAAAGACACCAGTCACGACGGTATGGAGCACGATATAAACAACACCAGAAGATTATATTACGATTTATTTGATAAACCTGAGCCACATCTCAAGCCTAGTTTTAAACAAAGTGAACCAATAGAAGTAACAGTTTCATTTCTTTTGATGAATATTGTAAAACTAGATGTCGCCACTCAAATACTAACCATAAACGGATTAGTCATTTTAAATTGGATGGATATTTTGCACTACTGGAACCAAACGCAGTATGGAGGTATTGACAAACTTTGGGTCGACTCAGACAAACTTTGGCTGCCCCATTTGGGTGTATCAAACAGCGTGAAGAAATATTCGTTTATTGGACTTGAGGGTGGTCGTGCGAGTCTTTCCAATAACGGTTTAGTTGTCTGGACTGCAACAGCTGATTTTGAAACCCTTTGTAAAGTAGATATAACATCGTTTCCAATTGATCAACAAATATGTACAATTATATTGTCCCCTGCTGATGACATTGGAAACGTTATGTTCCAAAATGGAACTGTTTATTTAAAATTTGCATCAGAACTAGCAATTGCGTCACCAGAAGAATGGACGCTAAAGGCGATGGAAATGGAGTCATTGACTTATAAGCTTGATGATGCAGACTTCAATGTTCTGTCTCTTACAGTTATTCTTGAGCGTAAACCTTTGTTCTATATTATAACAATCATAGTGCCACTAGTCGTTATTTCATTGGCTAATGTCTGTGCCTGTTTCCTACCAGTTGATAGTGGCGAAAACATGTCATTCTCTGTTTCAGTTTTCCTATCCTACTCGTTGTTCTTCAGTCTTATTTATAATATAATGCCGAAAACATCTGGTTCAGCTGCAATATTAGAAATTCACATAGATGCTATGTTTGCTATCAGCTTGCTAACCACATGTGGAACAGTAATAGTGCAGACATGTTATCATAAGAGAACTCCAGATAGAGTTCCAGCGTGGATCTTAGCATGTGTATGTTTCGGGAGAGATAAATATATTGCACGACTGTACCGAGATGAGAACAACGTGCCTCCCGGTGGACGCGGGAAACAAGGGGAAGACAAGAATGATTCAGATTGGAAGCTTGTGGCAAAAAGATTGAATGGAATCTTCCGAAGTTTTATTGTGTTGTCAACGATTGCTGTAACTGTCTTCTCCTTTACTTATGCACTCAAATCATCCTAAGTGTTGGCCTTCAGGTATTTGCTCCGAGTACCGTTGATATATTGTCGTCGTGTGAGAACCACTAGGTTCTATCTTCCATCACAGGAAGATAGAACCTTATGGTTATCATGCGACGATAGTCACTACCGCAGTGTCCAACATATCCTCTCCCAAAAAAGAAAGTGTGCATGCTAATAAATAACACTAAAAAAAGATATATATCATTTTCATTCATGGAAATTTTATTCAATCACAGATGAATCAATTTGTGATCAACACGAGAAATTTCATTACGCTACGACGAATACTCTTGGTGCCATGGAGAGTCAAAGACACTAAGGGTCAAACACAAAAGTCACACACTCAATATCTGGTAGGACCTCCGTCTGCATCGACTACTGTTGTGCATCTACGCCTCATGGAAGCGAACAAGTTAGCATGGAAGTGTTGTGGGATGTTGTTCCATATTCTGATAAGCTGTCTTTGGAGTTCCACAAGCGTTGACGGTGCATGGGGAAGCCGGCGTAGCTGACGTTTCATTTCGTCCCATACGTGCTCAATGGATGAGATATCGGGCGAATTTGCGGGCCAGGGAAGAACATCCACTTGTTATTGCTGCAGATACTGTTGACCAACACGAGCTGCGTGGAGTCGGGCGTTGTCCTGCTGTAGAATGACGCCGGGGCCGTGACGTTGCAGAAATGGGACAACAACAGGTGTAAACACTTCATCGCGATATCTGGCTGCATTGAGATTGCCATCAATAATGACCAGCTCAGTTCTATTACGGGCACTGATGCCACCCCACACCATGAGAGACCCTCCCCCATAACGGTTTCGCTCCACGACACATGGATCTGCGTAGCGTTCGTTTCGGCGTATGTACACTCTCTGACGGCCATCTGATGATGAAAGATGGAAACGACATTCATCTGTGAATAAAACACGTCGCCACCAGTGTAAGGGATGCCCGAGATGTTGTCTACACCACTGCAGTCGAGCACGACGATGACGTAACGTCAAAATTGGACGAATTGCAGGTCTTCGAGGACGTAAGCCGTATTCTCTCAGCCGGTTGATTACTGTTTGAGGATGTATCCGTCTCAGGTTAGGGATGTTCCTGGCTGTCGTCGTTGCCGTTTGTTGCCGGTTCCGGAGATGGACGACACGGATATACCGATCTTGTGCAGGGGTGGTAACTCGGGGTCTCCCGGAGCGGGGTCTGTCTCGAACGTCATCATGCTGTGCATGTCGATGGACTAGCCTGTCTACAGTGTTACGGTGGCAGTTCAAATGCTGGGCAACCTCTCTGTGTGTTCTGCCAGCTCTAATCATACCCAGAGCAAGGAGACGTTGATTCATTGTCAATCTTGGCATGCTAATGTGGAGTCGTTTTAACAGTAGCGCAAGTTTGAATGTGAACGATAGAAAGGCCTTACTTTAGTGTTTAAATACCCAAGGATTCACACTGCTGCATGAATTTTCAGACTCTCCACCGTACAAAACATGCCTTTTCACAAACGTGCAGCACGTCATTTAACGTTAATGCAATTTTAACGTGGAAAGCTGTTTTTGTGTTCAATATAACTTATTCATGAACAAGTTGACACTCTTTACACCTACGAAATTATTTTTTTGGAGTTTGATCAATTTCTGCAACGCACACTTTCTTTTTTGGGCGAGTATAGAAGTGAGAAGTTGTTACATTTTATTATAGTACTAGAGACATACGATACAATATTTACCAACTGCTAATTACTCCTAGCGGGGATCCCGGAAGAGGAGCAGTGTCTGTGTATTGTGGTAAACTGTGTTTACTGTAGACTTCCCGTCGGTGGAAGTGCTCAAAAACGGGAAGCACGTGCTTAAATAATTGGCTATACTTGACTTCATACCTGTGTTGCAGCCAAGATATAGCGATAGACGCTGACATTTACCTTAAACAGCAATGAATAAAGAAATTTATTCACCACATTAATAATGTACAGTACGTGGAAAGTGAGATTCCACCCAAGCAATAATTTGAAATTTGTTGCAAAGCATAACGAGCACAAGCAAAGTTCCAACCAATGGACCGAACGTCCATTGGCTGGAACATTGCTTGTGTTTTTGTTCATATGTACAAAATTTGAAAGTTATACTTTGGGTGATCAATCATCTTTCCTCATACTGTACCGTGACGGGTGTTACCGTTCTGCATTACGGCGCTTTAACCACGAAAACTGCCGAAAAGTCGTCCGCTCATTTCGATCATCTCCGAAGTGTAAGTTCACGACAGAGTTTTATTTTGTCTCTACACATCAAATCAGGGTATGCCTGTTAAAAGAAGCCATGACTGGATTTGTTGAAACATTCAGCAGAGAATGGCATTAACCCTTTACTCAATACAATGTATTATTTTATGTCAACAGTATGCGCACCGTGACTTGTAATACAATGCGTGCAATAATGCGTCAAAAGGGATAAATCTAGCTTAGTTCTTATCGGCTGAGATCGAAGTCATATCTGTCGCGTTTGATAATGGACAATTCTGGGAAAGAAAATCATAACTATTACGGGTACTAGCAAATTCGCCGCCCAATGACGGGCAAACAGTTTACTGCAGATCAAGGGAGATAATCAAACTGTACAGACATGACTAAATGTAATTTCCGACGCATTCCACACTTTTGGCTTATAATGATTTATTTAGGTTTTCAAATTTTTCAAAATAATTCAACAAAACTATATCATGTGACCACTTATTAGAATGACCTCGTTCCAATGAGGGGGACATTTGATATGGTTTTGTTTACAAATTTTGAAAAATATTTTTTTTTCACCTGCTGACTTTGTATATTACGCAGGCAGGTGCAGACGATTCATTAGGTGAATGGTTAAGAAATTATTCATAAAAAGACTATTACTATTCAAAGTTATTTTATAACAGATATGTATTTAACTTATCAAGATCCGAGACCAACAGTAAAATATTCCGCTCTTATAAGCTGTCTCTTTACCCTATTTTCGTGGAGTTCGAGCCTAGACTACCGATGATCATATGTGGCATCCCTTACTTCACAAACATATTCAGATATTCTTTCATGATCAAGTCATATATATTCCAGTCAAAAAATATTTAACCCTCTTTGAAAGCATCAGCATATCAACGCAATTAATGGAATTGTGTGGTACAGTCATAAAATTACGACTGCGGTGAGTCTACAGTACGTGGAGAGTGGATTGTAACGAAATCACCCGTGGAGTGGAGTTATCACCCAAGCTATAACTTTCAAATTTTGTACATGTTGACAAAAAACACAAGCAATGTTTCAGCCAATGGACCTCCGGGTTTAACCCGGAGGTCCATTGGCTGAAACTTTGCTTGTGTTGGTTAGGCTTTGTAACAAATTTGCAATTATTACTTGGGTGGAGTCTCCACTCTGTGGGTGATTTAGTGATAATAACTCTCCACGTACTGTACATAATTATTTATTCAACAAACCGGAGTTACGATGTTGGAGAGCTGGCAGCGGCTCGTCGTTGCTCGGTGGTTCTCTTCGGGTACTCCGGCTTCTTTCACCCCTAAAACTGTCACGGCCATGATTAGCCACTGTGCATAAATATGTGACCTTAAACAACAATGAATAAATAAATAAATAAATAAATAAATAAATAAATAAATAAATAAATAAATAAATAAATAATAAATAAATAAATAAATAAATATCCAACAAACGTGTATAATGGTGTTGGTGTTGTCATCAAGTATTTGGCCAACCAAAGTGTCCATTGAAAAACATTTCGTGCGTTCATTCAAAGAAACTGAATGTCTATCATATTGTTAGTTTCATTTGGATGGAATATCTTCATGTTTGTCGGATTGCCCGTTTGAGTCTGAACTATTTTAGAGTTAGACTGGTTCCCGACCATAACAGCATGATGTTCGTTTCAGGATTTGACTGGCGGCACGAGAGTTTGATGACTTGTGTTTTTTAATAATGAATTTTGATGAACATTCCGCATTGAATGGATGCCACTAAAAGATAAGACTTGGGGGAATTTTGCTGTCTAAATGACCTGGTAAAACTTCCAAACAACACGTGGTTTGAAACCATGTTGAACTCTTTGCATGCTGCTGGCAAATATTCTCGTCATGGACATGGTATCTCCAGCCAGTAAAATATGTACAATTTGGCACAAATAACCAAATTTTCCCCTGTAAATTAAACCCATTTCTTCACCAATGATTTCTCCAGTTAAATTTTCATGCATTTTTTTATCAAAGTTAGTCATGGCTGCTTTATAGCAGCCATGACTAGATTTTATGAAAAATATTTTAAAAAATACTCAGCAGGTTAAGAGTTAACTATGTGTGAGACTCCAAAAGTCAGACAGGATAGACAAGGCAGGTGAAGGCGCAAATAGTATTCTACTGGAACTGTAGATTTAGAAGTGGGGACTAAAACAGGGGAGAAGTTTTATCAAAGGAAATGGTGCGGAAGGATTGCAAAAGAAACTTACGAGCTGGAGTCGGAGCCAAATGGACACTCGATGGATTAAATAAAAATGTGCGCCAGCTTATGAGGCATGCCTATATGAATGATGGATCGTCTTTATTTGCGTGGGGTTGGGGGGGGGAGGGGTTGTTCTTAAAACTGAGATCTAAGTCACTGGAGTTGGGCGGAGGGACGGAAAACGGCATGAAAGAGTGTGCTAAATGTAGAGCTCATGGGTTACAGAAACACTGGAACATTTCATTTTAGAACGCTTCATATACTTGTCAGCTTGGATAAGACATCTTGAGAAAGTAACGCCCGAATTGGATGAAATCAAGTGATATAAATGGATGGGGCGGCGTGAGGGAGAATATCGTAGTTGGGGAGAATGAAAAATTGCCAACGTGGAAATGATAAAACAGTTTGTATCTGAATGCTGGGAGATTAGCATGGAGAGCTGGCGAGGAATGACTTGGTGGATGTCAGGGATGATGCGGGTCTACTCGTCGGAGATCGCGGCAAATCAACGAATGACCTAAATATTATTATTACACAACAACAACAACAACAACAACAAACACAAAAAAAAAACATACTGACCTTTGTTCCTTGTGTTTTGGCACATTATCTCCTTTAGAAGTAAAAATTAATCGACAGGCTTTGTCTCTGGTATTAGTTATTTTGCTTTAGATGGAAATCTACCATAACAAGCAAAACAAACGTGGGTGTGTTTGGATCATCTCCGAGAGGTGTAAGGACTGTCAAATTTACAATTTATCCAGGAGGTATTGGTGCAATTCCCAAAGCATCGAAATCTGTGGTGAAAGAGCACAATGCCACCATAGTTTTTTTAATCCTCTTGCACAAAAAGTATTCTGTTGACCTTTTTTGGAACAGTTTCCCATTACCTGGTAGAGTGCTAAATTATTTTTGGCCATCAAATATTGTACACATGTCTTTGCCTTGTCACAATTTATGGGAGAGTGCCCTATGGGCACTCTCCCATAAACTGTAACAAGGCAAACCCTTTAGACTAAATGATATCACTTCAAAGATAATACATAGAACAAGCACTGAACATGAGCCTTCAAGCAGTGGTACCTGCACTTCAGAATAAAGCCCAAATATGGGCTTCCAGCTCTCTACCAGTTAACAGAAGAATATGTGATTATAGGCTAGAGTAAAATTTCTCCCACGCCAATCAACACATCATACTTCTACATGCTTATCTGCAAAATTACATCTACTCCAGCAGAGTGAGAAAGTGTCAGGCATCTTATGCAGGCTTCAACAATCAACTAAAGTTCGATAGAAGCCTTGGACTGATGTCCACACATTTGTATTCGGTTAAAAGGTCAATGAGCTAAAGGAAAAATGAAACCTGGCAAAGTAACGGGACATACACAATTCGTGAACTCGAGTGTCCCTGAATAAGCTCTAGTAGATCTCTTCTGGAGGCAACCTCAAAGGGTGTAAAGGTGTATCTGGATATGCAAGCGCTGACACCTAAAGACACAAAAGAAACAATCACACCAGAGAGTTAGACACCGCAGTTTATGCTCGGAACAAAATCAGCCATTGCGTGTTTTGTTTCTGTGAGAGCCCCTGAGCCACGATTGTCAAGAAATACACAAAAAGGGAGGGCGCACACAATATATGAAACACTGCAGGTCTGGCGGTTCTAACTAACAAATACCAATGAAATTTCAGGTATGAGACTAAGGAGGAGCCTATTGGTTCCCCTGTCATGGACCACTGAGTGTAGCCCGGCGGTTCGCGGATAGTGGGGTGACTTATGCTTTCTATTGAACGTCTTTCTGAAGAAAGAAAGGACTTCAGTGAGCCGTCACAGTTTTTCAGTTTTCGGACCACAGGCCCAGCCATTGGTTCGTGGTCTTGAGGGTAGCGGATGCCTTCTTCTCTAACATTTTGTTACATTTCTTTTATTTATTTACTTAATTGTCGTTTAACAACATTTTTGACAGCCAGGGTCACCTCACGCCGGATATTTTGCTAGAATAGTTCTATGTGAGAAACCTTCTAAGCAGTAACTTAACATATAATTTTTTACAATTGTTTTTCCTAGAATTATGTTTTCTAGTCATAACTTTAAATTGGTTGAAATGAACCATTAACATTTTGGGAGATATGGCAATTTGCCAGTTGGCAAATTGCCATATCTTCTAAAATGTACAGTATTTATTTTAAGTAGTTATATTGATAAGTAGAAAATACAATTCTAAAAATTATATAATTGTAAAAGCTGTTTAGTGTTGGTGCCAGGTCACAGAGTAGTCCTTAATATTACGAGCTGGAGAACGCGTTTCTCTCGTCGGCACTGCGGACGTTTTGGGTGACATATTCCTGTTCTGAGTGCAGAACGGTGATGATGATGATTTATTTTGCGGTGAACGTGCATACATGTCATACAGTATAACAATGTGGTACTAAAATATAGAAGGAATATACAGGCATAATTAAAGTGCACAGCAGGGGGGTGTCATAGACATATTGGCTGTCTTCCTGACGCCCCCCCCCCCCCCCAAAAAAAAAAAATCATGATGATGATGATGCATTGCAGAAGTCTCTGGCAGTTAATCATAATATGTATTATTGAGTATTATTACCACTTTAGCGTGCGTTCTCTAGTATATTAATACAATTTTACCTTTACGGTAAAAGTGCATAATGCACAGACACAAACCGGAAGTTGTGTGTTAACGTGGTTAACAGCCCACTTCCGACTAAATGTTTCGTTAACAGCCCCGGCTACGTTATAGTTTTTAACAGCCCCGGCTACGTTATAGTTTATGTAATCTGTCAAACCAAACGCGCCACTGGGTACGAGATGATAAAACGCGCTTAACTGCAATGAATGTTAAAAAAACACGTGAAATTTGTGTGATTTCCCCATTACTTCGGCGATGAAGCACTCGAAATGTCAAGGTGAGTGTAATTAATTCATAACGGTAGGTTTTTGTTAGTAGATTTCGGGAGAAGCCAATTTTTCGTGGCAAACAAAAATATTTAAATTCAGCTATCATGTCATTGACCACGTGGCGTTTTGTTTATCTAGAAACAGACGACACATGTGTTTTGGTTAAATGTTATTGCGAAAACTCGGGATGTCAAAACCAAGTGAACTTGATGAAGAACCTTTGGATTTAACCATTTTAGAAGTGGTAATAATAATAACAAGATTTTGCTGGGCGTCCCTGTTTATTAACGGCGCTCCAGGAATGATTAACAGCCAGAGGGCCGTTAACAGCCCTAGACTTCGTCTCGGGCTGTTAATGGACCCTCTGGCTGTTAATCATTCCTGTCGGCCGTTAATAAACCGTAACGCCCTCCAAAATCATGTTATTGGTACATTATGTTTATAAAGAATTTTGCGATATGGATAAATAACTAAATAAAAGTGACTGTGAAGTTTTTTATGATCTGCATGATACGTGGGAATGAGGGAGTGAGGTCTAGAAGCGAGGGCACAGGTTTTTGCCTAATCTCCTTGCGCTGGTTGTTCTTACAAAATGTGCATGATAAAATCATGTTGCAGTTGAACATAACTGCCTCGGCCAGAGCTGGAGGTCAGGAATGGACGAGCCCATGAGACATACTTCATATATAGTTCCATTGGTCAGCATCAGTCAATATGAGTAAATGAAATAAGGCACATGTTTCTGAAAACATGAGGCTATCACATGTTTTGCAAGACATGAAGCTGACATGTGACATGAAACAGATGCCAACACAACAAAGACCCCTCCAACACCCCCGGAAGTTTACTACGCACGCCTTCGCAATCCCTTTTAGAGAGCAAAAACTCCAAGAGTATTAGTGGGGATACGCGACATGATTGGCCCATGGTTAGGTTAGGTATTCCGTGTTTGAATGGGCTAGACGTAATGTACTCAACGTCTTTTAGTTTTAATGCTCGTGTTCGGATGGTACGGCTACACAGCTATAGGACATATACATATAACTTTGACACGTTTCCACCGTTTGCCCTGCTCATTGTGGTAATGGTGTACCAATATCAATATTTTAGGCATTTCTACTCTGTTTATGTACATAGTTCTGTTCTTGTTTTTGTTTACGAACAATGGATATTTGAATAAAAAATATGAAAAACAAATAAAATTCAAATAATTGCATTGTTAATGTCGTTATACATTTTGGGTCCAAATACTCAACTCCCATTGGTCAGCTGAATGAAAATGTCATGACCAAATGTAATTCATTTTACAATGAATACATTTGGTCGAACTTTGACCCGCATTTACGGTAGAGCGCAGTTGACAGAATGTAATTCGGGCGGTGTTTGGGTGGGTTTATAACTTTTAGCGCCTCTCGCAGTGATTATAGTTTACTGATATGTTAAAAAATTGTTTTGAACATTCCAAGTTTCATTGCGAAAGACGGCAATTTGACAAATTTGGGTCAATGCCGAAAACCGACGCTCAACTCAGAGTTGTGCGCTTTGTCTGTTGTGTGAGGGTGGTTTTTCGCCTCGTTCATTCGTTTTATTTCGTCTTTCTGCTTTGTTGTTTGGTAAAATGTAATTTAAACAGTTTTGAAATGTAATTATAAGAACTGAAAGCAATTTTTATAATATTTATTGGAGTATGAACGTGTGGGAATGGGTACAAATTGTATGAATCCCTTTGGGATTCATACATAATTTGTACCCATTCCCACACGTTCAGACTCCAATAAAGATTATAAAAATTGCATTCAATTCTTAATTGAATCGAAGTGTGACACCATTTTTGTTTCCATAATGCAGAGGACGATTAAACTGTCCGGCGATAGTTAAATATTCCAATGAGGTTGGTCGCGGGGATGGGTAAGGTGAATTTGTCTCACCCAGTCGTCTCGCCCGGTACATACATATCCCAACATGTAGGTTGTAGGAGAAAGTTCAATGTCAGATTTCGTGGCCCTGTAGGCCTGTGGGTTAAACAACTACTGACACTTTCATAGAATACAAAATAGATTCGCTCATTTCCTTGTAAATATTATCATGTTGAACAATCAGGAACACAGTTGAAAGGGATGCCACCTTTAATTAGTAATAATTAAATCTGAGAGGGGAATGTCTTACATGTGTTTCAAATTCGAATCAAGTTCATCGATTTCCCAAGTTTCTAAATCTGCTGGGAAAGGGGATGGGCAAGTATAACTCGAATAGACCACGTTTCTCGCCGCCCAAATCTGACCGGTCCACCTGGAGAGGGATAAGAAGTTCTTGAGAGAATATGCTCTTCATCCCCCCAGTCACTACTCCAAAACCAGTACCGCAGCCTCCAGGTACTCGAAGAATTCGCATAATAAAGAGCAGAATGAAACATTCTGTACTGTCGAAACAATATAAGTTATCTCGGGCAACATCCAGGGTACATGGAGATTTAATACCTGGATGTCGGTTTTCAACCATGAGGCGCAAGCCGAATGATTGAAAAGGAGACATCCAGGTATTAAATCTCCATGTACCCTGGATGTTGCCCGAGATAACGATTTTGTCCCGCCTCCTAACACCGAAATAAAAATGCCGAGATGTAAAACATGATCCCATATTAAGACTCAGGCGACGAAGTTTAAACCCCACACAGAGCCTCAGGTTTTGAACCAAACAGTGAAACAAACGTCACAGCAAAACTATAAATAGACCGAGTCTATTTCCGAATCGTTGTTTATAAATCAGGTCACACAGGAGAAGTTTTAATTTTTTGTTTCAAACAATTCAAATTCAGTATCAAAGTCTTTCTCTGACAAATACTCTCTAAAAAGACGTGCGGCAGTATTATTTGGTTTGATGGTGGATTTAGGCGTGAGTTCAATCAGTTTGCGAACGATATCTCCATCGGAGTGACAGGCGAAGCGAGAGATTGACATTTTTGTATTCTGCTCAAGCGATATCGAAGAAAAACAGATGAGTTGCTCCTCTTGATGTTCTCACCCCGCAAAGCGCAAAAGTATATTTGCGAACCCGATTCAATCTGTTCAGTTCTCATCGAATACGACAGCCAGCAAGTGCTTCTACTCATCGGGGTGCAACGATGTTTTTTAATTTGTATTAGTATTCACTACAATACGACAATAAGTTGGATATAACTTAACAGTTCTAATAGGAGTTTCTGCAATCGATGTGGCCCAGTCGGGGTCAAAGGTTATTTTTATCACCTCGATGTTTCTCGAGTGACAAACGGGGAACAACGGCGCGCGCTCTTATCACCCGCATGTTTGAAGATAGCCGATACCATGGCTATTTGTTTCGGTCACGTTGACCAATCAGAAGACGCGATGGACACTGATACAGGGGCAATATGATTTGTCTAACTCAGTGATCGATGAAGTTAAGTAAAAGTAAACTTTAATATACTAAAGTGGTGGAATACAAGATTACATTTTGGTGGTCATAAGTTGCTCATATGAAATAGTGTCGTTGCAATTTTCAGAAGAGTGTCAACACATACTCTATTTAAAATTGTAACGATACGAATCTATATACAAAAAATCGCGCTTAACCGAACACGAGGGGGAAATTGAGATTAAGCCTTTACCCAACGTAACGAGAAAAACCGGCCAGCCCTATTCTCAATTATTACCACTCAATCTATAAGTTATTAGTTGATTAACATAAGCTTGGAGGCCCGTTAAAACTCCATAATTTCAGTGACGTCAGTCGACGGAGCCGGGCCGCGGGCGATAATGGTATAAATAGCCATTAGCGGCCCGCGGCCCAGGTATTTTTAGATTCAAGTTAGCTGTAACAAGGAGTGGTAATAATAGTAATAACATGATTGTTGTCAGGCATCATAATTCATTAGCGGCCCTGCAGTAATGATGAACAGCCCTTGGGCTTATTAACGGCCCTCGACTTCGTCTCGGGCCTTTAATAAACCCTCGGGCTGTTCATCATTGCTGCAGGGCCGCTAATGAACCATAATGCTCCCCGAAATCATGTTATTGTTATAATATCGACAATTAATTTTCATTATTTTTTAAATTTTTGTCTCAAAAACATAGGTTATGACCCCTCGTTGGAACGAGCTCATCGAACTCGTTCGAATAAGGGGCCATAACCTATGTTTTTGAGACAAAAAATGGAAAAAACTTGGTTATTCAAGAATTTCTTTTGCAAGTGTCGTCTGCTTTTTATGTTAGGTAAAGGGTTTAGATTGTCGCCAAAGGACACAACGTAGTTACCCCTGGTGGGGATCGAACCTTGAACCGTTCGGTCTGAAGTCCAATGCTGTAATCTCTGATCCACGAACACGATGCACATCCTTAGAATTGGAATCACAGGGTTGTAACTTGGGAGGGTAGTAGCTATGAATCCCCTCTCTCAATAAAAAGGTGTGAGTCGTTACTATTTCGGCTGGCTTTCAGTTTTAAATATCGACTCGCTCTTGCTAGTAATTGTGTACTTTCTTACGAAGCTAGATTTAATTCTACCCGACATATATAGTCGGTCTCACAAATGAAGGTCTGTGACAAGGATTGAAATAAGCAGACTGTCATTTTCTGAATGCAGTCCCCAGAGGATGAATTTGGTGATGCTACCCTGCACAGCAGGATAGCAAATAAATGTATCCTCCGTGAACTTCAATCCGAATCAAGTTCTCAGGCCTAAACAGAAAGATGTACCCAAGGGATCAATTGGGGAATTCTGGCCCACTGTGTGGGATAGCATCAGCAAATTCACTCTCAGGGGAACTCATTCTGCAAATGACAGATTCCTTATTTCCAGGATTGGTTTCTGATACCGTTTCGGGCTGGTGATGGCCTAACATGACCAATTTGCGCATTTGGAGTCAAGTTTGTGCTGATAAGGACCTTTCAAACAATGAACGACGACTTATGAAAATTACGAATGGGTACTACGTCACTGGAATTTGTGTTCTTCCTATCAGCTGTCGTTTTCCCTTATCCGTAGTTACGATTACGATTTCTCATTAGAACACGCTGGTATAAAATATCCCTTTACCTAACCCGAAAAGCAGACGACACTTGCAAAAATAATTCGTGAATAACTAATTTTTTTCATTTTTTGTCTCAAAAACATAGGTTATGACCCCTCGTTGAAACGAGCTCGACGTGCTCGTTCCAACGAGGGGTCATAACCTATGTTTTTGAGACAAAAAATGAAAAAAATAATGAAAATTAATTGGTGATTTTTAGGAATAGCGTTTGCCGGTTTTGGCCGTTACGTTAGGTAAAGGGATATTGCAAAAAGTTTGTGAGTGTTTGTCCGCCACTGAATGTGGGGGTTCACTCTAAGATTGTGTCCTTAAACTTTAATCGCCATGAGGCCTATATTTCCAGCTCTTATTGACAGTCAAATCATTCGTCGCCGCGCAACACGAGAAAATTTGCGAAACACGCACGGACTCGAAGTCGTTAATTCTGCGAAAAAGTTTTTTGACCGCTCGACGAATTTTCGACTGCTATTAACCATTCGTAATTGTTATCAGTCGTCGTTCATTAGGCGAAAGGTGTCCAATTAAATAATATCGGCGTTGCACATGTGTCACGACTGATACAGGTATCCATCTATATATAAAATTCCTAGAACTGTGAATCGAACTACAATCCCGATGACTAATATTCCAACTGCGTCTTCAAGACATGAATATTCAAATTACATCTTAAAGGCACGCCTTCAACGATGATGACGTAATTGGAATACTTTATCAGTAGTGACATGAACCAAAACAGTCGGGACAAATTAAACCTGAATCTGTTAACCGATAAATTGATTAAAAAATTGTCACCGTCCTGATTGATAAAACAAGTGATTGATCGAGAAACCATTACTTTTGAACTACTGTATTTCATGGATTAACAAAGGAACAATCTTGCTCTAAAACAGGCAAACATTGTCACACTGACTCACATCAGTTTTTTGAGACAGAGTAAAGCGGGCCATCCACACTCAATATAATTGTCAATAATTTATATTGACAATCTTATTGATCATGAATGGGCGATATTGAAGACTTGATCAATGTATTGAAGAATATCAGAGAGCTCAAATATTTATTGAAGTATTGTCAATAATATTGATGTGCATTTTTGTCACATCAATTGTATTGATCAATATTTCATTCTTGTCAAAAACACAGAGCCATCAACATGGCAAAATCAATCAAAGATTGATCAATCAATCCTATGATTGTCGAATCAGAAATGAAAGAAATATTGATCAAAATGATAGTGAAGTTGAGGGCAAACATTATATTGTCAATAATATTGAGTCAATAATATTGACAATTATATTGACTGTGGATGGGCCTCTTAAAGCATGCAAGTTATGTGCTGACATACTTCTAACTTGCGAGATCAGTATATTGTATCTGTAGCTTGAAATGGTCATTCTTAACCCTTTACCAATGACGGGAGCAGACGATACTTGCAAAATACATTCTTGAATTAGTAAAACTTTGCAATTTTTGTCTCAAAAACATAGCTTATGACTCCTCATTGAAAAGAGCTCAACGAGCTCGTTTCAATGAGGGGTCATAAGCTATGTTTTTTAGACAAAAACTGAAAACATAATAAAATTTGAATGGAGGTTTAATGGGGTTAATGCTGTAAATCATCAACGGCACGGCAATCATTCAGCTAGCATTTGGGATAAGTGATCTGTTAACCTAAGTTAATCTATGCGATTAATCGATCAAGAATACCCTTCAACCGTTTCAGCTGTAGGACAAATCAGGTTCACACACACACCCAACAGCAATTTTCGCGACAATTAAATATGGGACCCAAACTTTCCCGTGGAGACAAACATGGGCAACTTATATTCAAAATGTCAACAAACTGACTAAATCAACAAACGCTATATTAATATGCTCTATCGTTTTCGAATTTTTGCTTCTGAAACAGAGCTTATGAACCCTTATTGTAACGAATTCATTATGCTCCTTCCAACGATTGTATTCTGGAAGCAAATGTATAATTTAGTGTTTTTGGCGACAAATATTGCTTCCCTTCCAAAGCCGTGCATGTATAAGATTGATGCGACTGGATTGGGACATTTGTGTAGGCCCCTCAGTTGTTTTCTAAGAAAGTTTGCCGGATTACTGGTAATTAGACTTTAGGTTTGATGTGACAAGATTCAAGATTTTTATTCACTCTAAATCATTAATATGATATGAGAGGTACATATATACAAGGTATGTTAACAAATAATATATGTAGGTAGTGGAAGGTAGTTTACGTATATGATATTGCTAGATTTGCTCGGCTGAGGATCGAACTAAGTCCTCTGGACCAGGTGGGCATGAACACATGTCCACATAGTCCAGAAGGCATAGGTCGGTTCCCAACCCAACAGATCCTAATATAATTGTGCTATTTCTTAAAGGAGTGAATAAGCAGTAATATGAGGGAAAGGTATGTAGCGGCACGACAATGGCCATACCTAATTCACCTTATCCTGTAGTAAAGTATATGGGCGGTAAATATAAAGTTGTGGCTAATGGAATATACTAACTTTGTCGACCTTCTAGGTCCACTACTGAACACAGGATCGTCGATTTATAAAATAGTTAGCAGGGAACGATCATCAACTGGCTGGATTTAAGAAGCCATTGCTGGGCGCTTTTTCACTACGCTTAAAAGCTTGTAAGAATGAACTAAAATTGCCCGGATGCCCGGACAGTAGATATGCATGATACCGGGTCAGATGTATATAAATAACAGATGCGCATGCCGAGAAGTCCTCGGTTCGAATCCCACCTGCGGTAATCGCGTTGTGTCCTTGGGCAAGGCACTTCACCCCCATTACCCACGTGGGGGCACGGTGACGCTGTGTACTAAGGCGTACTGCACCTTGATCGTGCACCTGGTTTTAACCAATGCTCACCCTGCTTGTGTGGAGTTAGTATGTTGGGGAGCTGACAGTTGCTCGCCGTTGCTCGGTGGTTCTCTCCGGGTACTCCGGCTTCCTCTACCCGTAAACTGTCGTGGTCATGATTAGCCATTGTGCAGAAATATGTGACCTTAAAACACCAATAAATAAATAAATAAATAAATAAATAAATAAATAAATAAATAAATAAATAAATAAATAATAGATGCGGTGTCAATTTGAATCAATCAAATTGTGTCTTTTGGGCACCCATTTCTGAAAGAAAATTTCCTGTTAAATGACGATAGATTGTGCCTAATAGAGGGTTCAGAGCCGTGACATTTTCAATAAAAACTGACGATGCAAAGCAGCATGGGATGTCCAATTTGTCTCGCGGCCCTGCTGTTCATCTTTAGGTTCTGTATAAAATTGTACGCCGTCCTATCGGTACCGAAAGAAAAGCTATCCCCGCGTCTGGTGGAAGAGCGGGGGTGGCAGCTTATGTCACTCCCATAAACATCCCTTAAGTGACGGCTATATACCAAGATAACTCGCTGCAGGATCATCTCCGATTTTGACATATTTATGTCTTTAACCCTTTCAACACTGGTGACATCTTCCATGTCAGTTCAATGACAGTAATTGGAAGAGTCCAAATTCATTATCTGAGGGTAGACCAATTAATATTTTTAACGTGCAGCCTCGGGGCTGCACGTTCAAAATATTAATTTTTCTACCCCACACATTCACTTTACAGCCATTCTAATTTATGATGAATCATGTTTTTACCAAGAAAAAGGCCTCACGCCTTCAAATGGTTAATATTTTCTTTTTAATGCCACTGGTCTAGACTGAAGGCATTAAATGTTCGTTAAAGCGACATCGGCTCTGATTCACTAGATTCTAAACCAGTCCTCTAGATGATTTACACTTGAAGACAAGAGGGTATGGGTTAGAGACAACCCATCTGTTTGGTACAATATGAGAACAAATAATCAGAGCTTGGGATGAGCTATTATTTCAAGCACATTTTCCTACCAAAAAATGGAATTGTCAACAGCAATTAGTGAGGTATTGATAATGAACGGAACCGTCATTGGAAACTGAATTTATTCCAGAAATCTTAGTAAAACAACATTCACTGTCAGAACCAGTCTTGATAAAATCAATGCAAAATTGTGCCTCCAGTGCAACGATGCTAAACATTAAGTGGCGTGTTGCTCATATGTAAATGGGGATTTTATTGATAAGTTGTGTTTATCCGGCCATCCTAGACTCGGAACGACTAGAACCTTGCGAGTTGTGTTTTATTCAATTTTAATCCAGGTGATACCGAGGAAAACAGTTCTCTCAGTAAAAAGTTATTAAGATTTTCAACTGCTTAGCATTAAAGAAAATTTAGAATGAATGTCGTAATAGCGGTTAATATATTTCATCTAATGTGCAAAGTCTCTGGTCAAGACAATATGGAACAGGAGTTAAACAATACAAGGAGATTATAAGACGAATGATTTAATACACCTGAGCCATATCTCAAACCTAGTTATATACAAAGTCAACCAATCACAAACCTAGTTATATACAAAGTCAACCAATAAATGTAACTGTTTCATTTTTTTTATCAATATTGTAAAACTAGATATCACCACTCAAATACTAACTATAAACGGATTAGTCATACTCACTTGGATTGACACATTGCATACTTGGAACAAAACACAGTTTGGAGGTATCGACAAACTTTGGATCGATTCACAAAACATTTGGCTTCCCCATTTGGGAGTGGCAAACAGCGTTAAGAAATATTCGATTATTGGATTGGAGGGGGGTCGCGCAATACTTTTTAATAACGGTCTTGTTTTTTGGTCTGGAACGGATGTTTTTGAGACCCTTTGTAACATAGATATAACATCGTTTCCCATTGATCAACAAAAATGTTCGATTATACTATCCCCAATTGACGACATTGACAATGTTCTTTTTCTCAATGGAACTGTTAATTTACAATTTACATCAGAATTAGCTACTACGACACCAGAAGAATGGAAGCTAAAGTCGATGGAAATGGAGTCAATTACTTATAGGCTTGATGGTGTAGTCTTCAATGTTCTGTCTCTTACAGTTATTATTGAGCGCAAACCTTTGTTCTATATTATAACAATCATAGTGCCACTAGTCGTCATTTCATTGGCCAATGTCTGTGCCTGTTTCCTACCAGTTGATAGTGGCGAAAATATGTCATTCTCTGTTTCCATATTCCTTTCCTATTCGTTGTTCTTTAGTCTAATTTATAATATAATGCCGACAATGTCCGGTTCAGCTGCAATATTAGAGGTCCACATTGATCTTATGTTTGTTATTAGCTTGCTGACCACCCCCGGAACAGTAATGGTACAGACATGCTACCGTAAGAAAACTCGAGACAGAGTTCCTGCGTGGATCTTAGCAAGTCTGTGTTTGAGGCGACATAAATGTCACGCACGACAAGAGCAAGATGAGAACATTACATCTCCGGGCGACCGAAGCGGAATGGAGAAATACAAAGACGGGAAACAGGAAGAAGGCAAGAAGGAATTAGATTGGGACCTTGTAGCAAATAGGTTAAATACAATCTTCCAAAGATTTATTGTGTTGTCAACGATTATTGTAACTATTTTCTCTCTTACTTATGCACTCAACTCATCATAAATATTGTGTCCTTCATGTATTGGTTATGGATATTCATGAAATGTATGCCAAAACTCACCGGTACACCCAACGATGTGTTCCGCTGAGAACTGAGATGACGTTGAATTTCATTATTAAACCACTGGAGAAGTTTTACGCTGACAATGTCCTAGAAATTCCAGAACGGTCTAAATGCATATTGTCGTCCAACTGTTCCATATATTCGATCGTGCCGGATGCATGATCATTTTCATCCTGTATTTTTTTCTGAACGACAACATCCGGAAAAATAATACGCTAACTTAAGCGATTGATTGAACGCTGTTGCAGCATTTCACGGAAAACGAAAGAAGTCTTAATATGTGAAAGAAATAGAAAATATGACTGAATCGGAGTGGAAGCTTATGTGCCACAGGCTGAAGAGTCTTCATCAAACTCACTGCGTCGTTGACGATGATTGTTTTTTAAAGTCAAAGTGAAAAGTGTATTCCGCTGACTCAGTATTATAGACCCAAAACACATCTTGCATAGCTTGCGAGCACAAAGGAGAGCAACGAGTATGGGTGGAAAAGACAAACAGACCGGGCTATGAACTGCGTCTCGAATTGTTAGTTTTCATGATAGGTAAAAGTGAATTTATCTACTAATTTTATTTACAGACAATGTCAGCATCTACACTAATTCTCTGAAAGCTCTCTCCGAGAGCTTTCAAAGAATAAATGTCGGATGCAGGGAATTGACAGGGATGACAATTATCGAAACATCGACAACAGTTTTCTAAGAATTTTTATAACCACTGAAATTTCCGAGTCTTCAAAATCTTGGGTTAGATAATCTAAGTTACTCAAATCATCATAAATCTTGTGTCCTTCATGTATTGGTTATGGATATTCTTGAAATGTATGCCAACACTCACCGGTACACCTAACGATGTGTTCCACTGAGAACTTCAATGACGTTGAATGCAATTATTAAACATCAGGGCCTGCACACTGGAGAAGTTTTACGCTGGCAATAAGGGTGTGTAACATTATACAAAACTGTCCTAGAAATTTCAGAACGGTACAAATGGATATTGTCGCCCATCAGTTCCGTATATGTGGTCTTGCCAGACCCATGTACACTTTCTGCCTGTATCTTTTTTTTCTGAACGACAACGTTCAGAAAAGTAATATGCTGACGTAATCAAAAGAATGAACGTCGCAGCATCATTTCACAGAAAAAGAAAGAAGTCCTAATACTTGAGACAAGTGGAAAATATGACTGAAACAGAGTGGAAGCTTATATAGGATACACTGAATAATGTTCATCAAACTCATAGCATCGTTGACGATGGTTGTCTTTTTTTTAAATTCAAAGTGAAAAATGTATTCCGCTGACTCAGTATAATTGATCAAGAACACCTCTCGCATGGGTTGCGTGCACAAATGAGAGCAACGACTATGGATGGAAAACACAAAAAAAGACCGGGCGATGAACTGCATCTTGATTTATTAGTTTTCAAGACAGATAAAAATGAATTAACTACTAATTTCATTTACTGACACTACCAGCATCTGCATTAATTCTTTGAAAGCTATCTCTGAGAGCTTTCAAAAATAAATGTCGGATGCAGGGAATTGCCAGGGATGACAATTTTCCAAACATCGACGACAGTTTTCTAAGATTTTTTATAACCACTGAAATTTCGGGGTCTTCAAATATCTGGGGTTTAATAATTTGAATTACTATAAACTTAAAGGTTTTTCATGATGCGTATAAATGCGTATGATGTGCTTCCACCACGCAGTCATGAAATTCCTGCATCCGGTGTAAAAGTGAACGGAATATATGCTTCCAAAGTATTTGCTAGTATATTAGAGGTACGGGCGCAATTTTAACATAGGAAAGACAGAAACTGATTGAATAGTAGTGTTTTATAATTATATTTATTAAATTATTAAATAGATAAATAAATGGATATTCTGGGTGCTGTGGTGGGTCCTTCTGTTCTATTCTGTAAAATCTAAAGTAATAAGACACAAAATTTCCCTTCTTTGATTTATCAACTAGTTTTTGGCATTTATTCACTGTATTAAACGAATGTCACACTGTACTCCATGAATGTGTCCTGGTATTTTTATGGTAAAAATCTTCACATAAAGTTATTCGTCCCCTGAGTACCAATGTGTTCTATGTGCCTACTGGCACATAGAACACATTGGAATTCAGGGGACGTGTTGTTTTGCATGTAACTCTAACTTAGAAGTGATATTCGAGTGTTTCGTGACCGATGTTTACAACGCACAGGTACGGTCGTAGGCAACACACCCACACGCGCATTCACTATTTTTTATTATCAACATTTATCGCTTTCAACAATAACCAAAAGCAAAGTGGACCGCTCGGCGTTCCATAAAGCGATATGAGTATATGAGAGAAAACGATTAAAATTATGATCCTTGTGAGAAAGATTAGTCATGTCTGTCAGGTGGCAGAGGAATTGATCTTTCCATACGCAGTTGCTAAAATGACACTTTACCAGGCATGTTGAAAGTAACTACCACGACGGGGGTGTAGTGGCGCAGTTGTTCGGGCTTTGGACTTAAAAGCGAAAGATCGACGGTTCGATCCTGATCAGCGGTATCTGCGATGTGTCCTTGGGCAAGGCACGTAATTCCGACTATCAACCTGGGAGGACGATTGCGCTGTGTGTACTAGGACGTACTGCACGTCGATGGTGTACTTCCGTTCAATCAATACTAATCCACGGAATTAGTACGTTGGGGACTCTGTCAGTTGCTCGTCGATGCTCAGTGGTTCTCTCCGTGGACTCCGGCTTAATTCCCCAGTAAAACTATACGATACGAGTTGTCATGGCTGTTAAAAGTGTCGTTACACCCCAATAAATAAATAAATAACTACCATGACGAACACGAACGCCTAGATAATGACGTCATATACAGAAAACCAGTAATCACGAACAAATATAAACCTCATTCAATCAGCTTCAAGTTCCAAAAACCGGAATGATGAGAATAAGTTGAAAAGAGTAGTGTGGATTAGTTTTGAAACTCACGTACATTTTACAATTTTGGGGATACAGACTCTAAATGTGATGCGATTTGAAGCGAAACCCTAAACTGTTACGGCACGATATTCCATAATCTTCTACAACATGAAATAGTTCGATAACCTGTCTTTCTCTTCATGGTATAATTCTATGTGGTAGATGGGTGGCTGTGTTTGAATATATCAGAACGTGCGACGTTCTTAACGCTTGTAATCCTTGCATTTTGTTATACACCACAATTTACTCGACCAATTTCGCATAATTTACAAAATGGTGTCAACAAATTAACGAAACCTTTTTCAGTGGAAATACTTTTGTATGTGGAAACTGTCAACGTACCAACAGGTGCGCCTCAGGGTTCTAAGGATTACTAAAGACTGAATCGTTGAAACGATTAAGATAATTGATTCGTTCAACCGCATTAAAAATATTTACTTCGTTAAGTCAGGGGCTGCATGTGAACTATTTATCCAACGTAATAATAATAATAACACTTTGGCCAGCCGCTGATTTGTCGCGGTTCTCGGACGAGAAGGCCATGGTTACCCCTGTACTCCCAACTGCCTCCCTATTCCCACGCTTCTCCTCTCCTCCCAACACTCGGAGACGAACTGCTTGATGATATCCCTTGTCCCATTCTTCCCAATCTCTCCGATTAGCATATTAACCCTCTCCTTTGAGTCTCCCCCTAACCACATGTCCTTCATTCTCCCATCCCACTTCCCCATTATACTCCCAGTGAATCTCATTCTTTTAGGCTGATACTTTGGGCATTCAAGAAGAAAGTGTTCCAGGGTCTCCACCATGTCCACGTTACACATCTGGCACTCCCTTTCACCGTCTTTCCCAATTTTTCCCCTCAGCTCCAGGGATCGCGACCTCAGCTTGAACAACAGTGACCCCCCAAAGGTGCCATCAAGGTACTCTTCAAAACCTGGCTTCTTTTTATCACGCAGGCCACCCAAAGACCTCTTTGATTTGACCCCCTCTCGCCAATTACGGTTACAATCTTCCATGACCCTTTCTCTGACGATTTTTTTACCCTGGTTTGCCCCAACGTGCAGGTCCGAGATCTCCAATGAGTAGTTCTCTACTAGCTCCCTCATTTGGACCATCCACCCCGTTTTGATATTTGAGTTGAAAATTCTCAGGAACATTACTTTACACCATCGGCTGTCGGGGAGATTTACCAAATAATTAAGATAACCGAGCTTCAACAGGTCTATCCTGTCCTTGATCCTCATCCACCCAAGCTCACCCCTGATTGCTTCTAGCGCTGCGGCATTACTCGACCCCGTTATCCATCGGCCTGCATCGTTCTGCAGGATTTCCAAGCTCTTTACGGCCGTCTGGTTTAGGGGTACCACTTCCGTACCGTATGTTATACTTGGCAGCCCCACCATTTCCCATATGGTTTTCCCCACGAAAACCTTATTGAAACTGTTTCTCCCTAAAAGTTTCATTTGGTTAAGGATTCGCTTCCCCTTCAGAATCAATTTATTTGTGTGGTTCCGGTAGATGCCTCTTCCTGTAATGTTTATATTTACCCCCAAATACTCGTAATCACCCGTCTCTCCCACACTGAGAAGTTTGCTGCTCCCTTCAGGAATGCAGAACTCACCCACTCTCCACCTTCGAGTGGGGTCCACTTTGCGGCCCACAGGTATAACTTTGCTTTTGTTTTCATTAAGTTCGAGTCTCCATTTGCTCCCATATTTCCCAACAATTCCCAGCATTTTCGTTAGCCCCTCTTCGCTCTCTGACACTAGAACCATATCGTCTGCAAAAAATAGCCCTGGGATCTTCACGTCACCAACTGCTACCCCCTCCTCGCTACGCAGGAGTTCATCTCCTAAGCCTTTGATGTACAATGCAAACAGGATCGGCGAAAGGATACACCCCTGTTTTAGGCCTATCTCCATAGGCACACGTTTCGTTGTAATGTTTCCCAGGCTAAGTTCACTCTGTACATCTTTATATAATGCTTTCATAATTCCAACAAACTCGCCTCCTAAGCCCATAGCCTCCAGCTTGCGCCACATACCTTCCCTCCATACTCTATCGTATGCCTTCTTGATATCCAAAAAGGCCATAAACATCTTTTTCTTTTTTGCTTTCGCGGATTCTATCATTTGGGATAGTGTGAAAAGATGGTCAGTAACTCTCCTTCCCTTCCTGAAGCCATTCTGGATTTCTCCCAAAAAACCCTTCTCCTCAATTACCTCCTCTAGTCTCCCATAAAGGACTTTACAGAAAACCTTTCCAATGTTGCTACTGACAGAGATCCCTCGATAGTTATCCAAAACGTCTTTTTCCCCCTTTTTGTGATTAAATGTCACTTTGCTTTCCCTCCACTCCTTTGGGACCTCTTGTTTTTCTATGGCTAAATTGAATAGGGCAGTTAGGCTTTCCGAGAGTTCCTCTCCCCCTTTTTTGATAAACTCGTTAGGAATTTCGTCCACCCCTCCCGCTTTTCCATTCCTCAATTTTGAGATCACCCTCCGCACCTCCTCAGTTTTGATTTCGCTGCACACGAAGTCAGAGAGATTTTCCTCGACCTGGTTCGGACACTCCGGTGGGTTCCCCATGCCCCATCGCTTATCGTTTACCTTTTCCCAGTGCTTGACTAGTTCTAATGCGATTTGATCTCGCTCTTCTGTAACTCTGCCATCTACTTTAATGCTCTGTTGGTTATTCCCTTTGTTACGTTCGTTCACCCATTTCCAAAATACGCTCGAACTCGACCCCCCTGTCGTTCTTATCGTCCTAATAAGACTGCTATTTCGCACTCTCCGGTTGTCGTCTTTTATCTTGTTTACTTTATTTCGTGCTTGTTGGTATTCTTCCTTTGCTACCATGGCCTCATTGCTTTCCACCCCTTTAAGTTTTCTACTTCTCCTATATGCAGCACATTTAGCTTTTCTAACCTTTATGGCCCTTTTCAGTTCTTCGTTCACTCTGTACCCAAGTTCCCGTGTTGGCACCCTAATCTTTCCTACACTTTCCTTCCCTGCCTCCACTAGGCTCGCAACTATGGCGTCGGCCATCTTCTGGACACTACCCCCCTTGCGTATGGCTGCAAGCTTTGGTTTCAGTTTTTCTTCGAACTTCACCCAGTCGGCATCCTTTTTGAGTTCCCAAATATCCTTGAAGCTTCCTTTCCTTTTCTCTAGGTTTTTGGCCCTCATCGTCACTGTAATCAAGTTGTGATCACTATCCAACTCCATTTTGCCCTCATCATCCACTTCTACCCTTATCACATCCCTCCATAAATTCATATCTATGAGAATGTAGTCAATTATTGATTTTCTGTCGTTTCTCTCCCAGGTCCATTTCCCGTAACGTAACAGCCAAAACCGGCCAGCGCTATTCACAAAAATCGCCAATAAATTTTTATTATTTTTCTCATTTTTTGTCTCAAAAACATAGGATATGACCCCTCTTTGGAACGAGCTCGTCGAGCTCGTTCCAAAGAGGGGTCCTAACCTATGTTTTTGAGACAAAAAATGAAAAAAAATTAGTTGTTCAAGAATTTTGTTTGCAAGTGTCGTCTGCTTTTCATGTTAGGTAAATGGTTAAAAATAATTTTTACTGCATTCTGCACTACGTAAATACGCCTGTCAAATGGATTTAATGCATTTTGCGTCATTCACAATTTAGCCTGTAGGTGGGGACTGTAATCATTAGTCTACTGATAATGTTTATAATGATAGTTTAACAGCAAACTCACTTTAAGCTCCGTTTTTCACAGTCGAATTCATATTTATCACAAATACGCTTAGAATGGAAGTTTCAACAGCAATTATAACTCAGTGATTATGAACGGAACCATCACTGAAAACTGTATTTATTCCAGAAACGTATAAAAAATATAGCATTCACTGTCAGAACCATTCTCTACAAACACAGTGTGATATCCTTCCTCCTGCGCAACGAATCAAAACGTTTAAGTGACTTATCTTTCATATATAAATGGGGATTTTGTTGATAAGTTGTGTTTTGTTCGCCATCCTAGACTCAGAACGACTAAAAACTTACGAGGTTTGTTTTATTCAGCTTTAATCCCAGGTGATACCGAGGAAACGAATATTCACCGTAATGATTTATTAAGATTTTCAACTGCTTAGTATAAAAGAAAATTCAGAATGAAAACAGTAATTACTTGTATTATATTTCAACTGATGTGCAAAGTCTCTGGTCAAGACAATATGGAACAGGATTTAAACAATACAAGAAGATTATATTACGAATTATTTGATAAGCCTGAACCATATCTGAAGCCCAGTTATATACAAAGTCAACCAATAAATGTAACAGTTTCATTTTTTTTGATGAATATTGTAAAACTGGATATCACCACTCAAATACTAACCCTAAACGGATTAGTCACACTGAATTGGATTGATATATTGCATACTTGGAACAAAACACAGTTTGGAGGTATCGACAAACTTTGGATCGATTCACAAAACATTTGGCTTCCCCATTTGGGAGTGACAAACAGCGTTAAGAAATATTCGATTATTGGATTGGAAGGGGGTCGCGCAATACTTTTTCATAACGGTTCTATTATTTGGACTGGAACGGATGTTTTTGAGACTCTTTGTAACATAGATATAACATCGTTTCCATTTGATCAACAAAAGTGTTCGATTATACTATCCCCAATTGACGACATTGACAATGTTCTTTTTCTCAATGGAACTGTTAATTCACAATTTACATCAGAATTAGCTACTACGACACCAGAAGAATGGAAGCTCAAGTCGATGGAAATGGAGTCAATTACTTATAGGCTTGATGGTCTAGTCTTCAATGTTCTGTCTCTTACAGTTATTATTGAGCGCAAACCTTTGTTCTATATTATAACAATCATAGTGCCACTAGTCGTTATTTCATTGGCTAATGTCTGTGCCTGTTTCCTACCAGTTGATAGTGGCGAAAATATGTCATTCTCTGTTTCCATATTCCTTTCCTATTCGTTGTTCTTCGGTCTAATTTATAATATAATGCCGACAACGTCCGGTTCAGCTGCAATATTAGAGGTCTACATTGATCTTATGTTTGTTATTAGCTTGCTGACCACCTGCGGAACAGTAATGGTACAGATATGCTACCGTAAGAAAACTCGAGACAGAGTTCCTGCGTGGATCTTGGCAAGTCTATGCTTGAGGCGACATAAATGTCACGCACGAGAAAAGCAAGAGGAGAACATTACATCTCCGGGCGACCGAAGCGAAAAGGAGAAACATAAATACGGGAAACAGGAAGAAGAAAAGAATGAATCAGATTGGAACCTTGTGACAAATAGGTTGAATACAATCTTCAGAAGATTTATTGTGTTGTCAACGATTATTGTAACTATTTTCTCTCTTACTTATGCACTAAACTCATCATAAATCTTTTGTCCTTCATGTATTGGTCCTGAATATTCTTGAGATTCATGCCAACACTCACTGATGCACATACCGATGAGTCCCAGCTGGAACGAAGAAGATGTTGAAGGTGACAGAGCCTGCATACTTGATAAGTATTACGCTGTCAATAAGGGTGTGTAATATCATACTAATAAATTGTACTAGGAATTCCAGAACGGCGCAAATGTGTATTGTCGCCTATCAGTGCCCTTTCTGTGATCGTGCCGGACCCATGTACACTTTCTGTCTGTATCTTTTTCTGAACGACAACGTCCGGAAAAGTAACGCATTAACTTGAGTGAAAGCTTGGACGTCGCTGTAGAATTTCATTGAAAACGAAAGAAGTCTTATCCCTTTACATAACATGGAAAGCAGACGACACTTGCAAAAAAAAAATTTTGAATAACTAATTTTTTTAAATTTTTGTCTCAAAAACATAGGTTATGACCCCTCGTTGGAACGAGCTCGACGAGCTCGTTCCAACGAGGGGTCACAACCTATGTTTTTGAGACAAAAAATGAAAAAAATAATGAAAATTAATTGGCGATTTTTGAAAATAGCGCTGGCCGGGTTTGGCCGTTACGTTGGGTAAAGGGTTAATGTGTGAAACAAGTGGAAACTTTGACTGAATCAGAGTGGAAATGTACGTGCGATAGACTGAATAGTCTTCACCAAACTCTCTTGCGTCGTTGACGATGGTTGTGTTTTAAATTCAAAGTTAAAAATGTAATCCGCTGACTCAGTATAACAGACCAAGAACAACTCTGGCATGGCTTGTGAGGAGAGCAACAGCTATGGGTGGAAAACATAAAAAAAGATCGTATGATGAACTGTTTCTTGAATTAATAGTTTTCACGAGAGGTTAAAGTAAATTTAGCTATTAATTTCATTTACTGACAATTCCAGCATCTACATTAATACTTTGAAAGCTTTCCCTGAGAGCTTTCAAAGAATAAATGTCGGATGTAGGGATTTGCCAGGGATGACAACTATCTGATCATCAATGACCGTTTTCTTAGAATTTTTATACCCACTGATATTTCTGGGTTTTCAAAATCTTGGGTTTGATAATCTAAATTACTATAACCAAAAATGGTTTTCATGGTGCGAATAAATGCGTATGATGCGCACACACCACAAGGCAAAATTGAAATCCCTCTTCCGGTATAAAAGTGAAGGGAACGCATGTTTCCAAAGTCTTTGCTTGGAAATCATAGATTCTGGCGCGATTTTAAGAAAGGAAAGGCAGAAAATGAAATTTATTAGAGAATAGGGTTTAATAAATATGTTTATTAAATTATTAAATAGATGAGTAATTGTAGATTCTGGACGCTGTGGTGAGTTCTTCTGTTGTATTCCGTCAAATGTAAAACGTTAATACTGAAAACTCCCATCTTCGATGGATCAACCAGTATTTTACATTTTTTAACTGAAAGAAAGAAGAGCAACGACTATGGATGGAAAACACATGAAAGACAATGCGTCTTGAATTAATCGTTTTCTGAAGAGGAGAAAGTGAATATAGCTCCTAATTTCATTTACAGACAATACCAGCATCTACATTAATTCTTTGAAAGCTCTCTCTGAGAGCTTTCAAAGAATAAATGTCGGATGCAGGGAATTGCCAGGGATGCCAATTTTCCAAACACCGACGACAGTTTTCTAAGATTTTTTATAACCACTGAAATTTCCGAGTTTTCAAAAATCTTGGCTTTAATAATCTGAATTACTGTAAGCTTAAAGGTTTTTCATGATGCGTATAAATGCGTATGATGTGCATACAACACACACAGTCATGAAATCCGGTGTAAAAGTGAACGGATTATATGCTTCCAAAGTGTTTGCTTGTATATTAGATGTTCGGGCGTAATTTTAACATAGGAAAGACAGAAATTGATTGAATAGTAGTATTTTATAATTATATTTATTAAATTATTAAATAGATGAATAAATGGAGATTTTGGGTGCTGTGGTGGGTTCTTCTGTTCTATTTTGTAAAATCTAAAGTTACAAGACACAAAGTTTCCCTTCTTTGATGTATCAACTAGTTTTTGGCATTTATTCACTGTATTAAACGAATAATGTCACAATGTACTCCAGGAATGTGTCCTGTGTATTTTTATGGTAAAAATCCTCGAATACAGTTATCCGTCCCCTGAGTTCCACTAGCACATAAAACACATTGGAATTCAGGGGACGTATTGTTTTGCATGTAACTTCTAACTTAGAAGTGATATTCGAGTGTTTCGTGACCGATGTTTACAACGCACAGGTAGGGTCGTAGGCAACACACCCATACGCGCATTCCCCTTCTTTGATGTATCAACTAGTGTTTGGCATTTATTCACTATATTAAACGAACAAGGTTCCAATGTTCTCCCTGGATGTGTCCTGTGTATTTTTATTATTTTGTATGTAACTTCTAAGAAAGAGGTAATATTCGAGAGTTTCGTGATCGATCTTTACAACTACAGTCGTAGACCAAACACTCACACATGGCATCCAATATTTTTTCATCATGTATCGCCTTCAGAAATAACCGAAAGCAAAGTGGACCATTTACGGACTTCAAACAATAAATGTTAGTTGCAGAGAATTGCCCGGGGTTACAACTATCCAAACATCAAGATTTTGTATAACCACTGAAATTTCCGGGTTTTCAAAATCTTGGATTTGATCATCTAAATTACTATGACTTTAAAGGTTTTTCATGATGCGCTTTAATGCGTATGATGCGCGTAAACCACGCGCAGTAACGAAGTCCCTGTGTCCAGTGTAAAATTAAACGGAATGTATGTTCCCAAAGTCTTCGCATGTATATCAGAGATTCTGGAGCAATTTTAAGAAAGGAAAGGCAGAAAGTGATTGGAGAATAAGGTTTATATTTATTAAATTATTAACCCTTGGAACACCAGAGGCCGTTTTGCCGGGCGGGTGACAGGCTACCTCATTAAGTGGGATGGTTACAAGATAAATGTGTGGTGTAGACCAATCAATATTTTCAACGCGCAGCCCAAAGGCTGCGCGTTGAAAATATTAATTGGTCTAATCCCAAATAATAAATATGGACTCTTCCAATTGTTGCCATTGAACTGACATGGAAGATGCCACCAGGGGTGAAAGGGTTAAAGAGATTGTAGATTCCGGACACTGTTGTGGGTTCTTCTGTTGTATTCCGTAATATGTAAAATGATAAGACTCAAAACTCCTTTCTTCAGTGTATCAACCAGTATTTTTACATTTATTCACTACATTAATCGAATAATGCCGCGTTTCACCCCCTGAAAGCGACCTGTGTGTTTTCATGGTAGAAACATTCATATTTAGCTGTTGTTTTGTATGCAACTTCCAAGAGAGAGAATAATATTCGAGCGTTTCGTGGCCATTTTTACAACACGCAGGTACCGTCGTAGGCAAAACATCCGCACATCTTATATTTTTATCATCAAAATTTATCGCGTTCAGCATTAACCAATAGCAGTCCAAATCTCTCCATTTCCGCCAACAAATTCATCTGTTAGAACGCCCCGTCCTTTATCTCATGTACCCAGCGATTCAACAATTAATCCATACTTGAACATACTCTTGCGCCACAGAATACATATTCAGCTGCATGCACAGATTCTTTTGTGCGTATATGCGTGCTTAAATGTACATGTATACGCAGGAATTGGGAGAAAATACAATTTTGACTAGCAAGTGCTGGGATTTGCATTTTCCGAAATTTCGTTCAGGAAAGCAGGTGTTGAGAGCCTGCAACAAAGAAAACAGTTCTTGAAACTACGAATATAATTATTTTCTGCTATTATTAATATCTATTTTATTATTATTATTATTTTTGTTATTGTTATTGTTATTATTATTATTATTATTGTTATTATTATTACTATTATTATTATTATTATTATTATTATTATTATTATTATTATTATTGCTATTGCTAATATTGTTACTGTTATTATTATTATTGTTGTTATTATTATTGTTATTATTATTGTTATTGTTATTGCTAATATTGTTACTGCTATTATTATTATTGTTATTGTTATTATTATTATTGTTATTGTTATTATTATTGTTATTGTTATTGCTAATATTGTTACTGTTATTATTATTATTGTTATTATTATTGTTATTGTTATTATTATTATTGTTATTGTTATTATTATTATTATTATTGTTATTATTATTGTTATTGTTATTGCTAATATTGTTACTGTTATTATTATTATTGTTATTATTATTGTTATTGTTATTATTATTATTGTTATTGTTATTATTATTGTTGTTATTATTATTGTTATTGTTATTGCTAATATTGTTACAGTTATTATTATTATTGTTATTATTATTGTTATTGTTATTATTATTATTGTTATTATTATTGTTATTGTTATTGCTAATATTTTTACAGTTATTATTATTATTGTTATTATTATTGTTATTGTTATTATTATTATTGTTATTATTATTGTTATTGTTATTATTATTGTTACTGTTATTATTATTATTGTTATTATTATTGTTATTATTATTATTATTATTATTATTATTATTATTATTATTATTATTATTATTACATCAAATAGTGTCAGTAGCGAAACCAGTAGTGGCAGATAAACAGTACTGTTATAATTTCTTCACGGCTGATTCAGTACTCACCCTCGAAATATTATCATATAATTTAGAAAGCACCTGTTCAAATGGTTTCTTCGGCCACCTGCTGAAGCAAATTGGGTAATATTTCAATTTTGCATTATTTAAAAGACGACTTTCTGCATATCACTCCGACCCGAATCTATTATTGACTGTCCAACACCGAAAATAAACACCACTGAGCTCTCTTTATTCCTGTCTCCCCATTACTTTTAAATTATTTTTCTTTGTCACATCGTTCTATAACAAGATTGTAATTGTTATTTTTGAACGTCCCTTTTTCCAGATAATTATATTTATCTTACAATCAACATGTATTTTGTCTGTATTAACTCCGCAACTGTCGTGTATCCGACCCCCTGATACAGGTGTTTGTATCAGGGGATAGGATACAAGCACGTTCCTTTTGCGTGAGTTCCGTTTTTTTTTTGTTCATCCGTACGAATAAATAGTTCGTTATATGTTCGTCTACATTCTTGACTTATCTCCAATATATTGTAAGATAAAATGATTATTACCATTTTGTGGATGTACAAAATATGTATCCGAGTCTCGCTTCGGGTTCTAAGGGTAGATCACGACGAGACGAAGAGTCGTGATCTACCCTCAGAACCCGGAGCGAGACTCGGATACATATTTTGTACATCCACATAATGGTAATAATCTCTATTTAGCACTGCACTGTATAGGAGAGGAACGGAAATAACTTGTTATAGTTTGTGTTCCAATACTTTTGTCATTTAAGATCAAACGACAAATAAATATGTTTAATCTAACCAATACCAAAGTGCACCACTAGATGTTCCATTCCCGATATCAGTATATGAGTGAAAAATATTAAAATTATGATTTTTGTGAGAAAGGTTAGGTTATAACCCCGTTCCATGAAATCCCCATCCCACCAAACCAAGCCGAAAATGAAAATCGGTTCCACACACTTGTGCGGAACGGAAATCGTTGACGGACTATTTTTTTTTTTATAGAGAAGCGAAACTTACTTACTGGATGTTTCAACCAACCATGCACGGCTATTACAGTTTGAACAGCTGGCGATAACTAAAATCGTCCCCTGAATTTCAGTGTGTTCTATGTGCCTGCAGAAACTGTGGAACACAGAAGACGAACGAGTAACACGGGTTCCCCTCACAAATTTGGTTGGCGATAAAATGTGTTCTTTTTGTTTATAGTTGTCAAATGAATTTCTGAGTGTCTTTCTAATATTTGTTTTGTAGACGTGAAGGCGTGTAATAAACATAGAACGACACGCGTGTGTGAATGGGGTTAATCGATATGGTACTTGTGCCATCGTGGAAGGATATCGGGTCAAGTGTCACTTGTGCCATCGTGGAAGGATAAAACTCGAGGTCTACGGCCTTTCGTTCTATCCTTCCGCGCTGGCACTCGTGCCATATCGATTAACCCATTCACACACGCGTGTCGTTCTGTGTATTTGTGTCTACAGGCAAAGGAACTGATCTTTCCATCCTCAGTTGTCAAATAAGACCCGATATGTTGAAAGTCACGACCATGACGGGGAGCGAGCGTGGTGACTCAGAGGTTAAAGCATTAGACTTCGAACATAAAGATCCACGGTTCGGGCATGGCCAGCGATAACTTCTGTGTTCTTTAGGCAAGTCACGTAACTGAGAATGCCCACGTAGGTGCGCGGTGGTGCATTGTACTAGCGCGCACATCACATCGATGGTATACTTGCCTTCAGCCAATGCCAATCCCCCAGAATTATTACGTTGTGGAGTCTGACTGATGCTTTCCGATGCTGGGTGGTTCTCCCCTGGCACTCCGGCTTAATTCCCTCGTAAAACTATCCAATGGGAATGACCATGACCTTCGAAAGTGTCGTTAAACCCCAAATAAATGAATAAATAACTACCGTGACAAAAAGGCATTGATAATGAACTCAACTGGAAAACCAGTAATCTCGAATGAATGTGAACCTCATTCAGTCCTTTTTCTGTTCCAAAAGTTGAAAAGAGTCACGTTCATTAGTTTTTAAACTCACGTACATTTTATCTTTTTTTACTATTTTGGGTAACACACTGGAATTCAGGGGACGAACTATCAACAAAACGAACACATTTTATCTCCAACAAAATCCACAAGAAGATATAACTTATGATTCTCACACGACGATTTATTTTACAATAAAAGTAACAACAGCGTTGACAAAGTCTCCTGTATTTTAAGGTCTTTACAAACAATTATAACCCATACTAAAATATTTATAATGGAATAAGACAAGTTGCCATAACATTGAGTAAATTGAGTATCTCCAACGAGTCCACAGTTTGTAGTGAAATTTACGAGGTCTGTACGAGCCTATGGTCAAACCTGGGCTAAAAAATTGCTGGACGAGTTTCGTAAATTTAATTATAAACTGAAGAGGAAGTGAATATTATATTTTATCATATGACTCGACCGTTTTGTTCACTTTAAAACATTTGATATTTTGTTTTCATATTAATCAGTGATAAATAAAGCCTTCCGTCAATTCCATTGGTCTATTTCAAAACTAGACAATTTGATTGGCTGAACAAAATAAAACTGGGCCACATTTTCATAATTTGTATAATTAGACTTGGGAGCTTTCATTGGTCAATATTTCAAAACTGGACAATTTGATTGGCTAAACAAAATACAACTGGGTGACATTTGCATAATTTCAGTAGGGAGAATTTACGTTATCTATCCTATTTAGGGTGGGTTATACTGTATTAATCTTTTACCTACAAGAAAAAAGCTATTCATTTTTTATAGTTTCACTTTTTGCTTCCAAAACATAGGTTATGACCCCTCATTGGAACGAGCTCGACGAGCTAGTTCCAATGAGGGGTCATAACCTATGTTTTGGAAGCAAAAAATGAACATTTTTTGTTATACGAGGGTGTTTTTTTCAAGTGTCGTCTGCAACTCAAGTTAGGTGATGGGTTAAAAAGTCATACTAAGTAGCCAATTTGTGCGTGTCTGTGTCATATGATAAATAGAATATGAAATGAGTGTTTTTATCATATAATATTTATGAAACTCGTCCGAATTTTCCGTTTGGGCTCGCCAAAACGGAAAATTCTTAGATTCGTTTCATAAATATTATATGAGAAAAACGCTCATTCCATATCCTCTATATATTAATCAACTGACAGAAAATCCGATAAAAGATGCTTAAATTGACAATCCTTTACCTTCTTTAATAAAGATTGCAAGACAAAAGCACAACACATGCAGTTAAATATACATAAATACACAACTGCTGTCTCAGAAGAAACGTGGCTAACTGTGAACCACGTGGTCACCAATACATTGTACCTAATAGTTTGGTATTTTAGAAAGATTGCCCAGTGAAGCATCCTTCAACCACAGGCTACAGTTTTCGCAGTCGACGTATATCACCCACAACCCAACAAGGATGTTCACATTAATGTGACTTCGTGTGATAAAATTCATGTCAAGATCTTCCATTTTATCTTAGAATAAGTATGTATTGCGTCCGTAACAACCCGAGTGTCACATGTACCAGCAGCCCTTGATAGAAATATTTGTATCTTGCAACAACATAATACAAGCACGTGGTTAGTTACGATTTTTAACGTCACTATTTATAGAACATTACAAGCTTTCAAAACGCGTTTGTAAGGAATACTAGTACAGAAAGATAAAAAAACACTTCTCAAAAAATATAATTATTAAATTATAGAACAGCATTACTTTTATACTTTGATATCTAAATCATTGGAAGCATTCAGGATCAACACGCAGATATACTATTAACCATTTCGCTGCTGTGCAATTTGGTAATATCCTGTGCTGAACCATATATTGGAGGGAATGGGGTTAAAGTGAAAAAAATGAAAGCGCCAATAACGTTCACGTATTTGTAAATTTAAAACTGTTATTATACAGTCCGTGGATAGGGTATTATCACTAAATCACCCCTGGAGTGGCGATTCCAACCAAGCAACAATTACAGATTTGTTGCAGACCATAACAAGCACAAGCAAAGTTCCAGCCAATGAATGGACCTCCGGGTTAAACCCGGAGGTCCATTGGCTGAAACACTGTTCGTGATTTTTGTCCATGTGTGCAGAACTTGAAAGTGATGCTTTGGGTGATACCTTCACTCTACGGGTGATTTTGTTACAATCCATTCTCCACGTACTGTATATTGGAACAACGTTGACTGAGTTCAACAATGATTCCAAAACTACTCCCAGCCACACTCCATAAATCTTAAAAGAAAAGACATCTAGTCGACTTGAATTTAGTTCCTATTTAATGGACTGACCATGTAGTCCAAACTTTGCTCCACAGGCCGTTATGTAATTTTTGTTTTGTTTTGTCGTCGTGTGGCACAGGACAACAAAAAACAATTATATATGTTGGGACAAGTTTGGACTATTGAGTTCGTTGTTGCCTCGGGTATCTCGGAATTAACATAGACGCGATAAATGGTTGAGATCAAATGGATAATGCCATATCGTCTGTCGCTTGCATTTCGTATAACATGCGTTCTATTGAGAATAACAACGAGCTATGATATCCATTCCCTGTACATGTATGTGGTATCTCCGTACTGAGTACGGACTTATCGCACAGGCCGTCAACAGTTGGTTCCGTTCTCAATATGGACCTGTAGCAGCGAAAGGGTTAAAGTTCACAATCTTTTCGAAATGTTCAGCATTTTCGTGCTCAATAAGTTTATCCGAACATCGCAAAAGTTCAAGGCAGCCACATCCATTTTCAACCGAAAATACAAGTATTTTTACGAGTCTGGGAATGAAATTTGAAATTAAATGCAAGTTAACCCTTTATTAAACGCAAACGATATAACAATTCAGCTTTTTTTAATTAGTTTTTTTACAAAACAAAAATCCTTAACGTTCAACAAAACCATATCATGTAACCTCTCATTGAAACGAGCTCGTTGAGATCGTTCCACTGAGATGTTACATAATATGGTTTTGTTGATCAATATTTGGACAAAGTGTTTCTTGTACTACTCAGTTTAAAAAATATTTAAGTGGACGTGACCAACCCTGGTGAAGTGAAGGGCCAATATAGACTAAATAGGACCTGTAATCAGTTTTAAACCACAAGTAGGATAAGAGTTTTAATGACGGGGAAGTACTTCAGGCTGCAGGTGAATGCTTGATTGACAGCTAGACATATCGTCAAAGTTGATTGAATTTACCTTGCTTTTTCAGTCAAATTATTATTAACAATTCTTAAATTTTATTTTAAATATTTAATTGTAGGTATTTTAAACTTAATAAGTCATTGCACGTAGTAGATAGTGCCGCAAAACGTCGTATGTTTGAATGAAACATCCCGAAGTGTGAATGAATCGAAGTCGGCAAATTGGGTCATGTCAAAGGTCAAGTTGGATGTAGTTCCTACTATAGGCGTAAATTTTTGTAACGGAATTCCCATTGCACACGTTTTAACCACAGTAGAAGCTTTACACTGGTAGTGGGGTTAAAAGCTAAAATTTAACATACAGGCTTTTCACAGGTAGTAACATAGGTGAACAGGGTATAAATCGCATTATTACAGTAGAGAATTATAAGAGGAATCTATACTCACGATTATGTTTGTGAACAAAATGTTGTATCAATGTCTCGCTCTTGTTTCTAAGCCTTTATCTCGACTCGTCGAAATATGTCCTTAGAAAGAAGACATCGACTCTGATACAACATTTTGTATACAAACATAAAAGTGATTATATTATTAGTTACACGGTTTGTTGGTGGCCTAATATGGTATATAAGGTGTCAGTTAATATCATATTGGACGAGAGTGGACGAGAGTTCACTCTCGTCCAATATGATATTAACTGACACCTTATATACCATATTAGGCCACCAACAAACCGTGTAACGAATATATCTTACCGACTGCTGCATCGATGCACAGAACTAATAACAACAGCAAAATTAAATGACAGAATTCTCACAATGTGTTCACGTCACTTTGCCTTGTTACAATTTATGGGAGAGTGCTTACACTCTCCATAAATTGTAACAAGGCAAATTCATACATACCAAACATTTTCATTTCGAAAGTAACATGACACACATCCACAGAATATGAAGCCTTTTAAGTTGCCTAACTTGCACTTCAGACCAAATATGGGCTTCCAACACTCAATCTTTCAACTTGAAGCGTTTATCGGATGCCGTCATTTTGAATAATCAATGAACAAAGGGGAGATTACCCATAGCTGTCAGCGTATATTGATGTTGACAGGCAGTATATGGTTTTATATGCAGTCTGCATGTGACGTCTTTGAACCAATGAAATTCCCAGCTACTTGTAGGAGGTAAGATATATATTTATTTGTTTGGTTTTTATACATACATATTTTTCGTGATCGTATCAAATATTTTTACTACGTAATTTGATTATCCATTAACCCTTTGAACACTGGTGGTATCTTCCATGTCAGTTCAATGGCCGCAACTGGAAGAGTCCATATTTATTATTTGGGGTTAGACCAATTAATATTTTCAACGTGCAGCCTTATCGATTGGTCTACACCACGCATTTACCTTGTAGCCAGGGAGCGCGGTGGCTCAGTGGTAAACTGTTGGACTTCTATGCTAGAGGTCCCGAGTTCGATCCCCGTCCGGGACGACCCGCGTTGTGTCCTTGAGCAAGGCACTTTATCCCGGATGTCTACGTGGGGGCACGATGACGCCGTGTACTAAGACGTACTGCACGTCGATGGTACACATGTCTTTAACTGCTGTAACCCTGCTTGAGCGGAGCTTGAACAGAGTTAGAATGACGAGGAGCTGACAGTTGCTCGTCGATGCTCGATGGTTCTCTCCGAGTACTCCGTAAAACTGTCACGGTCACGATTAGCCATTGTGCATAAGTATGTGACCTTAAACACTAATAAATAAATAAATAATAAATAAATAAATAATACCCTGTAGCCATCCCCTTTATGACATTTAGACGTAGCTTATGACCCGGCCGGAAAAACGGCCTCTGGTGTTTAAGGGGTTAAATAATATTCTCATTAATCACAATTTTTCAGGTTATTGTTGTTATACAAATCGCGAAAAGAAACAAACATTTTTTATTCATAAAATAATTTTTTATTCAATACCCAGATGACACTTTGATGACATTTTACGTGATGATAAAATGAAAGCCTGTAATTACAGAACTGTTAGTTGACTTTGTTGTTGGCCTATCATTAAACGGAAATTTATCAACGGTTTTTATCGACATGGGAAACGAAAACCACTTCCAATAACGCTGTTCAGATTGAGTGTGTATTAACAGTTTGACGTGATGTCAATAAAAAAAAATAATCAGGCAAATATGATAAACATTTAACTCAGTACACTGCCGGAACGCGGTGTGTGTTTGAATCGGCGGGTGTTTTACATAGCGAGTAGGAATGGCGTAGTCATATTTCACGAGAGCAGTAGGCTCTCGTGAAATATGATTATGCCATTCCAACGAGTTATGTGTTTATTACACAACCCATGCATTAAAATTTATTTAAATAGACAAATTTTAATTCCGAAGTTTAAACCCGAAGGTGAAGAGTCCGTTTGTTTTGACTGAAGCTGTACTGATTAAATGGATCGATACAAAATCAAAACAACCTTTCAGAACCAGTGCTTGTTGAAATTCGTATCGCTGTTTCTCTTCGGCTGGTGCCCAATCACGCCTAACCATTTGGTGGCTATTACTGTTAGTAAAAATGTAAGTACATATTTGTGCAGATTTGCAAAACAGCTGGGAAAAACATTTTTAAAAGAAGTTCGAAGCATGTCAGGATGTACGAAGATTTACCGAAATCAAGTTGACCAATTTAGATTTTACGGGATCCACAAAACGAGACGGCCACGGGACTGTGTTAATATTCTGGTTGGAAATTATTGGGTTTTTTTTTTAAATATTATCTCATTTTTGGTTAACTAATTTTTTGTGAACCGACTTCATTTTACTTTGGACGTTTTCATTTTCACACTAAGCGACAGACGGGCGAATTGAATTGAATTGTTTATTCAACAATATACACGTTATAAATATATAACATTACATGTACATTTACAGTGATATCTAGATTTGTATACAAAACTCTAAGTAACATGCATATTGTATGGAGGTAGCATAGCCAGATTGGCTGTCTTCCTGCTACCCCCCGAGAAAAAGGTTAAAAAATAAAAATGAAAAGTAGGAATTGAGAATTAAGGAGTCGTTTATAGAGTGTTATTTTGGATGTGAAAAATGGCAGCGATGCGTGTATATATATACATAAATGTGCCATGCACAAGTATTCTATGAGATGCTTGCATTAGTCGACAGAAGTTGTCACCCAGCTAATTATGTTGTAACAGTTGTGCTGTGATGCATTGTCTATATCAAATGGAAAGGGTAGAGATTACATGTCACATTTTACCAAAAAATACTATAATTATTTCGCATTTAGTCATTATATCACTGCTCAAATACAACTAGTTAAGATGTAACTAAGCGCGGCAGTCGGAACAAGCAGCGTTTTGGCATCGTACGAAACTGTGATAGGAATCAAGTGCAATTTGGGTAATTTTTTTTATAAATAGTGATCTCGACGTAATATTTTTATAGAGTTACTCAGGCTATTCCATAATTTTGGAAATGAATGGAGTGGGAGTTTTTTCGAGAAATCTGATCTTGGGATGCCTCTTCTAACTTGACCTGTTTGTCTGGTTATTCTACTAAGTTCACTGCCATGTATCTGGAAGTGATTAGTAAAGCTTACTGGAAGGTTTCCATTGTGCCAATCATACATAAAAGTATAAGCATTACGTCTGTATAGGCCTGGAAATTTCAATATCCGTTCCTTTTTGAATAAAGGATCTGTGTGCGAGTTAAATTTTCTGTTATTAATAGTACGTAATGTCCGTATTTGTAGGAGAAAGAGCTTATTGCTGTTATTGACATGCCCCCATGTGTGGATGCAGTACAACAGGTGACTATGAACAAGTGAGAAATATAAGGATCTAAGCGCGCTATGGGGAAGATGTTTCTTTACTCTATTTATTGCATATATCGCCCTTGAGATTTTAGATGCAGTGTGTGCAATATGGTGCTTGAAGTTTAGACACTCATCGAAATACACACCCAAGAATTTCACTGCTTTATTATTATCGGATGTATTGGGTACCCTTTCGAGTCTGTTATTGGTCATGATTAGACTTAAATTGGGATTATCGGTTTTAATGTGTGAAGGGCTAAAGAGAATATACTTTGTTTTTTTAGCATTAATTGCAATTTTATTGGCCAAACACCATTCGTTCAGTTTCGCAATTTCGCTGTTTACGTAATTATGGAGTCGTTCGATGTTATTGTCTGAGGCTAATCCAGTTGTATCATCCGCAAAAGAAAGAATATTCAGTGTTGTTGATTTGGAGATATCGTTAATATAAATCAAAAATAAAAGAGGTCCAAGGACTGATCCCTGTGGAACTCCACATGATATACCCAGTAATTCCGACGCCGAGTCTCCATATTTTACAAACTGGGCCCGACTTGTTAAATAACTGCAAAACCATGAATTTGTTGTGCCTCTGATTCCATAGAAGTCTAACTTATGTAGAAGTATATCGTGATTGACAGTGTCAAATGCTTTTGAGAAATCCACAAACAGTGATAGTGTGCATTCCTTAGAGTGATTATCATAGTTTGCAGCTATATAATCAAGGAGATGCAACATTGGATGAAAAGTAGAATGACTACTTCGAAAACCATATTGATGGTGAAATAGAATATTATGTTTCGATAGAAACCCATAAACTCTGTTGAACATAAGTTTTTCAAGTATTTTAGAGAGTACAGGCAGAATGCTAATTGGTCTGTAATTATCAACATGTTGGGGATTACCAGATTTGTAAATAGGAATTACTTTTGCAATTTTCATTTCATCTGGTACAATTCCTGATAGGAAGGAAAGATTTATTATATGCGTTAATGGATCTGCAATTTCACTTATTACTTCTTGAATGAGTTTTGACGAGATGTCGTTATAATCTTGACTCTGTTTCCCTTTCATTACTTTTGTAATGGATATTACTTCTTCACTAGATGCCAGAGCAAAAAATATATTATGTGGATTACTATCGGTTAGAAAATCAGAGAAATGACTGTTGGACGAGCCAACATTGTCATTTATTATTTTGCCAATATTGGAGAAGTAACTATTGAAGTGATTTGCTATGTCAGTTGGGCGAGATTCCTGTTTACCGTTTATAATAAATTTTGTGGGGAGTACATGTTTGCTGTCCGTTTTATTAATAGCATTACGGAGGATTTCCCAGGTTTTTCTCATATTATTTCTATTTTCATTCAAGATATTTTTATAGTACAAAGCTTTAGCCGCTCGCTTTATTTTGTTATATATAACATAAAAGGATTTATACCTGCCCGCATTGTCAGCCGATGGATGTTTCAACTTATCTAGATAAAGCTTGTTTGTATTCACTGACGACTGGATAAGGCCTTTTGTCATCCAGGGCTGACGTCTGATGTATTTTTTTGGAATACTAGTTTTTTTTATTGGAAAATTGTTGTCGAACGCTTTCGATAAGATCTTCATGAAATTATTATATGCTGTCTTTGGGCATATTGATTCAAAGACCGATTCGAAGTTTGCATGGGCTAATTGAGTTTTAAAGCAGCTTATGCCTTGCGAATCGAAAGATCGTTTAACAAATGTTTTTGCAACATGCTTTATCGTGCTTGATTGTTCAGAGTAAAACGTTCCAAAATGAGCAGAGATATCTGTAATAATGATTCCAGCTTTATAATTAGATCGCAGTGTGTTTGTGTAGATGTGGTCAAGTATGGTGGCTGAATATTCTGTCACCCGTGTTGGTTTAGTGATTACAGGGAGAAATCCTTCGTTGAACATGTGGTCAACAAATGTTCGTGTCCTCTCATGTACACCATATTTTAATAGATCCATGTTGAAGTCCCCCATTAAGAACGCCTTTGTATTATTTTGATTTAGTTTGTCCAAAATTATAGTCATTTCATTCGTGAATGAGTTTAAGTCAGCTCTAAGTGCAGTGTTTGAGCGGTAGATTATTCCAACAACATATGGGTTTTTGGTATTATCAAATATTTCAACGAATAATGATTCAAACACATGAGGTATAAAGACTGTTAAATCTTCACGTAATCGATAAGAAATATTGTCCTTGATGAATAGTCCGACACCCCCCCCCCCCTCCCCCACTTCCATCATCATTCGCTGGGCGTGTGTTAAATAGAAGTCGAGTATAGCCATGTAGCTTATATTCTATTTCAGGATGTATGTTGAATATTTCTGTGAGGCCAATCACATCAAATCCATTGGAGACAGACAGACGGGCGATAATTGTATAACGAAATTTGGAAACTTTTCGAGGCGTAACTAATGACTCGATGGGAAATGTTTGGAACGGTGCTCGGGAAAAAAAAGTTCCGGCTTTTACATCACCCATTGAATACAGAATCGTTTATGTCATAGCGGCCATTCCGTTGAATACAAGGGTTCAAAGTTGAATTGGTGTGTAATAAATTGTGTTCCGAGAGACAAAGTCCCGTGAAATGCGTATATTTCAGTTATTTAAACCTGGGGCGTGCGGCCGCACCTGCAAACCTATCGCTTGCGTCACTCAATCACACGGAGTGTGGAAATGAGAACACCTGAGCCTTTCCGAATCACACCGCTCTACACTGGTGTGACGGTTGATCAGTTTGACAATAAAAAAACAAGTCACCATATGTCTTCATTCAATTCATGTCTCCGGGTTCATAAACCTCGAAGAAAATGATCCACGTTCAATTGCGGAGCACACAGTAACAGCCCACACCCCTGTCACCCACACGCACATGAAAGCGATTCAGAACAAGCAAAGACGTTGGATCAATATACTGAAACGTCTGACAACTTTATCATCGGAGCAGTCACTCACCTCGTGAGTACACACTAAAAACTAAAGTGTTAAAACTGACACTTTCAAGGTGTTAAACCCATTCTAACTCTTAGAGTTTGATTTTAACACTCAAAGTGCAATTCTTTAAGCACTTAGACATTACAATCGTCAGACATCTGAAACTTGAATGGATGGCACTTCCCATGTGTCTAGCATTGGTGGTTCTTCCAGAATCGTCCATAATTTGATTTGCGCTTGGTGGGTACATAATTAAAAGGACACAACGCAGATGGCGCGGATCAGGCTCGAGAGTTCGAGCCTGATCCGCGTCATCTGCGTTGTTTCCTTTTAAGTGTCGCGACATTACACTTGTCAAGTGGTAATATTGTAACACCTGTCAAGTTCTGGGATATCTACACTTGAACAAAGTGCTAGTTCAGCATATTTCTATGTGTTAAATACATCACTTCAAGTGTAGTTTTTAACACTTTAGTTTTTAGCGTGTACATAATGGTATTAAATGAATGTACAGAAACGTTTATTGTCTTCACACTTCAATCACCTCATTCACCTACCAACTCTGTAAGGCCAAATTGAACTCGAATGTGAACTTCTGTGGACTGGAAATCACCGAAAAGCAAGCACCTAACAATGTGGTGATGCACATAACTTTAAAAAATAACCACATTAAAATTTTCCTTCAAGAACATGGCACGAAGACCGAACTTAAAATAAAACTGTCGATCGTCACAGCCCCTCACCGTAACTCATGTTACGTTTTAAAATTTGAATTCCTAACTAGAATTCATGGAAGTGGGAGGAAAAGCTAATGACTTGAGGATCCTAGTTAGGAATTCAAATTTTAAAATGTAACATGAGTTACGGTGACGGGCTGTGACGATCAACAATTTTAATTACCTGAGGGTTATAGTTAGGACTATAGCAATAGCATCCTGGTCCTAATGAGAGATGCGATGCTTTGAATCTTTTATAAATGAGAATCGAAGGACTGATATTAGCAAATTGACCCAACAGCATTATAGTTATTTGGAGTATGCTAAAACCTGAATCCATTCCTGAGCACTGAAGCATTTTTGAACGATTCTTTCTTCGACCAAAACAGTGGGTGACATCCCTGAATTCGTAATGCATATCGTTTCAGCACTTCGGCCCCACACAATTATTATTGGGATGAGGTTTTATAAATAAAAATATTACATTGGGGACAAAACGGCTATCTGTTTGATTAAAATTTATCCCACAAAACCTAGAATACGGCGACTGATTACAACGACAACCATATGTTCTATTGCAATGGCAGGGAGGGGCCGGGAGAACCGCCCCGGTCGCATCTCTAATGTCAAAATATGTTAATAAAGCCATAAAAATACAGATGCCTTTTACAAAACCAGCCACCCCCCAAATACTACGTTGGTCCCAGGCGACAATCTATGCACACTCGTCAATGTTTTGTAGATGAACTCAGTAACCAAAATAGAGATGTACATCATTAAACTTAAACAAAATAATAATGTGAAAAAGTAAGCTGAGGAATAAGAACCCAAAGAAATTAAAACAATTAAAAACACCCATCGATTCACCAGTTAAAGTAATCTGTGAAGAGACGGCTCTCCGATTCTTGGTTTGGGGGTGGCACCACATTTCAATGATGGATTCTGATGTGAAGCGTAGAGGCGAGTTAACGAGCACGAGGTGGGGGTGAATACTCTGGTCTGCGAAGTCTGGGTCACTCCACAGGGAAAAATCGCTAAAGTTTTATATCCCAAATTATTCACGCAATTTTGTGTAGATTTATTCAACTTTTAAAATGGGAAACCAATTTATGACACCTCAGCTGACACTCGCGCTTGAGCTGTGGGTGCATGTGTGGGGTACAGCATTATCCGTGATATATTTATATTTATTGGTGTTTAAGGTTACATACTTCTGCACAACGGCTAATCGTGGACACAACATCGAGATAAAGTCAAGGTCAGTCAATCGTTCATACCGCATATTGCCTATTTTAGAGGACTTACACCCTAAGAATTAGTGACTGGGTCCTATTTTACCAGTAAAACAGTGCTTGTTTACCACAGTAAACAAGCACTACCTAACTTCCCGGGGTTTCCGCGGGAGATTATCCGCGATAACACCTAGACATCCACTGCCAATGGTAGTGGATGTTTGTGTGTTATCGTAGATAATACTGTGTCCCCTTGACTCGGTGCTTGGGAACAGATGACTAGTCAAAAAATGGGTGCGCCCTTCCCTTTGATCAGCCAATGCTTTGCAAAAGAACCAAAACAAACGAAAATAGAAGTAATTAAAAAACATCATATCTTTAATTATCATATGACTCGTCCGTTTTATTCAATTTAAAACATTTGATATTTTGTTTTCATATTAATCAGTGATAAATAAAGCCTTCCGTCAATTTCATTGGTCAATTTCAAAACTAGACAATTGTATTGGCTGAACAAAATACAACTGGGCCACATTTTCATAATTTGCATAATTAGAGTTGGGAGCTTTCATTGGTCAATTTCAAGACTGGACAATTTGATTGGCTAAACAAAATACAACTGGGTGACATTTGCATAATTTCAGTTGGGAGAATTTACGTTATCTGTCCTATTTAGGGTGGGTTATATTGTATTAATCTTTTACCTACAAAAAAAACGCCATTCATTTGTTTTTAGATTTTCACTTTTTCCTTCCAAAACATAGGTTATGACCCCTCATTGGAACGAGCTCGACGAGCTCGTTCCAATGAGGGGTCATAACCTATGTTTTGGAAGCAAAAAATGAAACATTTTAGTTATACGAGGATGTTTTTTTCAAGTGCCGTCTGCGACTCAAGTTAAGTGATGGGTTAAAATGTCATACTAAGTGGCTAATTTGTGCGTGTGTGTGTCATATAATAAATAGAATATGAAATGAGTGTTTTTCTCATATAATATTTATGAAACTCGTCCGAATTTTACGTTTGGGCTCGCCAAAACGGAAAAGTCTTAGACTCGTTTCATAAATATTATATGAGAAAAACACTCATTCCATATCCTGTATTTCTGAACTTAAAATGCTAAAAGCATAACCTTCAAATAAAAAACAACAACATAACATGAAACTAAACTTTGTCCCCAAAAGTCCTGGGTGGAAAACGCCCGTGGGTTGGAACGTTAATGAGTCTAAATTTTCGTTCAAACCGAATACGACATTAATACATTGCAGGTTATTATATCGGCTAAAGCCGACGCCGCCCATTTATACACCTGAGTTTATATTTATTTATGCTTTAGGAGTTTAACGACACTTTCAACTGCCACGGCCGAAAATTGCTTTCAACTTTGATGCTATAGCTAGTTACATGTTTAATTTAGGAATGGCAGGAAGAGGCAGCCCCCAGGATTATGCTATTTCCTTGCCGTGTACTGTTACTTTTATACATTTCCGTAAATTATTTACCATATACCATATACTGCAAATAAAGTTTCATTCATCCATTCATTCATCCAACTTACAAATCCGGCACACGCTGGCTTAGTATAAGGTGAATTCAAATGAACCATCAACGTGTTGTACACCGTATCTCAAGCTCCCTCTTGAGTAGTTGAGACTAAGTTATGTCCAAGGATACAACACAAATGGCACCTGTCCGGAACGAATCTATGACCTTCTGATTCGAAGTCCATTGTTTAAACCCATAAATCTATGTCGACCGAATCAAGCTGATGAGAGATTCTTGCTCAGTGATGTGGAATATTTGACGCCAAGAAGGGGTCGAACTCATGTCACTGCAACCGGATGTGCTTATTTGTGAGCCAATACGCTAAAACAGGGACAAGCTTTGAGATAACCAGTCTAATTCTGTGGTGGCCTGGATACAGTCTAGCCCTCATATGTTTAGTTCGCTCGTTTGAAATATTTCAGTTGGTTCAAAAGGCAAACCATTCCAACTGATATATTTTTGTTCATTTTATATCTGAAAGGGAGCGCGGTGGCTCAGTGGTAGACTGTTTGACTTCTATGCTAGAGGTCCCGAGTTCGATCCCCGTCCGGCACGATTCGCGATGTGTCCTTGGGCAAGGCACTTTATCCCGGTTGCCTACATGGGGGCACTATGACGCCGTGTACTAAGACGTACTGCACGTCGATAGTGCACCCGTCTTCAACCACTGTAACCCTGCTTGAGCGGAGGTTGAACAGAGTTAGAATGTTGAGGAACTGATAGTTGCTCGTCGATGCTTGGTGGTTCTCTTCGAGTACTCCGGCTTCCACCACCCGTAAAACTGTCAGGGTCACGATTAACCATTGTGCATAAGTATGTGACCTTAAACACCAATAAATAAATAAATAAATAAATAAATATCTCTGAAAAATTTCTGTGAATGAAAGCTAGGAATATTGCTTAAATCGAGACGTGATTTGATAGACATTTTGAAGATATTACAATCAGAAATGAAAACTCGTCACAGCATTAGTTTTCTGATTATGCCAGGTAGTTCCTCGAATTATGAAATGTTTTTATTGGGGTTCAACGACACTTTCGAGAGCCAGTGTCACCTTGTGTCGGACAGTATTACGGGTGGGGGAAGTCGGAGTACCCGGGAGAACCACCGAACAACGTCGAGCAACTGCCATTCCCCCAACGTACTAACTCCACACAAGCATGGCAATCATTGGTTGAAGACAAGTGCACCATTGGCGTGTAATACGCCTTAGCACACATTACCACAGTGTCCCCACGTGGACAATCGGGATTAAGTGCCTTGCTTAAGGACACAACGGAGTTAGCCCTGGAGGGGATTGAACCGTGAACCTTTCGGTTTGAAGTCCAATTCCGTGACCATTGAGCTACCGCGCTCCCAGTTATGTAATTAAATACTTATTGAGTGGGACAGAAAAGAATACCAGCATATCTTTCTAAGTAAAGACAGAGCACATTTCACCAAGGGTCGTCGCGCAAATTTTCACAAAAAGTAGCTAAACAAACAGACCATAACTACCAACCAGAATTAGACTGGTGGCCTGAGACCTTTATACAGGGATTATTATTAATAGTAATTCGACCAGCCTCACAACTTCCTCAAATGGTGAGAGCATGTGACTTTTGGAAAATTTTGATCAAAGCGGAAATTGCATCTGATGATTTGCCCAATAGGTAAGATAGCGATCTTTTCCAAATCCATTTCCAGGTTTAGGCCCCAATCTGCATTTCATAAGGACCCAGGATAATAACTGCCAGACTAGTGTAATCACGGACTCTTACTGAATCATTGAAACGATTTAAATGATTGATTCTTTCAACTGCATTAAAAAATTTTACTTCGTTGCGTCAGAGCCTGCCTGTTGGGAAGAATTCTCTCAGCGTGCTCCTCTTCGTAAATACTCCAATCGAGTGGACTAATTTAATGCATTTCGCGGTATTTCACAATCTAACCTGGGAGACGGGAATGCAATAATTAGTCAACCAACAACGTATGTAATGATAGTTTAACAGCAAAGTCCTTTTAAGCTCAGTTTATCTCAGTCGAATCGATATAATGCCTCGTACAATTTGCAATAGAACCGCCTTCAAGAGACAAACTTCAAACAAATTCATCGGTGCGTACATGAAGGATGTTCACTGTAATAATCCCTGTTGTCAGGATTGTAGCCAGTAGTGTTGAGAGAACTTCTTTGTGTACAATGAAAAATATTAATAAATAAATAAATAAATAAATAAATAAATAAATAAATAAATAAATAAATAAATAAATAAATAAATAAATCTCTTTTATTACCAAGATTGGAGCCGATAGCTGGTGTCTAACGTGGGAATCTACTATAATAATGGGCATTTATGCGTTTGAGTAAAATTGACTTGCACCTATGCTTAAAACATAACTGACGACATGAATTTAACAATGACGATAAAGGTGATCTTAAAAATTCATGACGAAAATAATAAAATATTTCGTCTGATACCTAATTGTCTTTCAAGCTCGTCACAGCATTCTCCCTACCAAGCCCAGCCAAATAGTATGCGAGATAGATAGATTTTGTTGCCCTGGTCAAAGGTGGTGGGCGGTGAGGAGTCTGAATTACACAGCAGCCGTCAAGTCCCATATTAGTCCTATACTATGTGTATGTTTCAAAGTGGTCCAAGTAATATACAGTAGTCCTTGTACTCTGTTTAGAGTTTCACGATGTCCAGTACAATGTTGCTATAGAATTTAAATTGGGGATTATTGTAATCCATGATGAGTGCGGGTGTGGGATGGAAAAATCTCACCCGAGGGCAAGATATTTGGGCCAGACACGAGGCCTGCCGAGTGTCTGGACCAAATATCTTGTCCCGAGGGTGAGATTTTGCCATCCCACACCCGTACCCATCAGGGATTATTTTTCTCCCCCCACCATACAGCGATTACGATAGCCAGAGGTAATTGGCGGTCACGTGCTAATATAATCAACTCATTTGGTATTTGTTGTTTTGAAAAACTAATGACACCATCGGAGAGAGCATGCAAAAGTTATGCATATACCAAAGGTATGTACCACGAAATCAATTAGGAACGGTGGCATCTTGGGGTTTAAAGAGTCTTAGAGTATCAAACTTTGATCACACGGCATTCTGATGACGTCAATATGAACTAGTTGGTACCAAGAAACTGATACGATATGCATAACGTCATAATACGTTATAAATGTATAACGCCACGTGGGTGGGGTGGGATACATATGTCTCTCCCTGCTATCTCACAGGGACACACGTATGTTACACAAAGGGTGGGGAGAGAAAACAAGAAGACAGCCAATCTGGCTATGTTATTCCCCACAATAAACATATGTGCTTTTATGTAATTTTATCATTGCCATTATTGTTTATTATTGTGTATATGTTTTAATAATTAAACTTTTTTTCGGTTCATGCGTTTTCAGATAAAACGATTGGCTCACACAATTCTGTTTTTTCTTTTCATAACTCAGTTAACCGAAAAAAACACAATTAGGTCCGCCCCAGCCACGCCCCTAAAATACCAGTCTTCGGAGTTGCAGCATGGTGTCAAATCAATAGAAGTTAGAACACTGGCACGTTCTAAATGTGAAAAAGAAAAATAAATTTATATTACTAATTTATCATCATGAAGTTATTTATAAAATATTTAAATGACCGTGGTGGGTCAATTTTTCTTTTTTTATTTTTAGCGATGCGTTTCATATTGTAAACAAACATCGCACTTTGAGCAGCGACGATTGTTTTTTGTCACCATGGATACATACCGGCGTCAGTTACTGTTGGGGGGCGCGGTGGCTAAGTTGGTAGAGGTGCAGGCTGCAAGCCGAGAGGTCCTCGGTTCGAATCCCACCTGCGGCAACCGCGTTGTGTCCTTGGGCAAGACACTTCACCCCAATTGCCTACATGGGGGCACGATGACGCTGTGTACTGAGGCGTACTGCACGTCGATGGTGCGCATGTCTTCAACCAATCTAACCCTGCCTATGCTGCGGTGCAGAGTTCAGAGTTACGATGTTGGAGAGCTGACAGCTGCTCGTCGTTGCTCGTTGGTTCTCTCCGGGTACTCCGGCTTCCTCAACCCGTGAAACTGTCACGGTCACGATTAGCCATTGTGCATAAGTATGTGACTTTAAACGCCAATAAATAAATAAATAAATAGTTACTGTTGATGATTCTGCACGATGCTGTTAACAGCTAAAGAATAAACGTCCGGTCGTTCTTTATTTCACGTGAAAATTTATTAATCCCTCGACATAATAAATGTGTCACATGACGTGTAGCTGGATGATATCACCTCATATGATATGAACTTTCATCGCCTTGTATGGAAATGTACCAGCCAGCTGCACGCCATGAAACTTATATTGTATGACCAACTGAGTCTAAGTAAAAGTACGTGCAAAACACAATTGACATCTTAGACTGATATTCTGACAAAAATGTCCCGAATGGAAAAATATTATTGATGGTGTGTCGGGGTGTCACACTCCTTTACCTCACCTGGAGACGCTCATGAAAGTGTGACATGTCGTGTCACAAGACCGGAAAAGCGATCTCGCCGTTTCAAAGAGTTAACACGTACCGTACTGATTCTCCAAAATGGTCATACGGGGCGTCCAACAGCCCTCGAATCGGGAACCACAGACCCCCGTCTGTTTGACCAACTGAGTCCAAGTATTAAATCTAGTCTTTTTATAAAGTACATGATTACGGGTAAACGAGAATTGATATATCAAATTTTTCAAGTCGTAATATTTTTTGTCAGGATAGTACATAGATCCTGACAAAAATGTCACGGCTGGAAAGAATTATTAATGGCATGTGGGGGTGGGGGTGTCGCACTCCTTAACTTACTTAGAGACTCTCCTGGAGCCAATACAGTAACACTTTTACAATTGTATTTTCTAGAATTGTATTTCATACCTTTTAATATAACTAAAAGTAATCATTTGAGAATTGACTGCAATTTTTATAATCTTTATTGGAGTATGAACGTGTGGGAATGGGTACAAATTATGTATGAATCCCGAAGGGATTCATACATAATTTGTACCCATTCCCACACGTTCATACTCCAACAGAGATTATAAAAATTGCATTCAATCCTTATAATTACATTCCGTAACTGTTTAAATAAACTACTTTTTACCAAACAACAAAGCAGAAAGACGAAATAAAACATGTACGAACGAACGAGGCGAAAAACCACCCTCACACAAAAGCCAAAGCGCACAACTCTTGAGTTGAGCGCCGATTCCGTCTAAATGATATCCCAAAGGCAAATAAGCTTTAATGTTCACAACTTAAGAAATGGAAACGAGTATTTTAGTTACGGGCTTTATGCCACAGTTGGGAAAGGTCACCAAAGAAACAGCAGCGGAGTTGATCACTGCAAGAGGCGCTAAAAGTTAAAAACCCTCCCAAACACCGCCCGAATTACATTCTGTCAACTGCGCTCTACCGTAAATGCGGGTCAAAGTTCGACCAATTGTATTCATTGGAAAATGAATTACATTTGGTCATGATGTTTTCATCCAGCTGACCAATGGGAATTGAGTATTTGGACCCAAAACGTATAACTACATTAACAATGTAATTATTATCATTTTAAATTGTCATATCTTTGAAAATGATAATGATTCATTTCAACCCATTTAAAATCCTAACTAGAAAATACAATTTTAGAAATACAATTGTAAATGTTTTATAGTGGTTTTGCTCTCTTTGTAAGACCGCGGTTCTAAAGTACCACGTGAGATATTTTCTTAATCCATGAGAACGATTACGAGAACTTGAAAACTAATAAGAAAAACATTATAACGATACATTAATCCGTTATAATGACCTCCTCTAATCGTTATGGTAATTAGTAAAATGTTGTAACTAACTGATGAATCATTATAACTACTAAGATAGACGTGTTTCTATTTTTGATAGGGTTTTTTTTGATTCATTTTAAACTCAAATAAAATCCATTATTATCTCCGGGGCTCCCTGCAAGAATTAGTGTTCACAGCGATCTGCAGTATACATGTACCCTCGTCAGATGAACCTGTTAAATTATTTTACGTCCTTCATAGTCATGTCTATAACTGGGGGATGTTTGAATTAGTGAAAGAATGTAACGACAGCTTAATAGCACAGTACTTCAGCTACCTTTTTTCAGTCGAAACAATATTTACCGAATCGGTCACGCCCGCAGCATTATTTCACTTTTGTATTGCCATTGGTTCTATCAAACTATTCCTCGGAATTCCCCACTACAGCACACGATTAGGTCCCGTTCTAATAAGGGGACATGATTCAGCGATTGTCCTAGAGGTGTGCACCGATCCGTTCCTAATGCGATTGTCCTTTTTTCTCAATTACAGCCTCTAATTAATATTAAGTCTTTAAGATCTAAACGGTCTTCTAGAAATTATACGGCACCACAAACACCAGGAAAAGTTGCCTTTCGGTGATTTCTTGGCATGTCTTGGCTGCCTTTAAGTCAGCCAAGACATGACTAGAAAGCACTACCTGCATAATTTTACCCTTGTCCATAAAATATCCCTATCACACCACACAGAAGCGGTCCTTCTGTGGGATCAAGAGTTACTGAAATTGAAATTACACCTTCACGGGTTAATAGGTCGCGGCAGACAATCATCAAGAAATCGCACTGAGAGTACATGTACTAAAAAATAAGTTTCAGAATTTACATTTGTTTTCTTCCAGCGACGCTAATGTCCCAACCAAAGACGGTAGTAAAATCTGTGCTTATCAAAGGCAACAACGGTGACTTTTTAGTTACTGAGATACCTATTGTTACATATCAGATGGCTTGTTATTTAAAAGGGGTAGACTAATGACCATCGATCTATCCAGAACAATTAGCGCCATTAAATGCAATTTAACACGGAATTCGCACAGTTGTAACGATTACTCTCAGTTCTTTGTTGACAAAAACGCATTTCAGAATCATGTATCCAACATAATGCCATACATTGTGTAGCGAAAATTGAACGAGTGAAACACGGAACGGGATACAACACCTGATTGAAAGAACCAGGTCCATTGTACTTTTTAACCCTTTGAAACTTAGAGACCGCTTTTCTGACCAAGAACATGATACGTCATAATTTCATTAAATGGGATAGCTGCTCAGTGAATGTATGAAGTAGACCAATCAATATTTTCAACTTATACCCCCAAATAATGAATATATGTGCTTCCAATTGCCGCGATTGGACTGACATGGAAGAAACCACCAGAAACCAAGGGTTAATTCAGAACTGCAAGCGATTGTTGAAAGATATACTTAAAACGTGTTGTAATTCAAGACTCCATCACAATCCTGTTTTCAACGGCAAGCGACAGAACGAGAAACGGTGTACATCTTGCAAGGATATATCGTTATTTATTGGTCTGGATTCTGCAATATTTCCTTTGATGAGAGAGATGAAGTTGGTGAATCTTGGAATTTTTTTTTGTCTGTTCCTCGTGTCCGAGAGTGTGTTCCAGAATAATTCGAGTCATGACATAAATAATACAAGAAACTTGTATAACGATTTATTCTCCAGCTCTGAGACATATCTCAGACCTATTAACAACCAGAGTGAACCAATCCAAGTGGGAGTCAGGTTCATTTTACTAAATGTTGTGAAACTGGATGTTGCAACACAGATACTTAACATAAACGGATTAACAATGTTCTCCTGGACAGATGATTTGCATACGTGGAACCCGATGGATTATGGAGGTCTCGAACATCTTTGGATATATGCAGATACTATTTGGTCTCCTCATTTAGGTGTAGTAAGCAGCGTCAAAAAATACTCATATATCGGCATTGAAGGTAGCCGTGCCTTCCTTTCCTATAATGGAAATATCGAAATGTTTGGAACAGCAGATTTTGAGACTCTTTGTAAAATAGATATAACCTCGTTTCCATTTGATGAGCAGATTTGTAGTCTTTTAATGTCAGCAGTTGATGATATCGGGAACGTTATTTTACGAAATGACGGCATTGCTAAAGATTTTACTTCGGACCTAGCTAATGCCACACCAGAAGAATGGATACTTAAGGGTATAAGAATGGAAATAAAAAACTATACATACAATGGGTGGAAGTTCGATGTTTTATACATTATCATCAAACTTGAACGTAAACCATTGTTCTACATTATAACAATTATCGTACCGCTTCTCGTGATATCATTGGCTAATGTTTGTGCCTGTTTTATACCAATTGATAGTGGAGAAAACATGTCATTTTGTGTTGCAATATTCCTATCCTATTCGCTCTACTTTAGCCTGATTTATGATATAATGCCAAAAATCGGCGGATCAGTTGCAATATTAGCAATACACATTGATATTATGTTTATCATCAGCTTGTTTACCACGTGCGGAGCGGTCACTGTGCAGACATGTCAGCGAAATAAATCTCGAAACAGAGTTCCAGCGTGGATCTTGGCTTGTTTGTGTCTGAGAAAAAATAAATGCAACGTAAAAGATGAGCTGAGTGATAACATATCGCGGAGTGATGGAAGCGAGACGAGACCGAGATCCAGGAACCAAGAAGGTGTATCACAATTAGACTGGAAGCTTGTTGGTGATAGACTGAATTCATTACTTAGAACAGTTACCATACTGTCAACGATTTTTGTCACTCTCACATCGCTTATTTGTATGCTTAAACCAATATAATTTCTATCCTTCCTGAGGTGACAGTCAGTTGGGTTAAAATTTAAACCAAATCGACTGGGTTGAGTGAATATGAACCCAATTGGGTTCATATTCACTCAATCCAGTTGATTTGGGTTGATTTTTCCCCAATTGGTTTTAGGGTGTATTAGAACCACCAAGCAGTGACTAAGAACCTCCGAGGAGTGGTCACATAAGATGCGTGCGTCCAAAAGAGACAGACGGACGGGGAAGGACGGACGGACGGACGGACGGACGGGGACGGACGGACCTTCTTACTATTTGGGTTTAAGGTCTACGAAAAAAACATTTTATATGTCCATAACCTTATTTTTGGCTAGAACCCCACCCCCTCCACCCTAGAACTTATATTTAACCCTAACCCCACCCCATCCACTCAAAAACCACACCCTAACCCTACCCTACCCTGACCCTAAACCCTAAAACCCCACACCACTCCTTGGGACCTAACCCTCCCAAACCTTAAGATCTACTCTGGCGCTACCCCTAACCCTAACCCAACCCCACCCCTGACCCTAACCCCACCGTAGCCAGACCAAAAGGATTAGGGGCTATTTTTTGGTTTAGGGGCTACGAAAACTAAAACCCCACCCCTGACCACAACCCCCACCCCACTGGGTCCTAACCCCCTGCAACCTTAAGCCCCGCCCTGGGGCTACCCCTAACCCTAACCCCACTCCTCCCCTAGCCCTAATACTACCCTAATTTGGAGGTACCCCCTAAAAATAATACCTCCTAAACAGGTTTAGTTGGCCCGGACGGACGGACGGGCGGGCGGGTGGGCGGGAGGTCGGGGCGGGCGCTCAGGCAGGCAGGCAGGCAGGCAGACAATTAGGCCAACAACTTCTTCACCAATATATTTTTACACCATAATACCACTACCAGTCATTTCAAACTTTCTGTTTTGTGTTCCGCGGATTGCAAGTTATTGAGAATGAGAAGCCAAGGGTGAACAGACTCTTTACCCTTAAGAGATGATCTACAATTCCCTCGATTGATTTGCCTCTTCTACAGCCTTTCAAATCGAGAAAAGTACACACATATGTCTCCATATTTAACAAATATCGAGGCTCCCATGCAGAAAGGTGCTATCTCCATTTTTCAACTTTTTGAGAAAACAGCAAAAACAATGTTTAAATGAAAATAAAAAATCGTACTTTTTACATACACCCTAAACTCTTACACATTATAGTTAAGTAGGATAATAGTTCTTTCAAGTGAATTTTCTGAAACAGACAATTAATTATAAGTGGCAATTAATTAGCAATTTAAAAGATGGCACCTTTCTGCATAAACAAATATGGATAATATTTCTGTGCAGTTAGGTGGTAAGGTGACATCTTATAATTGCTCTTCTAATTCTCTGTATAATGCAAAAAATCCTTGAATACAAGACAATTCGTCCCCTGAGTTCCAATGTGTTCTATGTGCCAGTAGGCACATAGAACACATTGGAACTCAGGGGACGAATTGTCCCTCTTTGTACAGGGAAATGTTCTATCAACACTTTTTGTTTGATTGGACCAGGCTGTTAAAGACAACAGTTGTAATACTCCAATACATACCGAATGTTTTATAATCCAGATTTCCAGAACTGATCCTTCATCCAGAGAATAAAAAGTTAAATCCAATTTACAAGAATAATGTAAAGAATAGTTTGCACACTTCACCTGCTAACAATTCGCATGCGTTATATAAAATATGCAGGTTCAATTAATCACTGTCTGTGTCAAGCTCTTTTTCATCCTCATTGGGTTTTGGCAAGTTATCCTTTATTCCTTTCTTTGTAGGCGAAGATTCGTAAAAAACATGGTGGTCTTTGTGCATTAGGCCACTTTCACAAAGTGAAAGCACGTCTTTCTTCTTTGCTACTGAAATTGGCAATTTTTCTTTATAAAGACCCTGTAAAGAGACTTGTGCAGGGCGATCTCTAGAACCGAGAACCTTCGCACATATTTCCCGAAAACTATCTGGGCTTTACCCATAATTGATGAAAATGCTTCCTGGTGTATGTTTTCTTTGTTGTATCACTTTGATTTCAAGCCAGTTAACACACCCGCCAGCTTTATTCACTTTCATGTCATTACGCAACTCTTTTTGTAAAGCTTTTAGATCCATCACATCGTCATATCTGATTGATATACCAATAGATGGACTCTTAATTCTCGCCATTTGAATAACTGTGTCTCACGTTTTCTTTGTATCAATAGCTGCATGAATAGAGTCATCTTTCAAAAATGTATGACTCAGGGGTTTAATGATTGGTGTTGTTAATTAAAGCATAAAGACGTGCGCTAGCCACAAACACTTATTCAGATTCTGACCACCCCATGTATCTGAGTAATAGACAGTTTCAGAAAAAGTTTTGCCATTGTAAGAGAGTACATGTGCATGAGTAAACAAGTCTCTATTTCACATGAACCCCTCTTCTCATGAGTTTATCCCATAAGTAGCATATTCCCTGTTTACTCCCTAAATTATAAAACGATAAATTGTAGACACACAGGTTTCTTTTGTAATAAAGTTCTCCAACCATTGGTGCATGGAGTTGTTAAAACTTTTTCTAAATCAAAGGTGCATGCCGTAAATGAATTGTCATTTTGAGCACGGAATTTATCTTCTTCCTTTGATTTTCTTGAAAGTTCTTTCATTTCCTGGTGCTGCTTGTATAGTATCTCATCATCATCTGTCGCACAGTCTGTTTCCATTTTCTGTTGATGTTACATGCACAGAGAACACTGGCCATTTTTTGGTTTGAAAACAAGATATATTGTAATTCTCACAGAAGATATTCCTGTACAAGCTTGAAATAATTGTGGTATATTCCTTTCTGTGCATTTTTCTTTATATGGACTGTACATTTTTTTAATGCTAAGGTCATTTGCAATGTATTTGCATTTTGAATCTTTACGAGTGTAATGTGATGAAACAGTCAGGAACGATTTTATATATTCATGTACAAAGTCCACTGTAAAGGCTGCCTTTTTGTTTCCTGATAGTTGTTTACCCCTTCGATCATGACCAACGAAAACACCAGGTAAATATCCTTTTTAGGGCAGAGTTCACAGTTTTATTTCCCAAGTCCGATGTATCCAAAAAGAATTGTTTGCACACTCTGATTTTTGCTTCCTTATTTTCCATGTCACCTGGTAAATAAAAAGCATTAGCCACCTGCCTTGAAGTTCCAGCTTTGGTCGGCCTTTCTTCTGCATGCTCTGCAATAAAGCAATAAAACTCCTTTGTCTTTCATAACTGCCTACACGCTAAAAACTAAAGTGTTAAAAACTACACTTGAAGTGCTGTATTTAACACCTACTAAGAGCTGAACTTGCACCTTGTTCAAGTGTAGATATCCCAGAACTTGACAGGTGTTACAATAATACCACTTGACAGATGTAATGTCGCGACACTTAAAAGGAAACAACGCAGATGACGCGGATCAGGCTCGAACTCTCGAGCCTGATCCGCGTCATCTGCGTTGTGTCCTTTTAATTATGTACCCACCAAGCGCAAATCAAATTATGGACGATTCTGGAAGAACCACCAATGCTAGACACATGGGAAGTACCATCCATTCAAGTTTCAGATGTCTGACGATTGTAATGTCTAAGTGCTTAAAGCATTGCACTTTGAGTGTTAAAATCAAACCTAAGAGTTAGAATGGGTTTAACACCTTGAAAGTGTCAGTTTTAACACTTTAGTTTTTAGTGTGTAAACCCCAATAAAGCTCAAATATTTGTTGTCTTTTATTTTCAGCAATTTTCAGACTGCATTTAAATTTGCAATTATCACATTTATGTGGGCATACTTCCCTTAATTTCTGATTTTTTTCCTTTCTGTGTAGTATATTCTTGCCCAGTATTTCTCAGCTGTTTTCTTGTGTTCCTTTTCCACATTTGTGGAGTCGCTACCAGGCTCTTTCGAAATAATGTTGTTTTCCATTCCAAGAGGTTTACAGCAGTTTTTCTTGGAGTGAAGCATGATCTCTCTCCACCAGTTGCATCTCGTGAACACTTTTGCAGAACTGGCATTCTGAAAAATGCAAGAGGGCAAAAAATCGCTCTCCTCAATCAGCTTAGGAGAGCAATTAGCTTTACACGGCATTTTAAGTATCCAGTTGAACGAACTCATTGACACTGAAACCAACAGACTACATCAGTGATTTTATTAACTTTACTAAGGTAAAGCGAAATCTCTTAGACATCTGGATGTCTCACTCAGCAACCGAACACATACTTGACAAGACCTGTGTGTGTACCCAGACCTGTTGTCCAAGAAAGTCATACGCCTACCACTACCACCTTCAACCCCCTAAGGGGAGTTGAAGGTGGTAGTGGTAGGCGTATGACTTTCTTGGACAACAGGTCTGCTTGAATCTACAGTCACATCCTGGTGCAAGTGCTTCAAGTGACATGATAGTAGTAATGGTAGTATATTATAGTGTCAATATTCCTTGAATAATTACCCCTCAAACTGTGATGTCAGTTGTTGAACTTGAAACTGACAGAAAAAAAAATATTGCAGTGACCCATTTTTCTTCACATGATTGCAACTGTGTTTGGGTATGGTTGCAGCCATTACCTTTTACCACTAAACCACTTTTAAAATGAAATTACGTGATGTTATGTGACTTCTAAGTTAAATTACATTTTTGCTTTACAACAAAAATTTAATGTGAGCATAATACATGTAATCTCAATCACCCCAGACCAAAATATTTAGGAGGGCAATTTTTCGCTCTCCTAAATTCTTTCAGGAGGGCAGTAAGGAGAGCTAAAAAATCGCTCTCCTGAAATTGTCAAGCCTGCTTTTGTGGCGTGTGCATGAAAAACTGTGTAGTCTCTTGACTACTCTGTTTGCTGATCACCGAGGAAAAATGTTCCTCTCCTTTAATTGCTAAATAGGCTAGTATTATTGACTTTTTAATTATAACAGTGCCTGGAACAATGTCAAAAGCTTGGTTGTTTACTAAACTAGAGTATACACGTACACGAGTTTCAAACACATGACCCACAGAGCGAAATAATGCATCTCTTATAGTGGTACTCCAATATCCTGCATTGAGTGTGCACCGTGGTTCTTCAAGATTGGAATGGGAATTATCCCCATTATCTCCATTCGGAAAGTACTTGTCTTTGTGAACATTAAGATTATTAGAAACATTTTCCCGAACATCTCCGATGGACAAGTCACCATCATTTATTTATTTATTTATTGGTGTTTAAGGTCACATACTTATGCACAATGGCTAATCGTGACCGTGACAGTTTTACGGGTGGAGGAAGCCGGAGTACCCGGAGAGAACCACCGAGCAACGACGAGCAGCTGCCAGCTCCCCAACATCGTAACTCTGAACTCTGTACCGCAGCACAGGCAGGGTTAGATTGGTTGAAGACATGCGCACCATCGACGTGCAGTACGCCTCAGTACACAGCGTCATCGTGCCCCCATGTAGGCAATCGGGGTGAAGTGTCTTGCGCAAGGACACAACGCGGTTGCCGCAGGTGGGATTCGAACCGAGGACCTCTCGGCTTGCAGCCTGCGCCTCTACCAACTGAGCCACCGCGCTCCCAAGTCACCATCAAGCTGGTCACATACTGACGCAAAAACTGTCCAAACCATGAGGTATTTTCTTTCAAATCAAGCCATTACTGTACACAGGTGGTCAGTCATAAAACACAATATCTGAAGTTGGCGCGATTCTGTATGACACTTTGATGTATTTGAACCGTTGGAATGGTGATACACATGACATATATCACCTTACAGTCTTGGAATTTTGTAACAGATGGCTGTAAATCCAATGCAGTAATGTACCATTTCCAAGATAGCACCTTACTGCATAACAAAAATGGGATATAGACCCTTTCTGCGTAACACGTTTTCTTCATATCAAAGATGGCACCTTTATGCACTAATTAAAATGATAGTTTTATTTATCGTATTTTTTCAGAGAATATTCTTTGACATTTTCTTTACCCCTTGGTGTAAAAAACCCATTTTTGCCAAAAAACCTATTTAGCACCTTTCTGCATGGGAGCCTCGATATCTCGACAGGACCGAAACATTATTAAATATGGTGCTAAATGTGCACTTTTCTCAATGTAGAGATGCGAAAGTCATAAACATAGCTTAGTGTATACATTCCTGCACTGGCACTAGGCCACATGGACAACCAATGACATATAACACCAGTGAGTGGGTACCCTTCTACGACTGTGCCCCCTCCCCTCCCAAGGCGTTGTGTACTAAGACATATTGCACGTCGATGGCGCACTTGCCTTCAACCAATGACAAATAATGAAATAAATAAATAACCGTCCGCCACCAGTGTAACACACCAATGTAAAATAAACTATGATTGTAGATAAACTATTATTTTAGACTCCATTTTTCTCTTAATCCCGATTGCCCACGGCGAGGCTCCATAGCGACGATGTGACCCTGGCTGTCGAAAGTGTGTTTAAACTTCAATAAATAGAGGATATGGAATGAGTGTTTTTCTCATATAATATTTATGAAACGAGTCTAAGATTTTTTGGTTTTGGCGAGCCTCTGGCGAACGGAAAATTCGGACGAGTTTAATAAATATTATATGAGAAAAACACTCATTTCATATTCTATTTATCATATGACACACACACGCACAAATTAGCCACTTAGTATCACTTTTTAACCCATCACCTAACTTGAGTTGCAGACGGCACCTGGAAAAAACATCCTCGTATAACTAAAAATTTTCATTTTTTGCTTCCAAAACATAGGTTATGACCCCTCATTGGAACGAGCTCGTCGAGCTCGTTCCAATGAGGGGTCATAACCTATGTTTTGGAAGCAAAAAGCGAAAATATAAAAAAGAATGAATGGCGTTTTTCTTGTAGATAAAAGATTAATACAATATAACCCACCCAAAATAGGACAGATAACGTAAATTCTCCCTACTGAAATTATGCAAATGTGATCCAGTTGTATTTTGTTTAGCCAATCAAATTGTCCGGTTTTGAAATTGACCAATGAAAGCTCCCAACTCTAATTAAGCAAATTATGAAAATGTGGCATAGTTGTATTTTGTTCAGCCAATCAAATTGTCTAGTTTTGAAATTGACCAATGAAATTGACAGAAGGTTTTATTTATCACTGATTAATATGAAAACAAAATATCAAATGTTTTAAATTGAATAAAACGGACGAGTCATATGATAAATAAATATCTCGGTTACAAATAAGGTGTGTCATAGAAGCCTCACTGATGTTTATTGCAACGTTTCCTAAGATATAGCCGTACAATTCCATGCAATGGGCGTAACTAGGGTTATATGGGGTGTGACAGCCCCCACATATTTTCCAGTCGGGATTTTCGTCTAGATTTTAATCTTAGATATCGATTCGCTTTTGCTTCCAACCTTCTATTTGTTTTTATAAGGGATTGACTACTTAGCCTTATATCACACACATTCGGTCCCAGTATGACCTATTTGGGGACCGATGCATACCAATTAAACAAGAAGGTTGAGAAATCCATGCGGCATTATAACTACATGTATGTAGGCACAAACGAATTTCCAGTGTTATTTCCCGTCCACCCCGACTGTCAAAGATTTCAGCTACACCATCAAGGTATGCCTTCGGAGAAGGCATACCTCGATGATGTAGTTGGAATAATATTTTATCAGTCGGATCTGTAGTAATGTACACATTTTGTTTGCATCACCACCCAATCAGTCATCCTCGCGACACCCATATCTATGTAGATTACGTTATCCGTTCTTAAATATACTTCATATTATTAACTACTAAATGTTAGCCAAATAGCCGACCGAGCAGCTGGAAAAAAAAAGTTTGCCAAATAGACGACAGAGCAGGTCAGTCCTCCCGAAATGCATTTATTTAAATGCAAATCATTTGGTATTCAAAATAAAACTTTGTACATAAAAACCTGAAATAGAAGTGTGATGCCTGTATGCTCATCCTTGATATAAAACGCCGCCCAGGAAAACATAGAGATAAAATCCCTTTGTTATATTGAAGGAAAAACCCTAGAAACCTGCGTCCATCAGCAACTGCGAAGTAAGTTTGAAACCTGCGTGCATTGGCAACTGTGAAGTTCGTCTCAGGAAAGTTACTGGACTTGTAACTTGGAAAAATTTAAAGTGAAAAAAACCTTAACACTAAGAACTTGAAAATAAATTCTCAGCCAAAATCATGAATTCAAAGTAGATTTGTCTAAGCAATGGCGATGCGTTGAATTGAAAATACTCATTTTACCCCTTTCTTCAAACTATCACATGTACCAACTCTGAAAAACTATTGGATCTTCCAATAAATTGTTTTTAACGTCAATGTTTTCTAATTTTCTAATTGGTTAAAAATTCCTGCTTTTTCTCATTGGTCTCAGGGACCAAATTAAATTAACCAAACGTTTAACACAACGTGAAGACAAACGTTTTTCGCTACTCCACGAAACGCGGCAAAATAATATTAAGGACTGGTGACTTCAAACCCACAGCGATTGGTCGTCTATCGTCGTTTGGCTCGGCAGAGATAACGAGGCATACGAAGGGAGAGAACTGCATCAAATTTAATGTGACCCATTATAAAACCAATACCGCTCCTGCCAATACAGTTATGCCCGTTATGGGCAGTTATTTTTTTCAGATCACCTAATGTTCTGCCATTCAAAATACTCAATCCACTCTCTAGAGTTGTCTCTAGAGTTCAGACAAGTGTCGTGTCTCTTTTTAGGGCTACAATCATCAGCCTGATATTCAGACTCGAAGCTGACCGGTGTGCTAAGGAGGCCACTGCCCGCTATCTAACACCCCCATACCACCACCCCATCCTCAGCCGAGAAATTGCCAGCTGAAATAACCTGTAGAAATACTAGAAGTAAATTTTCATCCTATTTTCTTCTGTAGATTGTGACATCATTTCTTGGAAAACCGACTCCGGTATGAGGAGAGATGTAATGGGGTAGATGTGCCCGAGTAAGTGGGCGTACGTTTGGGTGATGCGTGGTTATATCCGCAGAGTGTGTATTTAATATTTTATGGGACAAATTGGGACTACGAAAGTACTAGGGTGGATAAGGTGGATGTTTATGTATAAGTGGTTGACCATGAGTTTCCGGTATGGGTGTCTGTGGTCAGTGTGGTGTGAGTATAGATGTGTGGCAAAGGTGTTTGCGTCTTTGCCCAAAGTTCCTCTCCCGATGTTTGGGAGAAATAAGTGCCAATATTATTTGCTGCGAGTGTTGTAACATCTCCATTGTGACAAGACTAGTTCAGTTCGCGTTGAATTGATCTATGTTGTTCGAACGGTTGTATGCATCGACGCTATGCGACTGATTTGTGTCCAATAGGAATTATGAATCATTATTTAATCATCACAATGAAGAAGTGATTAATATTTGCTCAAACCTGCATGATAACGTGGATAACGCAAAACTAGTTTAGTGTCTGACAATGATTATATCAAAAGGAATTTTCGTAGCGGCAAAGCAAGATGACAGTACGGAAATTGATTTCTTGTATCTACACTGCAAAAAATATAGGGCCTCTTTATAACCAAAACTGGTTTTAATCTTGTCCCTGAGATGGAACCAGTCCTGTTTAAACAGTATTTATTTCAAATGAAATAAATTTATAAAGATTACCATTAAATATTAACAGAATTAAACATAAATGGAGGGGGGTTTCAGCCGTAAGTTTAGAGCTTATATGAGGTTGTCTCAAATCATTATTAAGCAAAGGAGATATGAACAGCTGGCATATCGAACCAGTTTTGGTTCTATACAGAACCAAAACTGGTTCGATATGCCAACTGTTCATATCTCCCTTGGTTCAAAATGTTTGGCGACTGCGTTGAATAAGCTCCAAGTTTAGTGCTGAATCTACTTCAGTTCATGTAGTATTCTGTTAAAATTGAATGCTAATCTTGTTAAATTTATTTGATTTGAAATAAATGTTGTTAAAATAGAGCTCGTTGCATGTCAGGGACAAGATTAGAACCAGTTTTGGTTCTAAAGAGAACCTATATTTTTTTAGAGTGTAGTACCTTTGAATAGAGTTAAAACTTTTGCTGTTTGGTTGCCATATTGGTGTACACAGGCTGGGTAATTCGGTAGAAGTGTGCCCATGGGATAACTTTCTATTGTCTCTCCGAATTTGTTTGGTCTCGCCTCTATCAGAACGCCCCACAACGTTTTAGATCGGTTATGAACTGCTTGAGAATAAAGTTCTTCGAATTTTCAGTGGACAAAATTAGCTGTCCAAATGTTATCTAGCCTGTTTGGAAACTTACATTGGTTAACCCCCTGCACACTGATGTCAAAATACCAAAATTTCAAGTAGCCGTTATTCCCATAATGCAACTAGAAATTTAATCAATTCAGTCTTGTCAATGAGCTCTGTCAAACAAGACTAAATTGATTAAATTTCTAGTTGCATCATGGGAAAAATTAGCAGTCTGAAATTTTGAGATTTTTACATCAGTGTGCAGGGGGATAAGAATCTTATACACCCTGGTTGGTGTGACTTTTCACACATAATGGGATATACCCGGCTAACTAATTTATATCCTTTCTGAGACGTTTCAATAAAGAGTCAAACTTTCAAAGCCACAGGCATCCCTGTATAGGTTCCGAGGCATTTGGAATATAACACATTCCAGTCTGTTTAACAGAGGTCTCAGAGCTGAGCCATCAAAAAGATTCACAGGTCGAGTTGTGATTTTCAGGCTGTTTTTTTTTTGTTTTTTTATGTTTTTTTAAAATCCAGGATGACAAAGATTACTCTCATGGGAGCGACTGCGGCGAGCTAATTGCTCTCCTGAACTATTTTTCATTGTTTTGCCCCACAAACATCCTCTGAATGTCAAGTAGATGGTGTGTGTTCTTCGTGTAATGCATTCAAGCCAAGTAATGCCAATAAACTGGTGTTGAATCTGTGTTTATTTTTTTATAGACCCTTCTATCCCAGTATTGGCAGATTGCGCAAGAAGTTCTGCCTGGATTCCAAACAGAACTTCTTGCTCAGTCTGCCCACACGGAGGTGGAAGGGTTTGCAAACATTCTAACATTTCTTTTCGTGAGAACAGACTCTGCGGTATGCACAACCGAAATAATATTATTATACAAAAAATAATATAGATATTAAGAACGTGATTTGATTTGGGAGGGTACTTCGGTTTATTTAAGAATTGAATGCAATTTTTATAATCTTCATTGGAGTATGAACGTGTGGGAATGGGTACAAATTATGTATGAATCCCGAAGGGATTCATACAATTTGTATCCATTCCCACACGTTCATACTCCAATAAAGATTATAAAAAATTGCATTCAATTCTTATAATTACATTCCGTAACTGTTTAAACTACTTTTTACCAAACAACAAAGCAGAAAGACGAAATAAAACATGTACGAACGAGCGACCCGAAAAACCACCCTAACACAAAAGACAAAGCGCACAACTCTGAGTTGAGCGCAGGTTTCGTCTAAATGATATCCCAAAGGCAAATAAGCTTTAATTTTCACAACTTTAGAAATGGAAACGAGTATTTTAGTAACGGGCTTTATGCCACAGTTGGGAAATGTCAAAAAAGAAACAGCAGAGGAGTTGATCACCGCGTGAGGCGTTAAAAGTTAAAAACCCGCCCAAACACCGCCCGAATTACATTCTGTCAACTGCGTTCTACCGTAAATGCGGGTCAAAGTTCGACCAAATGTATTCATTGGAAAATGAATTACATTTGGTCATGACGTTTTCATCCAGCTGACCAATGGGGATTGAGTATTTGGACCTAAAATGTATAACTACATTAACAGTGTAATTATTGGAATTGTATTTGTTTTTCATATTTTGTATTCAAATATCCATTGTTCGTAAACAAAAAAAAAAAAGAACAGAATGTAATTATTGATGGACCAACAGAAATGATTAACATCCCGGCTCATCCCGAACTTGTCAAGACACAATGAATTTACTTTCTTGAGGGTTCAACACCAAATACAGAGTTAATACCATTTCTGTTTTACCCTTCGCGAAGGGAGCCGTAGGAGGGTCCGAGATCCGATAGCGAAAATGACTGAAACTAGGCTAGCAAAAAATACTCGCATGTGGGATTAGTATTGAGCGAGCATTCGGCGCGCGCAAAAAAATTGCATACGTCAACTGTCCATCGCTGGATACTGTTTGGAAAATAATTTGTAACAAAGTTGTATTTATAGTAACAGTTCAGTGTCTTCTGACTTCACATTTTACTGAAATATTAACAGTGTTATCCACTAGTAGTGTGGCCTAATCTGTAATTCTGATCAGCATGTGTTAGATAAAACAACGGTTATAGTTAGCCTTGTGGTCGCAGCTTGAAAATCAATTGGTTCTTCCCCTTCTTTCTATTTATTTATTTAATTATTTATTGGTGTTTAAGGTCACACATTTTTGCACAATGGTTAATCATGACCACAACATGAGTATCAACTCAAGACCAGGGGTGAGCGTTAATAAGCCATGTTGCCCATTTTAGAGAGGGTTTGCACCTCCCATGCATAGACGATATATAATTTGCTTGAAGGAAAAAAAAATTGCTCTTTGCATGAACTATCTTAAATATACTTTGAGAATATGGAATGCTAATGAAATACAAACAAGCATGACATCAAATTTACCCATCTTCAACCCCATATTAAGGTTTTACTCTAAAATGCAGTTGCGGCAACTCATAGGCTTCAAACTCTATGGATGTCCTCATAGTATCTTTGAATCTAAATCATCTAGTCTGTACAGAGTTTCCTTGTTACAATTTATGGGGGAGTGCCTACAGGCACTCCCCCATAAATTGTAACTAGGCAATGACTTAAATTTTGATGACTAAAAATAATTCAGTACTCTACTAATAAACTATTTATTTATTGGTGTTTAAGGTCACTTTCAGCACCTTTGGCTATTTCATGACAGCAACATAGGGATGAAGTCAAGTTTAGCCTATCATTTATTCCTTTGCTGCCCACTTTAAGAGGACTTCCACCTCAGGTGATGGTAACTGGGTCCTATTTCACCAGTAAAGAGAACTAGTATACTTTAGTACACAAGCACTGCTCCACATTCTGGGGTTCTCACAGGGATACTTATCTTTAACTTGAAAGGCTCTAATTATTTATTTATTGATTTATTTATTGGTGTTTAAGGTCACACACTTTTGCACAACGGCTAATCATGACCACAACATGAGTATCAACTCAAGACCACGGGCGAGTGTTAATAAGCAATGTTTCCCATTTTAGAGAGAGTTTGCACTTCCCAAGCATTGATGACTGGCTCCTATGTTACCAGTAAAACAGAGCCTGTTTACCACAGTGAACAAGCACTGCTTCACTTCCCGGGGTTCCCGCGGGGACCCTTCTTTCTAAAATAAAAGTTATTGGCCGGAGAACGATTATTTAAAAAGTTTTATATATCCTAACGATCACGTGACTTTCGAGATTTCAGATTATTCTACAACTGATGAGATACGTCTCTTTCCACGTGAAAATGTTCAATTTTGACTGTGATAAACAAGGCTAATGGTATCGCTCAGAAACCAAAAAAGTATTGTTTGGTAAAAATGGCCTTGACCTTCAGAGACAAACTTGAGGGCAGCAATCCTGACTCGTGTTGAACAAAAGTTATTTCCCGAAACCAAAGTTCTGTTTATAGTGACTGTTCCTTGTCCTTCGATCATACGATTGTTAACTGAAAGATCGACAGGATCCTTCCACAGGAGAATCCATTCTGTAAATACGGTGAGGTTGTAACATAAAAAAACAAACCTTATTGTCTAGAAACCAATTTCGACGAAGTTCTATTTCAGGTAACAATCGCGTAATCCTCGCTTTCTGATTTCAAACTCCAAAATCGACAGGTTTGTTACCTTTCAATATGTAAATAATTTCTGCACGGTTGGTTGAGAAGAGATAAATACAAATAATGTTATCACTTTCAACCAAACAGTACTATTTTAGCAACATTGGTCTTGATCTTTGGCAGGCAACCCTGAAAAACCGACAGAGTTCCTTCCCTTCCACGTGGGAACCAACTCTGTAGGTTTGCTTGATCTGCGTTACATATTACCAACGTCATTATCCAAAAAAGGAATTGCTAACGTCCACCCCCAACCTTCCTCCCCGTTCATTACCATTTATTTATTTATTTATTTATTTATTGGTGCTTAACGCCACTGTAGTATCCAAGGCTATATCGTAGCGATAAAGCAACTAATGGGGTAGAATAGAACATTATCTTTTATGAAATTAAATAAATGACTCTAAAGTTAATAAAACGTTAGATTGGTAGGGAAAGAAGTAGCGAGGGTACCTGTGAGTAACAATACAAGTATCTGAATGAATACCATGTAAATCAACCTGTTTATTAGAAAATGTTTGTAGATGAGACCTAATTAAAAAATAAACACAATTAGAACTTATTGAAAGCACTCGTCATGAAAAACGACTTTAGTTAAAGTTATTTCCTTGAAATATTAGACGAGCGTCGATGGTCCAATTAAGAAGCAAGTAAGTGTTAAGAAACAGCTGTGACACCTGTAGAAAAGAAAGCCAAGTTTCATCTTGTTACTTTTATTAAACGAAAATAAGAGACAGCTCGCTGAGGTAAAGATAACAAAAAGGAAACTTGGCTTTTATAGCAAGCTAATATGATATTAGTAGAAAAGAAATCCAAGTTTCATTTTATTACTTTTAATAAACGAAAACAACAGACAGCTTCATGAGCTGTCTGTTGTTTTCGTTTATTAAAAGTAACAAAGGGAAATATGGCTTTTATTGCATGCTAATTGGAGACAACTACTTCACTGATAATCCGTTATTAAGAATATCTATCCGTATCTCGCCTCCCAACACTAAGTGAGCGTCCACTTTGGCTCTCTTGTTTAGAGAATGTGTTTGACGGTAATTTGCAAGTATTTTTGAGAATGTGATTTTACAGTGATTTGCAAGTTTTTCTTCGTACCAGGAAACAAATAGCAAATCTCAGTTCCTCGACATTTATATTAGCGAAGCGGGCAGTGTGTGCATTATATGTCACGATGCGCACACTGGTCATACAATGATCAGAAAAACAGTTATAGAATATCAAAAGATTTATTATTAAATAGCTTTCCACCGAGAATAATAGTCAAACATACAAACTGATTTGGAAACAAATTGTAAAATTATTTATTTCTTTAATTATTTATTTATTGGTGTTTAAGGTCACATATTTCTGCACAATGGCTAATCGTGGCCATGTCAGGTTTACGGGTGGAGGAAGCCGGAGTGCCCGGAGAGAACCATCGAGCAACGACGAGCGGCTGCCAGCTCCCCAACATCGTAACTCCGCACTGCAGCACAGGCGGGGTTAGGTTTGTTGAAGACATGCGGACCATCGACGTGCAGTACGCCTTAGTGCACGGCGTCATCGTGCCCCCATGTGGACAATCGAGGTTAAGTGCGTTGCCCAAGGACACAACGCCGGAGTCCTAATCGACCGCTCAGAAGGTCACCATCTGAGGACTTACCGGGCTCGACGTTGCTTTACTTCGGCGATCGACAAGAACCGGCTACCGCAAAGGCACCGCGCCTCCAATAAATTGTAAATAAGCCAGTTTCTCGGTATTTATACTAATCAACAGGAAATGCCAGAAGTTCGTGAAATGATGCGCACACCGATTACGATAATACAAATTCGGTTACCATTCGAAATTTCACTTTTATATGAATTTCCCATGTTTTTCTGATAGCTTTAGGAAAATAGGAGAATCTTACTTTCATGTAAATCACAGCCACACGTTTCAAGCTACACACAAATTTTGGACACAAATTTAACGATTACCCGATTTTTGATTTTCTTCCTTTATTCACAACGATTCCCAATATACTTTTTTCTTCTAATCTTTTTGTATCAAGCCTCCCACTTTAAACTTCTGTAAATCCAATCTGTGATAAAACCATATCCAAAAATTTGATACCGACCTGAACAATTCCCAACGGTTATGGCCGAATTTCCGGGTGACGTAATTGACGTCAACGTCACACAAAAATTAAATCATGTCCGATTTTCAAATGTTTATGTAGTAGAGTTATAGAAATTAAGCGATATTTTTTGTTTTGTTTTTAGATTTATCACCATTGTTTACCTTTTTTTACCTCATTTCAAATTTAGGCGTCATTTTGGACATTTTTCAGTGAAAACACTCATTTTCTCGAGTGCACTGCTCCGTATAAATAGTATACATAACTATGAAATGAAATTTCAAACACTATCATTTGCACCAGGATTCTATTAACCCTTTGAACTGTAGTGGTATCTTCCATGCCAGTTAAATGGTAGCAATTAGAAGAGTCCATATTCATTATTTAGGGTAGACCATCAATATGTTCAACGTGCAGCCACGGGGCTGCACGTTGAAAATATTGATTGGTCTACCCACACATTTACTGAACAGCCATACTATTTAATGACGTTATGACGTAACATACTGCTGGCCGGAAAAACGACCGCTAGGGTTCGAAGGGTTAAATGCAATTGTACAATTTCAAATTTCGACTTTTATTCAAAGTAGCGTAAAATGTTACATCTTTTTCATAAATGTTTAATATCTGTCAGGTTATTGCGCGCTCGCGCTTCAAAAATATACAGATTTACACCCAGACAAAATCCGTATCTACAAATGCAATCAGTTTCATTTCAGCCAACTACAAATTCGCGTGGGCTGCCGTTGTGGTGGCGTTGGAACGTCAACGTCGCCAAATCAAATATTGTCCGATTTGCATGAAATTTTACTGTGATGTAGAGCTTGAAATATAAAATGATAGCTGTTTTGTATATTTTAATTAAACTTTATTTTGTACGTTTTACACCACTTTAGGTTTTTACACACCCTCCCATTTTGCAAGATCTCTCTACAGCTACAATTTCAATTGATACCCCCAATAATATTTTACACAATTCTAGATGAATAGTTGAAGTGATGTCTCGTCACAATTGAATTCACATCGTCTGTCAAAATTTAACACAACGATGAAATTCTCACCTACGGTCGAAAATCGTCAAAATTAAATTTTACGCCACGAAGTTGAAATTCTGGGCCCTAATGGAACTCGAGGTCCAAAGTAGTAAATTAAAAACATTGGAAAATCTGACACCAGGAAACGGGAATGAATATGACGTAAACGACGCCAGTGTATACTCTCCCATTTTGTGAGCTCCACTGGCCCAAGAACTACAACACATACCACCTTAATAATTCCCATACTCCTACAGCAATGGTTAAAGGGACGTCTCGTTGCATTTAAATTCACATTGTCGGTCCACATTTAACCCTTCGACGAAATTCCCACCGACGGCCCGAAAACGTCAAAATTAAATTTCACGGCACGAAGTTGAAATTAAACGCCATTATAATGTTTGTGGTGCCAAATACCAAGTTGAACAATTTGAAAGACGTCAGATACGGAGGATATGATTTACACAAAGTCGTGGAAAAACCCTTGCATTTTGTGAGCACCCCTACCCCCAAAAAATCTAACACATTACAAATTATTGTGATGAGTTGACGCGAAGTGTCGAGGTTGAACGCACGCACCGAGCCGCAAACCTCAGACCATGTTACTGTCAACTAATCACAACAACGTATATGTTCCAATAAGACACTACCCATACCCCAAAACCTACATCGTGAAACACGGGAGGCTTATTTACTAAACCTGTGATCGTTAAAAGTTGCCTTGTTCAAGGCAACTTTTAACGATTACAGGTTTAGTAAATAAAACTCCCGTGTACCCCACGACGGCACTGGATAAATAATCAATAAACCATATAAACTCATTCCATCTCAGTTCAAATCGTAAAGCGGTTTGTAATTTAAACAACACTTTATCCAGAAGACCGTCTGCTGCACGTGTAAATCCCCCAAAATTAAGCGTCTTACTAGTCACTCCATTGAAAAAGCAATTACGAAACGGGCGACGTCATCTCAAATATTTCGCGTTGTGACGTTAGACGGCAACAGTTGCTACTGGAGCAGTAAACATACAAGAAACTACGCCAGCTCTTATCCAATCAGAGAGCGAGGATTTTACTCTCATTGGGACATACCTCTATATTATTTTGTATACTTCTAGACGAATACATGAAGTGATATGTCATCGCTTTTACAACACGAACCCGCATTTTTTCATATCAAATCGGAAAAGAGAGTATGCGCAGGTGCATGTGGTGGTTGGGGGTGGGGGTGGGGCTCACTAGGCACAAGTGCCGTTTCTGCAGTTTCTTACAGCATGACCGAGCTCTGCTGAGTTTATATAGACTAAACGCTGAAAATTTGGAGTGACTGTTCCAGAACTTTGACCACAGCTTACACTAAACGTGTGTGTGTGTGTGGGGGGGGGGGGGGGGGGCACTGTATTCCATGTGTCAATTTACGCACATGTTGAAAGCGGTTGGAAGCCACGGCGGTGGGGTTAACCGGGCGGCATGGTATTTTAGAAGGCGAAAGACTCCTTCCTCTTAATGTGGGACAAACTGTCGTTCGCCATGCTTCGTTGGATCACTATTAATTAGCTTGCGATTTCCAAATATTTCGGTTGAAATTGCATTTCAACAATTAACGCACCCACACATGTCACTCGCTCTATAACATACACTTTCACACACAATGCATATATCACGGTCCGAATGACAAGGATAAAATTACAAAAGCTTATTCATCGAGCTAGCGAACATTATGCACCTGGTTGTCACACAATTTATTATTCGAAGTACATAAACGTAAACTCACAGTATTTATTTCGTTTAATCCCAACTAAACACAAGAAACCGTTTTGTACAAGCACAAGCGCGCAAGAAAATACCCACGAAACACTCTTATTTTGTGCATGTATCATGCAATATCTTCACATGAGAACATAAACAAGAAACATTTTGTGAACAAAGTTGAATCTCTTTCACTAAAAGAAGGTGAATATCACATCTCAACGCATTGTGACTGTTGATTCACAATAAATTAAATTATTTATTTTTATTTTATTGAGGTTTGACGACACTTTTAACAGCCAGGGTCACCTCGTGTCGGACAGTTTTACTGGTGGAGGAAGCCGGAGTACCCGGAGGGAACCACCGAGCAACGTCGAGCAACTGTCAGCCTCCCCAACATACTAACTCCACACAAGCAGGGTTGAAGACAAGTGCACTATCGACGTGCAGTACGCCTTAGTACACGAGGCCAGCGTGCCCCCACGTGGGCAATGGGGGTGAAATGTCTTGCCCAAGGACACAACGCGGTTGCCGCAGGGGGGATTCAAACCGAGGACCTCTCGACTTGCAGGCTGCACCGCTACCTAATGAGCCACCACACCCCTAATTAAATTAAAATGATGTCAAGTTTATTTATTTCAGGCTATGGAGGTTAACATCTTCCTTCGAAAACACTTGAATGGGCACCTCTCCCACATACAAACCCTCTCCCCGAAAAAGATCAACGATTTGAACGAATCGTCTGTGTTCGAAACTCGACTTTGGACAAAACGCCGAGGTGATTTTGAAAGGAACTGTCCCAGTACCATCTCCAAGTATTGTCAGTGGTGGTTCTCGAACATTCCTTTTAAAGAATTTCAAGCTTATCGGACAATAGGGAGGGTGGCTACACTTTGAGGATTAAGATCTCCATTTAAAAAAAAAAACTTCGAAAACTACCCCACTCCTCCACACAAAATCAACAGAGCAGAATGCTTGAATGTTGGCGACAGACATACCGCGAACTGGGGGAAAATATTCACGCTGACATTCCATCCAATAAAATCGAGGGTGGATGTGTCATAAGTTTGGTGGTGGCATAACACAAAACGAAAATTGATAACATCGAATACGGTAAATCCCAGTTAAAAAAACGGATTCCGAATATCAGTGGATCCTGTATATTATACGGTTCCATTTTTCTTGTTTTCGAAGTCAGTTGAATCTACCCAAGAACTCAGTACCGTATGATCCGGCGCAATTATTGTCCCAAATACACACACACACACGCTCAATAGATTAGACAAGCCGAGTTGATGAGGTCGAGTATTTAGGGACGACACAGGAGGCTTATTTCTGTTCTCTGAAAACTAAGGTACTGCAGTGCAGAAAAATGGAACACGAACCAAGCGGTCGAATTTAATTGTAAAGCCACACACAGGCTGGGAAAAACAGTAGCGAAATGCACTGTAAAGATCCAAAGAGGCTGAGAGGCTGAGAAAAAAGACAGTAGCGAAATGCACTATTGAACAAAACCCTCAAAATCTGCCAGATTTTATACTTGTCAGTCCCAGGCCCGGGTAAAAGATACGGGGAGTTGTTAAATTAAGAAAAAAACAGCAGCAAAATTCACTGTAGAAAAAACTATAGATACCAAGTTGTATAATTGCCGTTCCAAGCCCAGATAAAGGATGAGAGGAGTTTAATAATTAAAAAAACAAGAAAAAAGTAGCAAAATTCACTGTAGAAAAAACTCTACCAAATATTAATCTTAACCCATTGAACACTGGTGGTATCTTCCATGCCAGTTAAATGGCAGAAATTGGAAGAGTCCATATCCATTATTTGGGGGTAGAGCAATTAATATTTTCAACTTGCAGAATTCAGGCTGCACGTTGAAAATATTATTTTTTTGTTCTACCACACACCTTTACTTAGTAGCCATCCTACTGAATTATGACGTGTCGTGTTCCTGGACCGGAAAAGCGCCTGTCGTGTTGAAAGAGTTAAGCCCAGGTAAAAGATAAAGAGTGTTGATAAAGGATAAGCTATTTATTTCGAGTCAAGCTCGAAATCTTCCAAATTTTCTTCTTAACGCTATACTAATACATGCAATAGGCAAATCCTCTTGTTGTTTGTTTGGTGGTGGTTAACGTCACATATTTATGCACTATGGCTAATCGTGACACAACATGGAGATGAAGTCAAGTTTAGTCAATCGTTGATCAACATGTTGCCCATTTTAGAGGACTTTCACCCCAAGCATTGGTGACTGGGTCCTATTTTACTAGTAAAGCGGAACTGGGCAAATCCTCTTAATTGGCTCATTTCATGTAAGGGTTTCAGAACAATCTGCGCATTTTTGCTTGGTAGGAAATGAAACCGCAAATGTGATTTTCTATCAGACACTGAACATAAAATAAAAAGGGGTCAAAATCAAGATATTACCACTATCTTTGGAATAAATTTTATATATGATACAGCGTATACTTTCGCGTTTATTTTAAGATTAATAGTTTACTTACGGGTCTCTGTCCCTGCTTGCGAAAACTGAGGCCGCAAATCGAAGGTCGCGCCATACATTAAACGTGAAATGACAGGGGATAAAAAGAAAATATCGATATCAAAATTCCGATATACATTGAATATACCCAAAATCACCAGATAGCGTTCATTTGGTGTTTTAGGACCAGATGTTCACTTGCGGTCTCTTTGTCTTTAGTTGCGTAAAAGTGAGATCGCAAGACGGATATCGCGCTATACATTAAAAGTGATATTTTAGGGATTAAAGTTAAAAATATCGGTAGCAAACTTCGGATATATATTTAGTATACCCCATATAACCAGACGGCGTTCGTTTTGGGACTCTAAACCCTGTACTTTGCCAGCGGTCCCATTTTGTACCTGAAGTTTAATTTTAATACGACCGGTCTCATTTTCTACCTGCGTTCTTATTTTAGTACGACCGCGTCTTCAATGTCACCTGCCAAAAAATAAAAAAATTGGGTCTGACGTTCTAGTCGGATTGTTTTCGTTTCACTGTTGCAAAAACACTTCAGCAGACGGCATAAATGCATATATACGTATTACGGATTGATTTGCTTGTATAGTTTAAAAATAAGGCAAAGAAATAAAAATAAAGAAAAAACAAATAAAGGAGAATTATAAATATTCGTTTCAGATTTTTGCAGACATCCATTTTTCTCCGTTCAACTGAATCTTCCTGAGAATTGAAGTCACCGTGAATTGTGTCAAAAATCGTTCTGCGTGCACGCTCAATAACTGTTCTCAAAGTTTCGAAAACATAGAACAGGCCTGGCATTTTCAGGAGAGCGATTTATTCGCTCGCCTACTGCTCGCCTTAAAAAGTTGGGGAGAGCGAAAAATAGCCCTCCTAGCCTTCGAAAATAATGATTACCACAACAGCCTAAAACCCACAGGTTTTCAGATCTCTGTTATGCTAGTGGTCTCTGCAAGATGGCCACACTGCCGCGCCCACACCTCCGGGCATTCAAGGCCCAGGGGTGTGGGAAGGGCAGTGTAGCCGTCTCACAGAGACTACCTTGTTGGCAGCACCAAATAAAATGTACAAAGCCCACCAGGCAGAATTCATTAATAGTACAACTTCATTTTGCAACTTTTAGCTCTTGTTGGATTGAGGAGAGCTAATTGCTCCCCTAGGCTATGTGAGGAGAGCGATTTTTAACCCTCCTGCATTTTTAAGAATGCCAGGCCTGGAACAAAACGACCCAAAGTGTTGGGCTGGTATACATCGTTCACTTCCGTTCTTGAGAACTCAACTATTGTTTGCTTTTACGTTTTAAACCAAACGACTTCTTCTAAGAATGTATTAAAATTGCTTTTCTTTAGATAAGTCGAAAATAAACAAATATCCTTTGCAGGTTTTGACGTAGTTCAGCGATCTGAACGTCGTGGCTACCCCTCCACGTTCAGATTCTTCCCATTCAAATATGTGGTAAAATTCCCCAACAAGTTTTAATGAGAACTCAAAAACAATAACCCGGTAATGGCGCCGAAACGAATAGCATTCCGAAGAGTCTCTCGTTCCCTGAAATGATTGATAAGGACTATAAAAGTGTCCCGTCTTGCCAATATTCGTTTCGGCGCCATTGCCGGGTTATTGTTATTACTGCTTTATATTTTGACAGAAACATGGAAGATATCGAATCAGTCGTTGACGCTTCGCCAGTATTCAAATCTCGATAATTCAAGGATAAAACATAGTTTGGATCAATTTATTTATTTATTTATTGATGTTTAAGGTCACATATTTATGCACAACGGCTAATCATGACCGTGACAGTTTTACGGGTGGAGGAAGCCGGAGTACCCGGAGAAAACCACCGAGCAACGACGAGCAGCTGCCAGCTCCCCAACATCGTAACTCCGCACTGCAGCACAGGCAGGGTTAGATTGGTTGAAGACATGCGTACCATCGACGTGCAGTACGCCTTAGTACACGGCGTCATCGTGCCCACACACGGGCAATGGGGGTGAAGTGTCTTGCCCAAGGACACAACGCGGTTGCCGCAGGTGGGATTCGAACCGAGGACCTCTCGGCTTGCAGCCTGCACTTCTACCTACTGAGCCAAGCCACCGCGCCCCCGTTTGGATCAATAAACTCTGCCCAAATGTAAGGAAATACGTGTAGTATTGAATGCAGCCGGTAATAAGGGCGAAAGCTTGATATATATTCTTATTTTCGAGTTTCGAGTCCTCATTAAAACTTGTTGGTGAATTTTACCACAGATTTGAATGGGAAGAATCTGAACGTAGAGGGGAAGCCACTACGTTCAGATCGTTGATCTAGTTTTGACGATGCCCATACCTTTCTGGCCATGTCACGGTAGACTGAAGTCTCTATGTGGAAATATTAATTAACGCTTTTTATGTTGTTTTAAGCAGCGGAACGTTTTTGAAAGGTTTTTGGAGTGGCAGCAAACACAAAATTGGGCACTACACCATACAGAATTTCGCACGCGCACAGAGCGCGTGCGAATTTCTGTATGATGTAGTGCCCTATTTTAAAGGCTCACACATACGCGCTGTGATTTGCGAGGGGTTAATAGATCATCAAAAGTTTGGAATTTTAAGTATATTCAAACACGTAAAAACACATTCAAGTGGGAGATCCCGATGCCAATCAAATGCAATGTACAGTATGGAAAATGGACACCAATTTTAGATTAACCCTTTACCTAACATGAAAAGCAGACGACACTTGCAAAAAAAAAATTCTTGAATAACTAATTTTTTTCATTTTTTGTCTCAAAAACAAAGGTTATGATCCCTCGTTGGAACAAGCTCGACGAGCTCGTTCCAACGAGGGGTCATAACCTATGTTTTTGAGACAAAAAATGAAAATATTTTAAAAATTAATTGGCGATTTTTGAGAATAGCGCTGGCCGGTTTTGTCCGTTACGTTGGGTAAAGGGTTAAACTGGGATCATGGCGAGTGTTAGTTCATGTATATGTTTGATGTGTATATGTGTACGATGAGTACGTGTGAACGCTTGAGATAGTTTTATCTGTCTCTGGAGTCATTTTCTTCTCTGAAGATAAACAGTGTGTGTGTGGGAGGGGGGGGGGGCGGGGGGGGGGGGTGTTTACTCATTCTGGCTGTTTCCATTTTTAGACAGCCTTATACTGTCGGTGTTAGTTTGTAAGTCTAGTAATTTACACAGACAATGATGCAACCAGCAGTGCAATTATCAATCGGTAGTGTAATATTAAACAGTTATATGTTATAAAAATTAGCCAGCAGTATTATAATCAGCCAATACTGTAACAAGAAGTTTACCAGTAGTGTAGTAACCAGTAATGTCACAAACTTAACCTGCAGATTATTTATTTATTTATTTATTTATTTATTTATTTATTTATTTGGGTTTAACAACACTTTTGACAGTCAGGATCACAGCGTGTCGGACAGTTTTACGGGTGGAGGAAGCCGGAGTACCTGGAGAGAGCCACCGAGCAGCGGCGAGCAACTGTCAGACTCACCAACGTACCAACTCCACACAAGCGGCGTTAGCATTGGTTGAAGACAAGTTCACCATCGATGTTCTACTTGTAAAGTGATAAATTCCATGTGAATCGACATACAGCGAACATTTCAAAAAAGTTCTGGAGTAGGTCGAATTATAGTTTGGGTATATCTTATAGATTTGTATGGGGGTACGGTGGCGTTGTGTACTAAGGCGTACTGCACGTCGATGGTGCACTTGTCTTCGACCAATGCTAAACCTGCTTGTGTGGAGTTTGTATGTTGGGGAGCTGACAGTTGCTCGCTGTTGCTCGCTGTTGCTCGGTGGTACTCCGGCTTCCTCCACCTGTAAAACTGTCGTGGTCATGATCAGCCATTGTGCAGAAATATGTGGCCTTAAACACCAATAAATAAATAAATAAATAAATAAATAAATAAATAAATAAATAAATAAATAAATAATATTGTTTACTAATCATTTGATCATTAGCCTAAAGTGATTTTTGAGATCAAATATCATTTGTTTAGTTCAGTTCTGTGACGGAAGATGTTTTCGTTATTTTACATGTGTATATATTGATGTTTAAAGTAACTTTCAACATCTGTGGCTATATAACCGCTGCAAGATTAATATAAATGCAATGATATGTTAGCAACCCAATTATTTATCGTAATGTTGTGCGTGTTAGAGGATGTTTACCTCCGGCATAAGACGAAAGGTTTTAAAAGTAACTCGAATGTGATAAAGTGTAGCCTTCTGGGTTTGAATTTTCTGATCCCTTTCGTTGTCCCATTTATAATTTTTAACACGCACCTGGACGAATCTTCCCCACTCCAGTGTATCGCAATACATGGCTTTTCTCTCGGTCTGGTCAGCCGTCTTCCTCTGAGAGTAACACTTATGTTCCTTGAAGATCCGAGTCTACCCCTTCATGTTGGTGGGGGTGGGGCAATATCTTCTGACAGCTGATTTTTCAATTTGATTATCTGTGATCAAAACTACGGATTAAAAGTGCACCCCCCAATTTCAACCCAAATAATCCATAGAAATCATCTTAATTCCTTCTTAATGTTTGTTTGGATTCGTCTCTCGGATCAAACCCCGTTTACTTTGGAGTTTAATAAAATTTATTAACTTCTCAAGAGCTACCCTTCCAAGATAGTATAGCCCTTGGGCTGCTCGTTGAAAATCTTGATTGCTCTGCCACACGACTTCATTGAGCAACTGTCTACTTTATGAAGTTATGTCCTGGAGCGGAAAAGCGGTGTTTCGGATTCAAAGGGTTAAATTAGATGCAAATCGTCTGCAGTTATGTAGGATCCGAAAAGCTTTTCACCACTCGAACGTCGCCTTATGTGTTATCGTTAAAACAATCATTTGACTAATGACCCTGAAATAATTATTGGCCAGCTGTTATAAAATGAGAGCACCGCCTTCAAAGCACTCATCCGGCCTTGTAAATAATGTACCCACTTATTGAAAGAAGTGGTTGTCGCATCGCTTCCATTTGTTTGAAGAAAAGGCCGAGCCGAAACAGAAGATTTTGGGTGCCCCTCCTTCAAGGATAGCGTGGGCGTCTCTACTTAAGGAACATGAGCATCAGCGCCGGAAGAACACAGCCTCGAAGAAAATCTTACAAATTGGCCAAGCACATCGAAAAGCTATAGCGATAAAAGTTAGATGGAGGTGAGGGAGGTGTTCAGAGATTCGTCAGAGGCGTAAGTTTTTAAATGCAGACAACCCAAAAGATCGGAAAATTCGAGTTTCAGAATACCTCGCTGTATCACTTACGGGTTGCCCTGGAAACTGTTGTGGTATAATAAAACCCGACATATTATGCTCAGGCTAAGCAGTCTCTAACAAGCACATCACTGCCATACATAATTAAATAATTTTGAAGTATACTAATCTTGTGGCAACTATATAGCGACAGATGCTGAAAGTGACCTTAAACACTGATGATTACGCACTAAAGATCAGGAAAACACATTCCAGCACAGTACTGAACAAAACAAATGTCATTTGACATCTAAAACATCTTTAGACTTATGATTAACCCTTTACCTGAAGCCTGGGACACACTTGCGAAATTCGCAGCGATTAAATCCGCAGCGAAATACGCGCCGATTATTTTCGTACAAAAAGTTAGTGGACACACTACGCGATTCCGTATAGTGACGCCCTCGCGATATTAGTCATGTGATTATACAAAATGGCAGCCTCCAGGAAACTGAAGGTTGCTGCCGCTGGTTTGTTGTACATTTTGTTGAAAAGACGGGAACGTCGTCGATTGCGATGGCGAAATCGGCGATACTGGACGAAACCCTGGCTTCTCCGCCGGAGCAAGCAGTCTCTGTACGTGAACCTTGTAAAAGATCTGTCGGCAGAAGCTACCTCTCTAGCGACTCGATCACGAAAAATCGGCAACGTGTTGTTAAACAGACACGGCCTTTCAGACCAGAGAACGATACAATTCGTCCTCTTTTTCGCGTGTCCACGCTTCCGACATGGTGGCTGACATATTGAACGGTCACATGACTCGGCTGCTTCGTCATGCGTATTTCACCCGTGTAGTGGGCACACTGTGCGGATTTGTACTTGGCGACAGAAATCGCGGCGAAAATATCAAACATGTTTGATCGGCACGATTTCCGCAGCGGAAAAATACGCGGCGAATTTCGCAGTCTCGGAAGTGGGCACACTACGCGAATTTCGCGGCGATTTCAAAATTCGCCGCGATCATGCGAAAATATACGCAAGTGTGTCCCAGGCTTAACGAATCGGCCGCATCCGCCCGCGCAATTTGCAAATTCGGCAGTTGAAAAAAATATTTTTCACAAAATTTCAATAAAACCATATCATGTAACCCCTCATTGGAACGAGCTCGTCGAGCTCGTTCCAATGAGGGGGTCACATGATAGGGTTTAGTTGAAATTTTTGAAAAAAATGGAAAAATGATATTTAATATAAACAATTTTGATATCGCCTGCGTTGAGTAAAGGGTTCAATAATTAAAAATCGAAAAGATGACCCAAAATTATAATTTGAGTCACCCAAAATCATTTTTGAAATTATTTTGAAAAATTGTTTGTTTCCATTTTATTACATCACAAGTAACGTTTATAACATTACTGTTATTTCACTACTGGTTGATTTAAATTATATTATTTGGGGATTGACATGAGGGAAAGGGTCAATTTTAAAGTTAAGGAGATAGAGAAAGCGCCGATGGGAGGAATTATGAAACACTGTTTGAATGAGTGCTGGGTGATTAGGAGGGAGAGTGGGGGAGAAATAGCTGAGCGGGGACTGAGTCGAGGTAGGCCACTTTCGTAGAGGACCACGGCATATGTATTTATTATTTATTGGTGTTTAAGGTCACATGCACAGTGGCTAATCATGACCGTGACACATTTGCCGGTGGAGGAAGCCGGAGAGAACCACCGAGCAACGACGAGCAGCAGCCAGCTCCCCAACATCTTAACTCCGCACTGCAGCACAGGCAGGGTTAGATTGGTTGAAGAAATGCGCATCATCGACGTGAAGTACGCCTTAGTACGCGGCGTCATCGTGCCCCTTGTGGGCAATCGGGGTTAAGTGCCTTGCCCAAGGGCACAACGAGGGAGTCCGAATTGATCGCTCAGACTGTTACCCATCCGAGGACTATCCTGGCTCGACGTTGCTTAACTTCGGTGATCTGATGAGAACCGGTTACCACAACGCCACCGCACCCCCTGTAATAGCACTTGGTTTACTGGCATCCGCGTTTCAAACACATCGCTTTATGAGATGTATAATTTGACCACTGGATCTAAAAATAATTTTAATTTTAATTGGGTAACCCTATAGACACAACTGACAGCCCGAGGAAGGAATTGATGAATAAATAAACATAGCTTATGGCACCTCATTGGAACGAGCTCAACGAGCTCGTTCCAAAGAAGTCCCATAAGCTATATTTAAAGGAAAAATGAAAAAAAATAATAAAATTTGAATAAAAGTCACATTGTTTCGGACAGTGTTATGGGTGGACGAAGTTCGAGTACCCGTAGAGAACCATCGAGCTGCCGAGACTAGCTGTCGGGTGTACCAGCTTATTAACCCTGCATAAACACTTGCTAATATCCGTCGAAGGCGGGTGTACCATCGACGTGCAGTACGCCTTACCACACAGCGACATGGACACATAGCTGATGGTGTTGGCCAAGATTGAACCAACAACCTTTCGATGTGGACGCCAATGACCTCGAACCAATCAGGTTAAGTATTAATCAAACAGTTTGCTGACTCAATGAATGCACGTTTGTAACATTATGTTTGTCATTCTAATAAAAAGAGGTGACGGCGTTATATTATGCGTGGTGTGTGCAAGTGTGTGTGGTTGACCGAGTGACATATATGTGGGTGTGTTAATTGTTGAGTGCAATTTCAATTAGAAAGGAACGTAGTTTCTTTGAGGAGGTCGCTCAAGAGATCCAGCGGTATTTAAATGATTTGAATGAACATTTTAAACTTTTTCTAATTCATTTTATTTTAATTGATAATGACCTGGAACCTGTGAACTAGTTTCTTTCAAAATTTAAAAAGCCAGGACCACGATTTTTTGAAGCCACGTGGTGCGTTGCTGTTGAGGCTTTTTGTCGTTTATTTTTATAATGCGGTATAATTTGTTCCATGCTATTGTCTTGAAAGTGCACATTATTTTGTTCCCAGAGCAGATAAAACATATGGCTCAAAACCGGGAACAGATTTAAATAGGGTTAATTTGATCTCGGTCAGAATCGAAGTATTTTTTGCGACTGGTTTTCGTTGAGTTTGCAAGTAGTTTTAACACTCTGTTTTTATAATGCTTTGGCTTTCCGCTGATTTGCCGCGGCTGTATTTATTTTGCGGTTTCTCACAAGATGGCCCATTTGGGGCGGGGTGGGTGATGTAAACCCGATTAATTTTTACCCACTGTCGTGGCTCAGGTCTCGATTCATGAAATATTCCAACTACACCATCAAAGCATATTTGTCAATGAAGAATTACAGTTAAAAAAGCTCACGAATTCTGTCTGTTGATAAAATACAAGCAGTAGTCAGGATGCATATAGGCTTCCCAACTTCTCATGCAGTTAGCACGTACCGAACTTTAAATTCGTCATGCTGGAACTATCAACATCCTCCAATCAGCTGCAGACTCCGGTTCGCATGAGACCGATGCTTGTATGACGTACGTCAATGCAGCAAATCCAATCCCGTCCGTATGAAAGCACATGATTACCAGCAAGGGGCAATCAATGTCTGAGACGCCAATCTTTATGTACATGTCCGACGGGAAAATTATTTGAGGGTGAGGGTGACACCCCTATACTCCCCAATAGTTACACCCCTGGTTTGTGTACGAAAAATTCAAATTAGTGGGGGTGTTATTAGAATTTGTTGATAAGCAGTTCCATTTTCTGAAGTATACCTTCTCAGTCCAACCTGACGGCCAAATGCACCCAGCGCTATTCACAAAGATTGAGTTCAATTTTGTTTTTCATTTTGTGTCTCAAAACATAGTTTATGACCCGTTAGTGGAACGAGCTCAATGAGCTCGTTCCAATGAGTGGTCATAAAGTATGATTTTAGGCAACGAATGAAATTAGTTATTCAAGAAGATTTGTCGACGGTAAGGGATTAAAAAATGTTAAACTAAGGTGATTTTAAGCTTTGTTCAGATTGTTATAACACGTAGTTTGTCTGTTTGTTTGTTCCAATGCGTGGTCATAAGGAATAATTTTAGGCAGAAAATAAAAATATTTAGTTATTCAAGAAAATTTGTCGTCGGTAAGGTATTAAAAAATGTGAAACTAATGTGATTTTACGCTTGTTCAGATTGTTGTAAAATGTTTGTTTATACTTTTTTAACAGCCCGAATCACACCGCGTCAAACAGTTTTATGTGTGAAGAAAGCTGAGGGATACAGAGAGAAACACCGAGCATCGGCGAGCAACTGTCAGACACGTTAACTTACGAATTCTGTACGACAATAGTCAGCAGCGGTCGAAGATAAGTGCACCATCAACGTGCACAGTAGATGGCCCCGTTGTGCCTCTGTGCAGGCCCTAGGGATTAAGTGTCTTGACTGTTGTAAGGAATCTTCTGAGGGCAATGTTGTTTAGGGATTTGGGACGACAACATACACCATTATAAAATCCGGATAGAACAGCTTAGTAGGTTGGTGGGTTGGTACTTAGGCAGGCTGTAGAGATATTTGTCAGGTTTCAGAATAGTGACTCCCATGGCAACTTTATAACAAAATAGGAAAATGGCCAGGAGTGGATATTTCGCCTCGTGAGTGCTAGAATGTTCTATGTTCTGCTCAACAAATCGTCGCCTGAGAGCTAGAATGTTCTATGTCCCATACGGGACATAGAACATTCTAGCACTCAGGCGACGATTTGTTGAGCAGAGGCAAATACTATAAAACTTGTACAATCGTATTTTCTAAAATTGTATTTTCTATCTATTAATATGACTGACTCAAATAATCATTAGCATTTTAAAAGATATGGCAATTTGCCAACTGGCAAATTGCCACATCTTTGAAAGTGCTGATGGTTCATTTCAACCCATTTAAAGTCGTAACAAGAAAATACAATTCTAGAAAATACAATTGTAAAAGTTGTATTGACTGCTTTATTTGCAGCATAAAATTATCTAGGATAACAATAACACAGGTTACAGATGAATGCGCTGCAATGAAATGGCATAGCCTGAAAGGCTGTCTTCCTGCCATTCGTTTTGACGAAAAGAATATTCATGACAGGAAGATTTGTGTTGATCGCTCATTAGGTTTAGTGATGGAACCTCTTCTTGGAAAGATACTATGGGGGATAGTAAACAGTTTGTGAGAGAAACGCTACCAATGTACGAGTGGTCATATCAACCCCTCGAACATAGAATACAAAAAGCGCCGATGAGCCGCCGGTCCGCGAACCGTTAGATAAGACCAGCCCCCACTGCCGAAAACCCATCGCCAGTTCCTGTGGCCTATATTCGCCAGTTATTAGAAACTTGTCGGGTGGAGAATTCACCACTGATACCTCTGTAGCGACCTCCCTCACCACTATACAAGGATGCAGACAAGGGATACGACTTGTTTATTCAGTACAATAATTAATACAATAAGTAATACACTAAGCAACAATTCCGTGAGGGCTATAGTTTCTATCATTGGCACATTAGGTTTAGTGACAGAACCTCTTTTGGAATAATATTATGGTGGATAGTAAACGGTTTGTGAGAGAAACGCTACCAATACACGAGAGGGAATATCAACCCCCCGAACATAGAATACAAATGGCGTCGACGAGCCGCCAGTCCGTGAACCGTTGGATAAGACCAACCCACACGGGCCGGAATGTATGGTATTGGACCCAGGTTAGTAAATCTATCTACGAAAACATGGCTGCATTATTATTTGGGAATCATGTTGACGATTTCATCTTCCCATAAAAGATGGCATTTCACATTTCTTCTCATGTTTATGACTTTCTCACTTTTTTTGGCACATTTCGTAAAGGGACAAATTTATGATTTTACGTACAGGATTGGCGCTAGCTGTTTCTATTTCGCGCGCGTTGGTTAATTTATTAGTTTCGAGACAAAAGTCTGAACGACCTCCTGAAAGAGGTTCCAGTTTATTTTGAAAGGTGGAGTGTTGGAGAGTCCCGTCGAGCCATGTTGGTAGATGATCACTACCTAGGTTGCATTCACCCACCCAGACGTTTTGCGTTTGATTAGTTAGAAGTTTGGTGGTTATGATGTGAACAAGAGTGTCGGATTCGTGGAACGGAGTTTGATAGAGATGGGTGATAAATACGGCTTTACTGACCAAGTAGAGATATAATTCTTAATGATGCTTAACAATACACCACCAGATCGTTAAAGTCATTGCAGTCCTTGCTGACGTCTCCCTTGATCATTATGTAGTCAAACCAGAAGATAGGACTGAATTCTACCGTGGTGTATTATAATTGTTTTAAGAAAATGTAGATTTATATTTACAAAACAAAACAAACAAAAAATAGAAAAAAGCTGCTCCGCACAACCTTAAACAAGACTCATCCCTTGAATGCAACAATGCGCCATCTGCAATGCTAAAGCATTGCAGATGGCACCTCGCTGCACTCAATAAAACAGGTCTTCTATTTTCTAAAATGAATAAGAGTTAAGTTAGTTAGTTAGTTAGTTATTGGTGTTTAAGGTCACATATTTTTGCACAATGGCTAATCATGACCATAACTTGAGTATAAACTCAAGACCAGGGGTGTGTATTAATAAACCAGGTTGCCCATTTTAGAGAGGGTTTGCACCTCCCAAGCATTGGTGACTGGGTCCGATTTTACCAGTAAAACAGAGTCTGTTTACCGCAGTGAACAGGCACTGCTTCACTTCCCGTTGTTCCCGCGGGGAAACTACGAGTTAAAAAATGGTATTTATGGGTATGGCATGTCATTTCTATGAAGTCACACTCCAGTAAGTATAAATTAAATACCTAATATATAGTGATTAATATCAATTATGAATTTTTAATTATTGGAGAAGTGCATACTTGATTGAAATGGTACTTCATTCAAAATATTGAATAGGTTGTGAGTACAGTTGGCTCTCAGGCAACTAACATTACAACTGAAATATAATTTTGACTGTTTTACACAGATATGGAACTTCTTTCCTCATCGTCTGTGAGTTTTCCGTTGAAATACATGAGCCGGTGTAACAGGAATGGAAATCCGTAGGAAAATTAGTCCCTCTGGACTATTATTCCGCGGAATTATAGTCCTAGGTCTAACATTTCTAGGAATAGTAGTCCGCCGGACTACTATTCCTAGAAATGTTAGACCTAGGACTATAATTCCGCGGAATAATAGTCCAGAGGGACTAACGTTCCTATGGACTTCCATTCCTTTTACATCGGGAAGGCCCGTTTCATTCACCTTGTTCCAATAGGGGGCGATGCGGGCTACGACGGGTTGATTTAATATGTTTCTTCTTGTGTCAGAGTCACTGAAATGGGTTAGTATTCCCGCCACAGGCCCATGGCGCCTCTGTAGAGATGGAACGCCTCTTCTGTTGTTTCGGATATCCAAGGGTGCTCGGTGGAATGTGGGCCCGGGTAAAAGTCAACAATTTAAAATAAATTCCGAAGTTATTTGACGATATTAGTCATCTTCGTTGATAAATATTTACGTGTCGCAACTCCATAGAGCGTGACGTAATGAAAGCATAGAGCCGTCAGCCTTGAAATATTGCCTTGTGGCGACTGAATCAAGTTAACATCAGTCGAGGAGACTGGGTTGCCTTTGAGGGTGTCACTGAACGCATCGAACACATGCAAGTGACACTCTAGAAAAAAGCCTAAATGTGATACATGAATCGAACTGATGCAGACTTCGAGGAAGTCTTCAGTTTTGCCTATCACTGTCCACTTCAGTTCGTATTAAATCCTAAACGGGATCGCATGGCTCCATTGACGGCGCCAGAAAAACGGCGATCAGATATAGGACAGGTTTCTCGTGGAGATGGGGAGACAATGGAGTGATGGGGGAGGGTATGTTGGAGTGAGGGATGTGAGTGGGGGTGTGAGGGTGGATGGTGTGTGTGGAGTGGTCAAAGTCTACGTTTAAGGGGCAGATGTCCCCTTTGCCACTGGATAACTCATAGCCTTGAGCATCAGATATCTGTTTGTGTCATTGAGCAAGAAAATTAACCTTTGAAGGCCTATTTTCGACTTTTAAAACCTCAGAACAGGTGCCGTCAACATGCTGTCACAAGGAGGTCCTGTTGACGACAGGCAAATTATGTAGGCAAGGCAGCCAAGATTTGACAAGAAGCCACTCAACGAGAAGAGGCTGTGGGCTGATGGAAATTCAGGACACTTATCCAGGCACTTGAGAGTTAACCCCTGTTGACCAAGTGGGAGCACAGCAGCATTGTGTGTACTGTATTTTGATAGTAAAACACCTTCAATTTCAACTTTTTAACCCTTCACCCAACGTAAAGACCAAAACCGGCCAGAGCTATTCACAAAATTCACCAATTAATTTTCATTATTTTTTCATTTTTTGTCTCAAAAACATAGGTTATGACCCCTCATTGGAACGAGCTCTCAGAGCTCGTTCCAATGAGGGGTCATAACCTATTTTTGGGGACAAAAAATAAAAAAAAATAGTTATTCAAGAATTCAAGAATTTTTTTGCAAGTGTCGTCTGCTTTTCATGACAATACTAAAGGTTGTAAGAATGTGTAATGTCCATAACTTGACATGCGGTGACATTCGATTCGAAATGCTATTCTATTTGAATTCTGGTGATTCGATCCGAAATTTGAGGTTCGCCGGCGCCTACAAGTGACCATCGCAAATTATTCGTTGTACCTTTTATCAATTCCACAACATTTTTCCGTATTTTCGTTTCAATTAATTTGTTCAACAACCAGCCTTCATTGTCTATAACTGTTTTTTTTTTGGTTTTTTTTATTAGGGTTTAACGACACATTAACAGCCAGGGTCATATATCATGTCGGTGACAGTTTTACGGGTGGAGGAAGCCGGAGTACCCGGAGAGAACCACCGAGCAACGACGAACAGCTGCCAGCTCTCCAACATCGTAACTCTGAACTCTGCACCGCGGCACAGCCCGGGCAGGGTTAGATTGGTTGAAGACATGCGCACCATCGACATGCAATACGCCTTAGTACACAACGTCATGGAGGCAACCGGGGTGAAGTGCCTTACCCACGGACACAACGATCTATAACTGTAGATCCGGCGATAATTGATCACCTATTGACGACGATCATCCCAAAAACGCCAGTGGACGTTCGGAATCCAACCTGTTTCGCAAAACCGTACCAATGGCCTCCGAACATGTTTCAGCTCCCTGTTTTCGTTGAAGACGGCTGGTATTCAGTTTCTAAGGTTTGTCGTGAAATTTGGTAATATTTACAAATGTAAATTTGCAAGTTGAAAAGTTGCAAGGCCTGCTACTTTTTCTTATTGTTCTTCAATGTCGCATATAATTTGCTTTGTTTGATTTGGACGTGACATCTACAATTGGAAACTGCACTTGGAGCCGATTCAAATGGAATTTCATGTCGAACTCTCAAACTAACTAACCATACACGATTGAGGTTTAACGATACATTCGACAGCCAGGGTCACCTCGTGTCCGACAGTTTTACGGGTGGAGGAAGCCGGAGTACCCGGAAAGAACCACCGAGCAATGGTGAGCAACTGTCAGATTCCCCAACGTACTAACTCCACACATGCAGGGTTAGCACTGCATGGTTAAGACAAGTGCATCATCGACGTGCAGTACGCATTAGTACACAACGTCGCAATGCCCCTAAGTGGCAATTGGGATTAAGTGCCTTGCCGAAGGACACAACACGGCTGTCGCAGGTGGGATTCGAGCCGAGAACCTCTCGGCTTGAAGCCTGCATCTCTACCTACTGAGCCACCGCGCTCCCTCCTATATGTATTCAATGAGTTTTCCAGCAACTCAGTTGTATAGAGATAGGTGGATTGAGCTCCACTAACCGTCGAAATTCCGTGGTGCTTGTTTAAAATTTATGTCAGTCATCGCGTAAAATAATACTCGGTTAATTTTCTCCAAAGAATCTATTCATGTACGTTTGTCTTGTCGCAATTTTCAAACATTCTGCAATAAATTATAACATGACAATTTTACATGAATTGAACGTTTTAGTTCCTAGAGCATATGAAGCAAATGCACCCAATTTGAAACTCATTTACAGCGTTCCTTTCTAAGCAAACGATGAATATGAACTTCCACCAGCCAACAAGTTTAGAAGCAGTCCCAGCATTAACAATTTAGCAGTGAATCCGCTTTAACTAAGGAAACGCTACGCGAACACGTTCATAACGCCGTTTGCAAGATTATGCCCCAAATGATTATTTATTTATTTATTGGTGTTTAAGATCACATACTTATTCGCAATGGCTAATCGTGACCGTGACAGTTTTATGGGTGGAGGAAGCCGGAGCACCCGGAGAGAACCACCGAGCATCGACGAGCAACTGTCAGCTCCTCAACATTCTAACCCTGTCCAAGCTCCGCTCAAACAGGGTTACAGCGGTTGAAGACATGTGCACCATAGACGTGCAATACGCCTTAGTACACGGCGTCATCGTGCCCCCATGCAGGCAACCGGGATAAAGTGCCTTGCCCAAGGACAAAACGCGGGTCGTCCCGGACGAGGATCGAACTCGGGACCTCTAGTATAGAAGTCCAACAGTCTACCACTGAGCCACCGCGCTCCCACCCAAAATGATTAAAAAGCAGGCTAAATAAATTTCGAAACAAACTCTTTCAAAATTGATGTCAAAATTGTAGATGAGAGTGAACACATTTTGTTTGCGTCTATGACTGTGGGTATAAAATTTTTTTTAAAAAAACGTGATAGGTTAATCCTTTGAGCCCTTATTTCCTGGAATGGTATCGTCTTTGTGAAAACCAACAGTGAGATGGATCAGTCCAATATCAATATACAGAGAGGATAAAAATAATAACTACAGTCTGCAGCCATCTGGCTGCAGACTGAAGTTTTTAATTTATTATCAATGCCCCGTGTATAGACCTCTTAAAATAAGACAAAAATTGGACGAGATTATGCCTTTGACGGGGAAATCGTTCTTACGTGTTCAAAGGGTTAAAACACCTACCCAGTTGTCTCCCCTCCTCTCTAGTCGATGAACAGTTTGAAACAACTGTAAAGAAAACAAGTTTTATATTTCAAATTTCGAGTTTAAAAAATATAAATAAGATTCGATTTTCTACAAAACGGATGTCTCTCGACAGGTCTGAAATTTCGCACGTTTTCTTGACAGTGCTAATGCCACTGCATTTATCAAAAACAAGACAATAGAATAAAACGAGAAAGATCTAAAAACACGGAGCTCGACTCGGATACATATTTTGTACATCCACATAATGGTAATAATCTCTATTTATCAAAATACATTTCAAGCTAAACAGAGCGTTAATACAGTTACAATTGTTCTCGCTTTGGAAATAAGATTCTATTGGGGACAAGTCACGTGGGATTTTATTGCATTATCTCATTTCTTATTAAAGATCTTTACCGCTCATAGTAGATCTATTCGTGTTGTTCGTTGTCGTAGTCACATAAGGTATTTTATATTTCACGGATCTCGGGTTATAACGCCGACGGGAAAGCCCAGTATCAAAATGAAAGAATTGAGAACCAAGGTAAGTCTTCTGTTTTCAAGAAATAGATATGTCGTACATCTTGTTAAAGAGATAGAAATTATAAAATTTACCCTTATAAGGCTGAGATGTATGAGTCGACGCACATGTGACACAACACATCTTTCGAACTGCAGGTATCTCCATCTGTGAGTTCCTGACTGTAACATCGTATTGCAAGGTTTCACGGGTCGAGGAGGCTGATGAAAACAACGTAACATCGAAAAGCATCATTCACACTTTAGACCTTACTTCCTGGACACGAGGTGGTAACTGGAAGAGGTGGTTGAAGGAACGTGTACCACCTGACCGAATATCAGCAGAACAATAACTGTACGGCGTCCACACCAGAGCGTGTGACGTGTTTTACTCAGAACATAAGGCTTGTGACTTTTATCTTACAATCAACGTGTATTTTGTCTGTATTAACTCCGCAACTGTCGTGTATCCGACCCCCTGATACAGTTGTTTGTATCAGGGGGTCGGATACAAGCACGTTCCTTTCGCGTGAGTTCCATTTTTTCTTTTTGTTCATCCGTACGAACAAATAGTTCGTTATATATTCGTCTACATTCTTGACTTATCCCCAATATATTGTAAGATAAAATGATTATTACCATTATGTGGATGTACAAAATATGTATCCGAGTCTCGCTCCGGGTTCTAAGCGTAGATCACGACTCGTCTTCGACACGTCGTGATCTGCACTTAGAACCCGGAGCTCGACTCGGACACATTTGTTAGTACATCCACATAATGGTAATAATATCTATTTATCAGATTCGACCACATGGCCATTATAAAAAAATACACAAGTCAGATTGTAGATAGTAATGGCTGGTTTGCAGAGAGGATAATGTGTCATAAACATTATTTAGACTGAAAGCTCTTTTTCTCTCTCTGACTGGGGTGTGGAGGTGTTGAGGAGGGCCCTCGTGTGCTTCTCTCTCTCCCTCTCTCTCTCTCTCTCTCTCATGTTTGTACCCGATGCTTCATAAATTAAATTTTTGATGATTATTTCCATAATTAATGAGGGAATCTAATATTATTGCGTCCGTGGAAATATTGCCCACCCGTTGAAAGTGACCAGTCCACGGCTGCCGTTCTGTACAACAGAGGCATTGGGAAATGTGCAAAGTTCAGCACGCGTGGAATCCGATTCTAGTATAGATGCTCAGAATGCACAACGACCAATCAGACACGTTCTTATTTGACATTCTGCAGAATGTCAAATAAGAACGTATCTGATTGGTCGTTGTGCATTCTGAGCATCTCTACGGATTGAAATGCTTGAAAATAGTGTTAAGCAAGAAAAGTAAATAGACGGCCGAAGGTGAAAAATATCAGAGTTACTCACCTAATTCAAGTTAAATCGTGGTATAAAATAAATACAGAATACAACTGGGATAGAGTACGGGAGATAGGTACCAGATACACTTGTTCAAACAAATCGCGGGTCGTTGATTCCATTCCACCGTACTTATCAAAGGTTGTGTTCTGTCGGATGTTCCCCCTTTTGCGCGCTATTATATAATTTAACTATATTACTCACATATCTTACTTAAACGTACTGTCAGTACAGCGCTCTTAACAAACATTGTCATTCAGATTTCTTATTCTTTTTAATTTCTGCCCCCAAAGCGTAGCTTTTGACCTCTCACAGGAATGAGATTGTTCCAATGAAGGGCCAAAAAGCTACGTTTGGGGTTTGGGTGGCAAACTTTAAAATATTAATTAGTTAATCAACGGGGACGCGGAGCGATTTTGAAAAGAGGGGGAGGGGTGATGAATGCCGTGAGGGCTCGGGAAAAACGCCCCAGAATGCTATGTTTTTGCATTATGAGCACTGAAATTTGTTATTTTGTTCTGTCACAGAAACAAAATTATATGGCCAGAAATTATCTTTGACTAAACGTAAAGGGGAAAACGTAGAAACATTTTTATATATGGTGCAGGAACGGTCCGTGATGAAACCATGCCGGTAATTCCTGACAAAAAATGTAACTTGTGATCTCCTGAACACAATAGCAGTGTCTGACGTCAGTAGCGAGTGTATCCACCACGTGCTCGGATGACAGCCTGAACCCTCCTCTTGATGCAACCAGGGAGCCTTCTGATACGGTCCAGGGGCAACTGCTGCTACTCCTCATACCATACAGCTTCCAAATCGGTCAAATTATGTACAGGTGGATATCCTTTGCTTGCACACGACGTCGAAGAAAGTCCTAGATATGTTCTAAAGGATTCAAATCAGGCCTCATTGCAGGTTAAGGTAGTGTTGTAATAGCGTTGTTCTGAAGGAATGCTCTCACAGCATGGAAACGATGTGGCCTTACATTGTCGTTCATGAATACAGGGCGAGTAGTCAAAGGGTGATTGTCAAAATGAGGCACAACAACCGGATTGAGAATGTCCCGCGAAGAATCACCATATCAAGTTTACAATCATGAGAGAGGCATCTGCGGATCATCACTGATCCTCCACCATAAAGAACAGTAGGTCTGATGTTCCTGGGCACGTAAGCAGTATTCCTATGCATTCACACTTTCATGTGACCATCTGTGATGTGAAGCAGGAACCTACTTTCCTCTGACCAACAGACTCTCCTCCACGTCCCGAGATTCCAATGCTGTCGTCCCAGACACCATTCCAAACGTCCTCTTTGATGCTGATCGGACAGAGTTGGACGCTTGATGATCCTTCTGGACCTCGTACCCAGTGCTTTGAGGCGGTTTCGGGCTGTCCTTTTGCACAAACGCCTATTGGGGAGCCAAAGGCGCTTCAAAACCCCACTTGAAGCAAAGGGTTCATGCCTAACGAGGCGTGCCAGACTCCGATGTTCCCAAGGAGAGGTATTTTGGGTTGTTCAGGTCTTGGTTGGTCCTTACCATCATTGGTTTGTTGATGTTTTCGGACAAGTCTGCTGATGACAGAATGACTATAGATAAGTTGCCTTCCAATGGCTAAGAATGACATGCATGCTGCATGCATGTAAACGATTTTCCAGCTTAGTGTCTCTGATAGTCTCCTCCTTGCCATGTCAACATTTAAAGAAGTGACAAATGTTCTTGTTTTATACCCAGTTATTGCACATGGATGATAGTGTTTTTTGTGACACTCGTGGGAAGCATGCTTCACGTGGACGAGGGGATGTGTATGGGGTACGCAATCAACCAGAACCACCATGTTTCACTTGATGAAATGTACTGCAAGACATAGCAATCATTAAAACATAATAATCGGTAACAACAACTTCACTATAATGAAACATTTCAGGGGGTGCTTAATTAAGTCCAGGTGTATATATATTTTTTTATATATTGTTTCTCCAGAAGAAGAGATAATTCGATCCATGATCAGATCATGGCATACCAATAACACGTTTACAGTTGTATTTTCCAGATTAGTATTCTTAACGTGTGAATATAAATGACCGATATTATTACTTTCCAAAGTGTGATTTACTGGGATTTCCAGATTTGATTATAAACGATAACTTCACAAGTGAATTATGAAATCACCAATTGCGTCATGTATCCGTGCGCGCAAACGAAGACGCTTTGCCGTGGGTGTAATGGGGACGTCATTGTTTTTGGGTTTTTTTAAGCCTTTACCTAACATGAAAAGCAGACGACACTTGCAAAAAAATTCTTGAATAACTTATTATTTTCATTTTTTGTCTCAAAAACATAGGTTATGACCCCTCATTGGAACTAGCTCGACAAGCTCGTTCCAATGAGGGGTCATAACCTGTGTTTTAGAGACAAAAAATAAAACAATAATGAAAATTAATTGGCGATTTTTGAGAATAGCGCTGGCCGGTTTTGGCCGTTACGTTAGATAAAGGGTTAAATTATATAATTAGCGTTAATAATGAAAAATAATAAACAGAGTAATCGCTTGACTGGACTGGTTACGTGAAATAATTCATTCGAGGAGAGGGACTATATTGTAAAACACCCGTGCGCATTCGCGCACTCGTGTTTGTATAACGTCCCTCACCTCTCATGAATTATTTCACGTAACCAGTCCAGTCAAACGATTACTCTCTTTTTCATCATTAACATTTCAAAAGACGTGGAAATTTACCGGTAGGCCTAATAAGTACAAAATATGTTTCTCAGGCCCTCTCGCATGGTCCTTTTGATTGCCGCATGCTCTTTTTCTATAACCACTGCATTAAAAAATTAAAATTAAATGGCTTATGTCTCATATTTTATCCAAGTTCGTAAAAAATGAATTTGTACCTTGAGTCACTCAAGTTGAGAGCAACAAGGTTTTGAAACGCTTTAGCTTTGCAAAGCCGTCCTGCACTCAAGGGATGAAATAAATCACCACCCATGCCTTTTGAAAATTATGTGGCCTAAAACATAAAACAAACCAAGAACGTAAACTTTTGATGGGAATGAAATAATTACAAAAATAAAATAAAAAAACCATCCGACCAGTGATGACGATAAAAATGAAGTTCAAGTCAGTTGACCTACCTCAAGGAAACAACGAAGACGATCCTTTTTAGGTACATTTAAAGCTTTCATGTTCTGAACTTTTGAACCGTCAGTGCAATAATCAAGACCGGTCGGCAGTTGCGAACTTCGCAACTGCCGGCCGGTCTTGATTATTACACTGACGGTTCAAAAGTTCAGAACATCAAAGCTTTGATGAATGTACCTGAAAGACAATTGCTTCCAACAGCTTCTTGGGGGTTTAACATCGATGTTCTTAACTCTTTACCTTCAGAAACAATAGTTTTTTCATCAAATTTTCTTTTAATTATTAAACGTCTAAAACGGGAAACAATTTACCGATTATTCGACAACGAAAAATACTAATCGATTTCGCCGTGACCGATCAACAGTCGATTAATCGATTAATCGTGACAGCCCTAAACATGAAAGTGATGACAGTATCTATTAACGTCACTAATTGAGTTCCAGGTGAATATAAAAAAAAAGTCAAAGATGGAATGCATTGTCGAAATGCACTAAAATTATTATTATTATTATAATTTTTTTATTTTTATTTTTTTTTTTTTGGGGGGGGGGGGGTGGAGGGGCGGGGGTGAATGTCCCATCACCAGCCCTTCCGGTTTCTCCTTCACTTGCAACTTCATACAAAGATATTTTTTATTTATTGTTTTATTCTTCAAGTATGCATCACACGAGCAAACCGATTTCAAATTCCAAAAGTAAACACGAGGGAAAAAGAACAACGCACGTTCCTTTTGTCAGCTTTTCGCCCTGTCTTATAATCCCCAGTTACAGAACCTAGGAGGCGATGTAAAAGCATTTCCAACAAAATTAGGGGGGGGGGGGGGGGTCTAAAGGCGAGTGCACTCAAGAATCGACGCGAGCGATGTTATAGATTGAAAATCGACGCCGGGTCTCTTTTGTCTGTAGTTAAAAAAGAACGCGAGGTGTGTGGTTGTGGCAGGCAATCAGACCAAGGCGACACCTGCGTGCACAGAGTGCACCGCGAAAGACCCCCCCCCCCCCTCCCTCCCCCTAAAAAAAAAAACAAAAAACAAAAAACAAAACAAAAACACCCTGCCAAAAACCGTGATGCTACGAATCGTACAAAGATATTAACTTTCTACCGCAACGTTCACCACCTACATATGCTTGATGTTCAACAATGGGTGGTAAAATCTGACAATGAGCTAGAATTCAGTAAACATCCAATGTGGGACCGCCCAGCACCACCCAGACCACCCTGCACTTTAACATGTGGTTTCGATTCCATTCTGCTTGTTTTAACTTTCCAATATTTAATGGAGCCATTTTGGCAGTGCATAAATATCCAATCAAGCAAACTTTAAAACTTCATAAAATAAGGTCAACTTGAACATGTCAAATTGTATAGCACAATTTTTAAATACACGAGGTGAATGGACATTAATATGTTGCGAGGCAATTATTAACAACAACAATAATGTTGTCCCGATACCTATCCCCGATTCAATGGTTTGAAAGAAAATCCTACTGAACCATTTTGTTTTGCTACATTAAGAATTGAAGTACATTGTGTATTAATTAGTTTGGGTTTAACCCTTAATAATACTAACTTGCAAAGGAAATGTTTAATGTCACAATAAGGCCTATACAAGTTAAAAATCTGTTTCTCTGTCCCTCCCGCCTGGTCCTTTTGCTGCCGCCGCATGTTCTCTTTTTATAACCAATGCAAACTTAAAAAAGTAAAAATTGAATGGTTTATGTGTAATATTTTAAGCAAGTTAATAAAATTGATAAATTTGTCCCTTGAGTGCAATAAGGTTTGCAATGTTTTAGCATAGTAAAGCCTTCTTGCACTTAAGTACGAAATGCACCACACCCATGATATTCTGTAGGTTATGAGTTAAGAGGTCGAAAACATAAAAGAAACCGAGAACATGAACTTTTTTGGTGGCAAAGGAATATTTACAAAAATAAAATAAAAACCGCCCGCCCACATGCAGTTTTATAAAAGAAATGGTCTGAGAAACAGAAGATCTACTTTTCGGGGCCTAAATATGAGCTATTTCCACCATGTGGGTTTCTGAGATGGCGTATTGAAGTCGAGACATCGTATCTAAGCATATAGCGACTAGTCCGTGGGGACAAGTCGCTATGTAATCCAGAGGCAGGCATATAGCCACTAGTCTGTTGGGACGAGTCGCTAGATAATCCAGAGGCAGGCATATAGCGACTAGTTCGTTGGGACGAGTCGCTGTGTAATCCAGAGGCAAGGTCTACACTACCACGTGGGTTTCCGAGATGGAATATTAAATTGACACCTGGTCTCTGGGCGTATATCAACGAGTCCGTGAGGTAGCTGGCGGTAACAGCCAATTCGTCTTACAATTTTCATCCCTTTCTTGACCTGTTCGCATAATGAAGGGATTGAGTAAGAATTTGGGGCGCCTGTTTTTGATAATCATTCAATGTCTTTGAATTTTGAATGCAGATGAATGCAGGTATTTCATTCTTGCCCTGTGCATGGCGTAATCCCCGTTCCCGGTTTTGAAGTTTAGTGTTTCAGCTGTGTCATTCTTTGTTTCATTTCTCATATTCAAAGCATGGTTGGAATATATAAAAATATGATTTGGGCAAAAAATGATCTAGTCTAATTTATATCATCCAGCTGTCTATTTATTTATCATTATAATTCGCTGCAGGTAAAAACATTCTCTTTCTGAATCGAAGGATAGTACTTGCGGAGTTACCCTCAATACACATTTGTATTTTGTGTAGACGTTTTTGCTTGTGTTGGGTTAACTGCATTCTTGTTGTAAGATAAGTAGAGGATATGGAATGAGTGTTTTTCTCATATAATATTTATGAAACGAGTCTAAGAATTTTCCGTTTGGGCGAGCCTTTGGCGAGCCCAAACGGAAAATTGGGACAAGTTTCATAAATATTATATGAGAAAAACACTCATTTCATATTCTATTTATCATATGACACACATACGCACAAATTAGCCACTTAGTATGACTTTTTAACCTATCACCTAACTTGAGTTGCAGACGGCACTTGGAAAAAAACATCCTCGTATAACTGAAACTTTGTATTTTTTGCTTCCAAAACATAGGTTATGACCCCTCATTGGAACGAGCTCGTCGAGCTCGTTCCAATGAGGGGTCATAACCTATGTTTTGGAAGCAAAAAGTGAAAATATAAAAAAAATGAATGGCGTTTTTCTTGTCGGTAAAAGATTAATACAATATAACCCACCCTAAAAAACCTGAAATTGACCAATGAAAGCTCCCAACTCTAATTATACAAATTATGAAAATGTGGCCCAGTTGGATTTTGTTCAGCCAATCAAATTGTCTAGTTTAGAAATTAACCAATGAAATAGACGGAAGGCTTTATATTTCACTGATTAATATGAAAACAAAATATCAAATGTTTTAAAGTGAACAAAACGGACGAGTCATATGATAAATTCCATTATTTCATACTTTTGTTTCCAAACTGTCTGCGAGTCCTGAACAGAACAAGCTTCGAAAGGCAACATCACGCCGACAAGTCAATGATGTGAGTTTCATAGTGATGCGTCGTTCGCTATATCCTAAAGGGATTAACATCAAACCTTATAAGTAAAAGGGGTTTCAAAACCTTTGTCCGTTAGCATATCTTTAACGCCAACAAAACAAAGTTTATTCTTTTATACCCACAACATGATTCTTATCTAATCTAAAATAGGTCGAGTATTCTGCTCTGGATAGCTCCCACTGAATTGTATTGTTTACCTGTAAAGACCGCACTATTTTGCGAGCATGATGGAAAAACTCCCTTCACGCGAGTTAAGAGCTGCAATATACCAACTGCTGTCCGAAACCAAGCATGCAAACATCCTACTAAATACTGATAATCCACCTGCCTGTATCGTACTTTCATACTACGTATCAGTATCAGGAACGCAAGCATGTGGAAAGCACTTCTGTTGACCTGCCAGGTTACAATTTTCCTTTGAGGAGTTTATGAGTATTTTAAAGTTATGAGACGGGCGAGTTCAGTGTACTACAAAACGAGAAAGTTACCGTTTCCGCAGAAAATATAAGTTTTCTCCACCAACATGTATGGTATATGGAGATTTAATACCTGGATGTCGGTTTTTAAACACAGAGCCGCAGGCGAGGTGTTTAAATGAGACATCCAGGTATTAAATATTTATTTATTTATTTATTTATTTATTTATTTATTTATTTATTTATTTATTGGTGTTTAAGGTCACACATTTATGCACAATGGCTAATCGTGACCGTGACAGTTTTACGGGTGGAGGAAGCCGGAGCATCCGGAGAGAACCACCGAGCAACGACGAGCAGCTGTCAGCTCTCCAACATCGTAACTCTGAACTCTGCACCACAGCACAGGCAGGGTTAGATTGGTTGAAGACATGCGCACCATCGACGTGCAGTGCGCCTCAGTACACAGCGTCATCGTGCCCCCCAGGTATTAAATCTCCACATATAATACATGTTGGTGGAGATAACGTTTTTGTCACGTTTGAAACACAATACAAACAGTGGAAATAAATTTGTGGACATATTTCTCAGCTCCACAATAACTTGGACCAAATTCGTGATAATTATTTTGTTTTTATAGTCGTAGAATACAACAGATAGAGTTGCATCCCTTGGGTCGTTAAGGAAACGAGTAAACAGTAATTCTGTTGACATATCGTCCCCTGAGTTTCAATGTGTTCCATGTGCCTACTGGCACTTAGAACACATTGGAGCTCAGGGGACGAATTATTTGCTCTTATTTTATTTTTATGGTTGAATTATCGGAAATCTGATGATATTTGTGACTATTTTAAAGTATTTTGGTTCGATTTTTATATCGAGGCGAGCAAACGCGGAAAGCGTTCGTTTAAACCGTATACCCCTGATGTTCACGTGCGCTTATACCCTGGATGTTGCACGCTCTCATAATCCTTGGATGTTGGGTGCACCTTTTGTCATGGCTATTTGTCCAAAGTATTCTGACCAATCAAAAGACAGAATTTATCGGTGTATAGGGACAAGGAGAGTTAAAACATGGACTGCGACGAAGGGCGACTCTACCACCCAGGTGGTTAATACTACATATCGTGATCAATCGGGAATGGCTCAAAAAGAGCCGACATGACAGCAGAAAAAGCGAGAAAGGCACGCCGCGCTGGTTGCAGAGGAAAAAAGTAAACTACTGGGGACGAGCCCTCTCGGCTGCCCAGAACGACATCATAAACGACGAAGAGTTTCTGAAGCTTTACGCAAGATACGAGGCACGGCTTAACGATACGACGATGGCGACTCTGAGCAATGGAGCTCTGCAGCTTTATGCAACGACAGCCAGTATATTTCTGCCTATCTCCCATGAGTCCTGGACAAAGAGCATTACACACCCTGAAGCTGACCCATTTTCCGGATACGTCTTTAGTCTGACGACATGTGAGCTGTACCAAGAGTACTACATGTATCTAGATCTGCTAACAGCAACAGAGGCAAAAGCTAAGCATTGTCAATTTAGACGTGTTTCGGCAGCTCTGAATAACGAAGTGCCGCGTCTGACAAATAAAAAGCCCAGGGGAGCTGTTAGGACTAAGACGGCGACGCAAAGATCCTCTCTCATTGCAGGAAGTTCTGATCACCTCTGATGTGGGAGTGCGGAACCTCTGCCAGCCCAGTGAGCTGAAGGGAAGACAGTGATGATCTACTGACCCTGTGTGTTCGTCCCGGGTCAACCGACGTGGAAGGTCAGTAGCAAAAACATGGTGAGCTTGTCCTGTATTATTTGTCACCCAAAAAGGCGGAACTGGATGAGTCTGCTCCTGTGTTTGGCCAGGAAGAGCTACATGGCGTCCTTTGTGAAACAGATGGGTTGCTCACTCGTCGAGGAACGCTGCTACTCTTTCCGGTAACACGTCAGGCAGATAAGGCGCCCATTACCCTCGCAGTATTCCAGACTGTGGTCTATTCAGTGCCGACATTTTTACTGTTGGCCATGGTATTTCCAGTGTACAAGCTTTTTCTGGACGGCTCTCCGGATTCCCGCTCATTGGGTGGATTCAAATACTCCACCTGGAGACGACAAAGTATGCCAAGTTTGACCACTAGAGATAGTCATCTATGATCCAAGCCTTTGACATTGAGTGGATTGTCAACGCGTATCCAAGGTGACATTCCTCACCATATTTATTTCGCTCAGCCACGTCGATGGTGTGGGAAAGGGTTACCTCAACAACATTGTTCAAGACAAGGACTTCCTGGTCCAGATACTGGTCGTCTACTAGACGACCGGCCATCATGACCAGAATGTTTTGTCGCCTGCTGTCCTTTGGATGGCAGAGGAGAGGGATTGCTTTGCCGACGAAGTGTTGTTTGTGTCTCCCGAAGAGTGTAAGGGCTTTATCTCGAACATTCACCCGGTTTCCACTGCTCCACAAACAGGACCCCATCTAAACCAATACGGGAAGGTTTTGCGCATCTTTTGACGCTGAACCTCTTCTGTCGTAAGGGTTTAGAGAGCTTTATCTTTGGCCCTGTGGTTAACTTCAACCTCTTCATAATGGAGTATCTGGCTACGCAACCAACGCATTACCACTTTTCTTTAATCAGTCCAGGAATATTTCGACGATTGGCATTTGGACGGCGCAGACCTCATCCCAGATGAACACTAAAGAATCTCCGACTCTTAGACCCTCGATAGTCCAAGTCATCTTTCAGATGCCGTCGCAGCCGCCGTTGATGGAGAATAGACGATGGGTCGCGAGTGGGTCGTCATGCTGGAGAGCTGTTGAATCTGGGGTGTTTTTCTGGCGCCAATACTCCAGCTTTGAAAGGTATTCTGCGCGATTTTGTTATGTCATTGGTCTTTAGCTGCAGGTGTGAACTCTGAACCACTACAGCTGCATGATAAACAAAATCCTTTAGTGCATTTCCATAAATCAACTTTCTTCGGTATGGTGTAGCATTTCACAACTTATGCATTGCTGTTTTTTACGTGTATGCTGACTGCTCCAACTCAGACAGCTGTTTTCGGATCAAAGCTCTGCAGATTGCAGAGCAGGATGATACAGGGATAACCAAACATACTGGCATTCAGGTGGGCGTATTGGGGGCTGGCATCCGTTGTTATAAGTTAACACGTGATCCAGGGGGCACCGTGACGGAGCTTCTTTGAGAGTGCCGCTTTGGGGTATCTCATAATAGGTAATCAACTCGCCTCAGTCGATGACCAGTCGGCGTTTCAGTCGCTTACCACCAGTTTTTACACCTTCAATGAACTTGCCAATAATGCAACGGCACTAGACTCGAAACCAGGAAACCATACCAGGGACCGATCAAGACTATTTAAAATACTCTCTAGCCTCAGAGCCTATTTTTTCAATTCATGCGCCAGATTTCAATTTACGGAGTCACACTGCTGTTTGTAACACACACTGCAAGTATGTAATAGCTCTCATCATTTTCATTTAGTACACTATAGCAAACATTAATCTTCACTGTGGTTTCTGATCAAGTCTTGGCTGCCTATTTAGGCAGCCAAGACTTGATCAGAGACCACAGTGAAGATTAATGCTTGGTAATTAAGACTTGAAGTTTCAACTTAAGCACTCTACAACAATGATAAATGATAATCATATATATAATACATGTAAGAGTGTCTCTCTCGATTATCCATCTAAAGAATATCAAAATATGATCTGAGAAGTTACGCGCCAACTGAGAAGCCTATTTCAGAGATTTAAGAGCCAGGTCCTGATGTTTTAGAACCAAATACGCACTGGCGCATGCCCAGGTCGGTCCCTGCCATACTCCATTCTGCTTTTGGAATGTGATTTTTCCGACCTTCAGCTCGGTTGGGATGCATGATTGAGCATAGCTTTGTTCGTCGAGATACCCCCCCCCCCCCTCCCCGAACCATGCAGGGATTACATATGTATGTTTTTGTTCAAAGCTCCAGTGACGGCAGCACGGGTCACCATGGCTATTGGATGTCCGAAATACTCAAAATAGAGTGTTACCTCGCCTCGGCCCAGGAAGCTAGAGGACTAGAGGAGTAGCACGCCTTTATGTCGATGCTCAGGATACCATTGACGTGATGCCGTTTTGCGTTTCAAAGGCCATCGTGCCCATACTGCAGACAGGCGTGTTGGGTGCCATTCAGGGCGTGACTGGGATCGGTTTCCAACCATTACTTTCTCTCGCCATGACTTCTGTGACATGATGTATTCCACATATTCTGTCTGCAAGAGCATTCTACTCCAAATCTGGACAGGTTTCGATTAAAGCGTCCTGCGTTTCCTGTGTTCTTGGTGAAAGAACTGGTCGACAGTGAGCTACATGTCATGCGCACTCGAGAGCCTGTTGGTTCATTCCAGGTGGTTTGCCTTATGGCGTCACACACGCCACCCTCACAGACCCCCCCCCCCCCCCCCCCCCAACCCCTGGTCTGCGGGAACTGGAGGTCTCCATGTTAGGAGTGTGTCTGTGGGTGTGTGTCAATGTGTTTGATATTTTCCGATTTTGTAAATATTTTTGTGGGTGATGTCTTTCAAGATAATGGCCTGCTTGAGGATCTTTTCGGGTCCTTTAACGTCATCAACTGTGGCGGTACTTCCGTGAACCCTCTCTTCCTACTTCCCGTCGTCTGATCGGGGTTGCCACTGTCCTCCGATGGTATTTTTTGAAGTGCTCAACCACTTCCTGGGCGACAAGGTTTAGATCGCCATCTTTCTGCGATGTTCGGTTCGATAGGTATTACTCGCAAGCGGGATATAATCCACAGACCACAGTGGTGAAGGGACAGGCAGTGCGCCTCGTTTGGTATTTCATGCGATCTCTACGCCACCATCGTCTCTCCTCCTTGATGTCTTTACTGGATCAAACTTGTTTTCGATTACCCCGTCTCCTTCATGATGCTCTTTCAAGAACTAGATTTTCAGGACGTATTTGTCATCGGGTAGTTGTCTGACGTGCTGTGCCGCATTCGCATCTGGTATCAGGGCCATATAATCTGTCCAAGCTTCGATTTTGAATGTCGCCAATGTCGATTGGATCTTCTCCTTCAGACTCCCATATGGAGAAGACCGTAGAAGTGCCATCAACTTCAGGCTCATTTTTGCCGCCGTTCATTTTGACACACTGTTCGTTGGTTGGTGGCCGCACTTTAATATTATGTTCGAACCTTAAGTTGGGTAAGTACACGTTTAAACCTCCTTCTAGCCCGATTTTCAGTTTCAACGAGTTTCTATTGTGAGCTTGTTTGTCCCCACAGCCCGACTGATTGTGTTCCAAATCCGCTCCAGTGACATGGGACAGGGGCCACCGAGCTTATCTTGAGTTGGGTGCTGTGCTGCCTACAATTTTCGTAGGTACATCTATTTCCGCATGGAGCTAAGCGAATAGTTTTTGTGCTGCTGACAATCCCGTTGTGACAAATGAATTTCGCCTTGGGGAAGCCCTGCAGGTCTGTCGCGTAGCTTTTCTATATTCGAAGCCCTCATGTTGCTTCGTGTACTCTCTGGATACCTAGAGTGAGCCACTTCGCCAGATGGGATATGCAGGCCAAACCATTTTGCTTGAGATTTGACCGAAACAGGGGCCCGGCGGAGGTTTACTGCTCCGCAAATCACACATTTTCGATTCGATTCGATTCGAATCCCGAATCGCATCGAATTCTGGGCGTCTTGAAGATGACTGATGAGGAGGGGGCTGTAAACCTGATTGTAAACCTGTGACGGCTGAAGTTCCGACTGATAAAATATTCCAACTACATCATCAAGGCGTATCTTCCTGGAAGTCATGCCGTGCCTTGATGATGTAGTTGGAATTTTACCCAGGAACGGATGCGAGACTTACCAGCACTAAGCATTGCCCAGGACAAGCCGCAAGCAGCAACTCATCGTCAACATTGTTTGGAAACTTTAACTTTGTTTTCAACAGTGGTAGAGACTAGTGAGATTGGAATTAGCATGGGAGATGTCATGGGTCAGATGCTATTTATGTTAATGTAGATGAAATTACACCATCTATATTTTCAACATTATTTACGTACAAATTCTATCTGAACTATACGTTTTGTGAGACGACGACAATGACTAATACCAAGCTATATTCCAGTGTAAAGATTCGAAAGGAAACGAATCGGACAGCTGATTTCGATTCGAATCGAATATCAACTCTAAGCTTCGTAGGGCCCTGCGGAATTTCTCAACAAGGATTGAGAGACGTTATAGGATTTGGGTGGGTCTGGCGGGCCTATATTAAAAAGTTTGCTTACCACCCTCCTCACCCCTGCTGCTTAATGAAAGACAATTGCATGACCTTTCAAAAAATATAGGAAAAGCACAACTGAGAACACTATAACGGATGGCAGAGAGACGCTAAAAATGTATTAATGTTTATTTTGATATTTTTTTAAATTATTGAAAACTGCAGCATTATACAAAGACTGTCGTGTGTATTCTACGTTACCCAATACAACACAGTCGTTTAGAAATGTGTTTGATAAACCGTGCGTGGAATCTGACCTACGCATAACAACGTCCTGTGAGAGCACAACTGATTGGTGGGTGCGTATTCGCTTGATGTTATAACGTGAATGAAGCGCTTTGATAAACTAGCGCCAAGCAAGAAAGTGAACAGATACTTGTGGAAACGACCTGGTATAAGCTTTCAAGCTTTCTGTCGGATCAACCATCAGCTATGTTGTACTTTGTATCTCTTGAAAATATTGAATAAATAAATATTGTTTAAACTAAACAGATACCGAAGGTGGTACTTTCCTTTAAGCTTTTATCTAACGAATTGCCCGCATACGCCCGCGTAATTTGCAAACTGAGCAGTTGGAAAATATAATTTTTTAAAAATATTTCAACAAAACTATAACATGTGACCTCTCATTGGAACGAGCTCGATGAGCTCGTTCCAGTGAGGGGTCACATGATATGGTTTTGTTGAAATTTGTTTGAAAAATTGAAAAAAAAACAGTAATTAAAATAGTAAATTTTGATATTTTCTGTGTTGGGTAAAGGGTTGAAAATGCCAGCTTCATACACTTAATTCAAGTTTAATCGCGGAATAAATATAGAACACAAATCATGTGGACATCAAGGGGCAGAAATCAATGGCCTTTGGGTCGCTGATTCTCGTCCTCGGCACCCTACATTCGTCTGTGTTCTATCTTAAGACTCGGTATACTTTTATTAACTCAGTGGTTGATTTTGTATATTTTTATTAACTCAGTGATTGATTTTGTATATTTTTATTAACTCAGTGATTGATTTTGTATATTTTTATTATTATTTGTATTATATTCTGTAATTCACTGATAGCAAAAACTGAAGTTAAATATTATGTTGCCATATAAATAAGGACGACTAGTTTGTTTTGGAATTTCCAGGTCTGATTTTTTATAAACATAATTTAAATATACACAAATTAGGCATCTAAAAATAGATTAGATGTATAAAACAAGAAAAATATATGCAATCAACTCACATAGTTGACAGCAGGCACCAGTGGTTCCTGCAAGTCAGCTACCGTATTTGTACCAGAACTGTTAATAAAACGATATTTCAGGGGAACAACGCCGGTCAAATGTGCTTCAGATAATCAAAAATAAAATTAGGAATCAGAATTCTTCAAAACGCAATGACGGAACTATGTAGAGGTAAATTTCCAACATCTCGGCTTTGTTTTGGGGTTTTTTTTGTATTTTTTTGTTTTGTTTTTGTTTTCTATTTGTTGACATTTCGGTCTAGGTCATCAGTGCATACAAAACATCGATATAGAATGTCGTCGAGAATAACATAATGAGTCGGATTGCCTTCAACTACACAATCTAATATATAAATGCCAATGTCTGTATCTCTCTCTCTCTCTCTCTCTATCTTTGTTCCGGGTGAACTCCTCCGTTTCTCGACCGCTCGATCTCAAATTTTGTACACGTGGGTAATTCGTCCCTGCGAGTGACATGAGATGGGTGCCGTGCCCATGTGGGGTGACCTTGACCTTGAAATTGATGACCTTGACCTTTTATTTCGAAAACGGCTGGACCGATCGGGTTAAAATTCCATATGTACGAGTATATTGACTCATCAATCATTTTGACGTCATCAGGGTGCCCGTGCGGGGTGACCTTGACCTTGAAATTGGTGACCTTGACTTTTTATTTCGAAAACGGCTGAGCCGATCATATTCTCCCGTGCAACGCCGGGTATTCACCCGCTAGTATTTTTATATGGAGACTTCATAGTTGCTATATTACTTTCAAGGTATCATGACATCTGCTTGGATTTCTTCGAATTACGCGATTGGCTTTCGATAAAAATTCGTGGTATTATGTGACAAACGCTTGTCCGTCGGCAGTGGGTCCTTCTTCTTCAAAAAAAAAATGCAGACAGTGTTGGCCTTTGCCCAAATGGTGTCCTGTCGCTGCATCGTAAAGTGTTTTAAATGCTCAGCTTTTTTCTTGGATACACACAGGCCTGGCATTCTGAAAAATGCAGGAGGGCAAAAAATCGCTCTCCTCAATCAGCTTAGGAGAGCAATTAGCTTTACACAGCATTTTGAGTATCCAGTTGAACGAACTCATTGAAACTGAAGCCAACAGACTACATGAGTGATTTTATTAACTTTACTAAGGTAAAGCGAAATCTCTTAGACATCTAGATGTCTCACTCAACAACCGAACACACATTTCACAAGACCTGTGTGTGTACCCAGACCTGTTGTCCAAGAAAGTCATACGCCTACCACTACCACCTTCAACCCCCCAAGGGGGTTGAAGGTGGTAGTGGTAGGCGTATGACTTTCTTGGACAACAGGTCTGCTTGAATCTACAGTCACATCCTGGTGCAAGTGCTTCAAGTGACAGGATAGTAGTAATGGTAGTATACTATAGTGTCAATATTCCTTGAATAATTACCCCTCAAACTGTGATGTCAGTTATTGAACTTGAAACTGACAGAAAAAAAAATATTGCTGTGACCCATTTTGCTTCAAATGATTGTAACCGTGTTTGGGTATGGTTGCAGCCATTACCTTTTACCACTAAACCACTTTCAAAATGAAATTACGTGATGTTATGTGTCTTCGAAGTTAAATTACATTTTTGCTTTACAACAAATATTTAATGTGAGCATAATACATGTAATCTCAATCATCCCAGACCAAAATATTTAGGAGGGTAATTTTTCGCTCTCCTTAATTCTTTCAGGAGGGCAGTAAGGAGAGCTAAAAATCGCTCTCCTGAAATTGCCAAGTCTGTACACATTTGGCGACGAGGTATTCTCCTGAACTATTATCTTTTTATCAGATTTGTTATGAATACAGTAGAAAACTTCCAGGAACAGTTCGTGCCTGATGTCAACTCTTTGAGTTGACTGCATTTGGTATCAGGGAACTAAATATTTGAATTAGAGTTACCCACCTTGAAATGTTGCACTCGGAAATGATGCAATCTCTTGGGAAAATATATTGTTCCAATAAACGTTTGAAACATTCTATAGACATCTTGCATTATTGTTGAATATTCCTGATAAAGAAGAGGGTGATTTGATGACTTTTGGACCTAAAAAATACAATGTACTTTTTGTGTGTTTTTGCAGGGAATTCCCTGAAAAAATATGTGCACGTGACCGGTACTTCCTTTCGTGTCAGTTTTTCTGTCTTATTTGTTGCATGACCCCCTGTTCTCGGGTGAGAAAAAGTTGTCTGAATGACTATACTTGACAAAGGTATTTGAATGCCAAAATTAAAGTGATGCGTTCATATTTTTTTTTCGCCTGAACGTTATAATGGTCGCCTATGGGAAAATATTTAGTTCCGTGATACCATATATAATAATCATTTTCTGTTTATTACAAATCGTAATTTCGATGTATAATTTGTGTGTATTTAATTTGAATTTACGGAATATTAGAGGTGGGAATTTCAAAGTAAACAAATTTCCCTCACTTATCTAGCGCCTAAAACTGAATCATTCGCTTCAGATTTGTTATTTGAAACGAAATAAATAAAAAAAAAATTCTGTCACGGAAAGTGACGATAAACGCATGAGCAGGAATAAAAGAGCTGAATAAAGATTTAGGTGTACCATTAACAGAAAACATGATTCGGCTTGGAAATTTTAGTTACTGGTAGAGTGCTGGTAGCCCATATTTGGACTTTGTTCTGAAGTAAGGTACCATGGATTAACGGCTTCTTATTCTGTGGCTGTTCTTCATGTTATCTTTGCAATACAATTATTTCGATTGTTAGAATTTGCCTTGATACAAGTTATGGGAGAGCGCCTATAGGCGCTCTACCACAAATTGTATCAAGGCAAAAATGTGATCAAATTATGATGATCAAAAATAACTTTGCCTTCTGGAGAAAAAGGAACATTCACGGGAACTGATACTGTAATGATACACGCATCTAACCGAATAATGGAATGTAATGTTACATTCGTTATGCACCAATATTCACTGACCACGTCAGGGGGGAGGCCACCAAAAATTTGCAAGACGTCACGTGGGGACGGGTGGGTCTCTTGAGTGCGCCAAAAATGTGCATTTCCAACTTGTGAATTTTTTAAAAATATATCAATATATCAGCTAATTTTTACCATCATTTGTGTTTCAAACCTTAAAGATGATGTTGTACATCACACTCTTAACATAAATACAACATCAGGAGGCTTTATATGTGAGAATATTGGGCTTAAATTGGGAAAATGTCACACGTTAGTAGGGGGTAGGTGTCTTGTTCGAAATGTAGAAAATGTGCAGACAATATTTTGGGAACAATTCAAATGAAAAGTTGTTCCCGTATATGTACACCTGCTCTGGCCAAGCCTGATAATGAACAGCTTGTCATTTGTAGATTGGGGCCCACAGCAGCCCATAGAGGTTTAAATTGGTGGTACCAGTTTAACCCTTTACCTAACATGAAAAGCAGACGACAAAACATAGGTTATGACCCCTCATTGGAACGAGCTCGACGAGCTCGTTCCAATGAAGGGTCATAACTAGGGCTGTCACGATTAATCGATTAATCGACTGTTGATCGGTCACGGCGAAATCGATTAGTATTTTTCGTTGTCGAATAATCGGTAAATTGTATCCCGTTTCAGACGTTTAATAATTAAAAGAAAATTTGATGAAAAAACTATTGTTTCTGAAGGTAAAGAGTTAAGAACATCGATGTTAAACCCCCAAGAAGCTGTTGGAAGCAATTGTCTTTCAGGTACATTCATCAAAGCTTTGATGTTCTGAACTTTTGAACCGTCAGTGTAATAATCAAGACCGGCCGGCAGTTGCGAAGTTCGCAACTGCCGACCGGTCTTGATTATTGCACTGACGGTTCATAAGTTCAGAACATGAAAGCTTTAAATGTACCTAAAAAGGATCGTCTTCGTTGTTTCCTTGAGGTAGGTCAACTGACTTGAACTTCATTTTTATCGACTTCAAAGAGAGGGAGGGGGGGGGGGGGTGGTAGGTACGATTAATCGATTATCATCGATTATTTGCGACAATTAATCGATTCCTAAATTAAAAAATCGTGACAGCCTTAGTCATAACCTATGTTTTTGAGACAAAAAATGAAAAAAATAATAGAAATTAATTGGCGATTTTTGAGAATAGCGCTGGCAGGTTTTGGCCGTTACGTTGGGTAAAGGGTTAAGAACATTATGAAAAACCCCTAAAGACAGCCGTGCCTACTAAGTTTATAAGCTTATTTTGGATTTTAATGGGGGAGTGGGGGTGGGTGTCTGAGGACGGTAGTAGAAAATTTGCACGTAGTGGGTGGGTGGGTGTAAAAAGGAGCCGAATAAAAAATAGGACGTCACGTCTTGCAAATTTTTAGTGCCCCCCCCCCCCCCCCTTGACCACGTAGGAATTTTCCAATTGAGCTTTGTAATTAATGCAAAGCTGTAACTTGTGATGTTTCTATGCATATGTCTATACAAAATGGAAATCTGAAATCTTAGATGCATTTACAGTGAACACAAATGATTTACTCGAGTCGAAAGATCCTAACTTTATGTATGAGCCATTTTCATCCATATTTTTTTTTTTTGCAGGCAGAATTTGATGAGTTTTTGGCAGCAGCCGGAGACAAGCTGGTTGTTATCGATTTCACTGCAACTTGGTGTGGACCGTGCCAGTTTATTGGGCCCAAATTTGTGGTTTGTTTCTATATGTGGTAGATTTTTAGCAATACTATTTCCGTTTCGTATCAGAAAAAACATTCTCGGAGTACATCAGCGTGTTATATATGGGGTCTTCCCTTTTAAAAAAAAAGTCAAGGAAAACGGAATTCTCTTGCGAGATGAAATAATATAAAGACACAAAGTATACCGATTCTGCGTACACTCGCTATTGTCAGATGACCATCCCCGATTTATATCGCCATGAAAAGTTATCTCACTTGAAATTACTAGATAAGCGAGGAATGTTCAATTTAGAAACAAGCAATAATTGTTGAGAAAAGTCCTATTGCATGAGCAGAAAATAAATCTTTTGTTTTCATTTATTTAAAGTTACAAAGGGGAACTTGGCTTTTTGTGGCAGGCTAGCTTGAAGCAACTGCTTCACAGATAATAATCAATCATTAACTGGTCGAGTGCTGAATTATTTTTGACCATCAAAATTTGCTCAATTGTCTTTGGCTTGTTACAATTCATGGGAGAGTGCCTGTGGGCACTCTCCCATAAATTGTAACAAAGCAAATCCTAACAGACTAAATAATATCACTTCAGAGATAATACAAAGTATAGCCACTGAATTTGAAGCCGTCAGGTTGCAGTACCTACACTCAAGAATAAAGCCCAAATATGGGCTTCCAGCACTCTACCAATTAAGAATATCTATCAGTGTCCCCCCAACCAACACTAATTGTCCACTTTGGCTCTGTGTTTAGCGAATGTGTTTTTACAGTAATTAGAAAGTTTTGTTTCTTCCCAGGGAACAAAATAGAAAATCTCACCTCCTAGACTTTTCTATTAATTAAATGGTCACTGTCTGTATTATATGTCACGAATCGTACAGTGTTGATATAATGAACAAACAAACGGTTACAGATCATCAACACTGTCTGTATTATATATCACGAATCGTACAGTGTTGATATAATGAACAAACAAACAGTTACAGATCATCAACACTGTCTGTATTATATGTCACGAATCGTACAGTGTTGATATAATGAACAAACAAACAGTTACAGATCATCAACACTGACTGTATTATATATCACGAATCGTACAGTGTTGATATAATGAACAAACAAACAGCTACAGATCATCAACACTGTCTGTATTATATATCACGAATCGTACAGTGTTGATATAATGAACAAACAAACAGTTACAGATCATCAACACTGACTGTATTATATGTCACGAATCGTACAGTGTTGATATAATGAACAAACAAACGATTACAGATCATCAACACTGTCTGTATTATATATCACGAATCGTACAGTGTTGATATAATGAACAAACAAACAGTTACAGATCATCAACACTGACTGTATTATATGTCACGAATCGTACAGTGTTGATATAATGAACAAACAAACAGTTACAGATCATCAACACTGTCTGTATTATATATCACGAATCGTACAGTGTTGATATAATGAACAAACAAACGGTTACAGATCATCAACACTGACTGTATTATATGTCACGAATCGTACAGTGTTGATATAATGAACTAGCAAACGGTTACAGATCATCAACACTGTCTGTATTATATGTCACGAATCGTACAGTGTTGATATAATGAACAAACAAACGATTACAGATCATCAACACTGTCTGTATTATATATCACGAATCGTACAGTGTTGATATAATGAACAACCAAACGGTTACAGATCATCAACACTGTCTGTATTATATATCACGAATCGTACAGTGTTGATATAATGAACAAACAAACGATTACAGATCATCAACACTGTCTGTATTATATGTCACGAATTGTACAGTGTTGATATAATGAACAACCAAACGGTTACAGATCATCACAAGATGGTAACACCGTTTTCTTATTTTTAAATAGGTTTCAACCGAGAATAATAGTTAAACCTCCAAACTGATTATTATTTATTATTACTTTCCAAAGTGTGATTTACTGAGATTTCCGGGTTTGATTATAAACGATAACTTCACAAGTGAATTATGCAATCGACAATTGTGCCATGTATCCGTGCGCGCAAACGAAGACACTTTGTCGTGGCTGTAATGGGTACTTCATTGTTTTTGTTTTTCGAGACGAGGGACTATATTGTTCGCGCACTCGTGTTTTTAAAACGTCCCTCACCTCTCATGATCTATTCACGTAACCTGTCCAGTCAAGCGATTACTCTCTATTTATTGGGAAAAAATGTAAAAGGCCCATTTTCCGGGTTTTTAAACTGCTCTACAAGAAAATGCCTAAAGTTTGTAAAATGATGCACACATCGATATTACAATTCATGAACCCTTTACCTAACACACCTTTTATAAAAAATAAATTAAATTTCACATTTTTCGAAAGAAATGCTCACAATTTTTCAATAAAACCATACAAGTATGGATACCATAAGAACCGGCTCTACGAGCCGATTCTTATGATATCCGCATTTGAATGGTTTTGGCGAGACATTTGTGAGATATTTCAGGCTGCGGTTGGCTTATTTTGTCACTTTTCTGGCTGTTTTCCCGCTATGTTAGGTAAAGGCATAACGTTTCGAAATTTCAATTTTCATTTGAAATCGCCAATACACCCAGCGGTGAATTTAATGACTGCTAACTGAAATTGAAGGGAACTAACTTTACTGTAAATCTCTTCCAATGATGAAAACTGCTCCTATCTGCAATCAAGCAAAGAACACCGTGACGTCATTGGCCACGCTAATCTCACGCACATCGCAATTTCTCGAAAGTAGCGTGAAGACATACATGGCAATCATATGATGAAGATCATTCCCTGTACCTTAAAACATGAATGTTTACCCGAGGTATACACAAGCGCCCCTTGGAATTTTAGTAGTTGTTCAATATCCTGAAACTCAGCTTATGTCCCTTCGTTGAGTACCTCAACGGGTTCATTCTAGTGAGTGGCCTTGAGTAGTGTTCTGTGAAAATGTCGTTAAAATTAATATTTGTTCTGTTGTCTGTGATATGTAAATCGGGTGAAATATCGAGTATACTGTAAAACGCTGCATTTACATCGAAAGTTAAATACTGAGAAAGATGAGAGATATATCAAACCCTTAATTGTAGTCTTCTAGGATAACTATATTTGTGGATATTTTTTTCAAAGGGCCACAAATATTCACTGTAATGTAAGTCAAAACTGCAACATATCTCGAAATTTCCGACAAAGTCACTCGTGATGATGGGGAGGCGCATTCCTTCTTATATTCACTCCACTACAGATACGACAGAGGGCCTTATATCGCACACTATTTATAAAAAAATCATTGCGTGGTGGGGGTGTGAGGGGGGGGGGGGGGCAGACGCAACGTGGTATTGGTGTATTCCAAGGTACGGCACTCAATCGAACACACTATTAGATAATATATTCCCCTTACGAAAGACCTTTATTGTATACCAAAGTATCACACTCAATCGAACACACCCCCAGAAAACATATTCATTCCACTGGCGACCTTTATTGTGTATAGATTTTAGTTCACTGCTCGGATTGGAGTACGATTTTTATCCTCTGGTGGGGTGCGCGGAGGATTATTTCACGAGGCGTTGTATTTATTTTATCATCTCCTCAATTGTTTTCCAAAATCAACCCTTTATAATTGATTCTGTGTTTACTTTCAAGACATGTCAACAAAAAAAACAAACAAAAAAAAAATAATAGTGCGTCATGGTTGAGAGTGGAATACGATACTGGGAGTGGAATATCATTTTCGGTGAGTGTGCTTGTGAATACGATTTGTTTTGGGGGAAGAAAAACGAATAAAAATAAAAAAAAAACCAAAGTATTACACTCAATTGAACGCACTATTACAAAAAATGCATTTACTCTTTTGAAAATGTGTGAGCATAGTTAGTGTGTTCAAAAGATGGATGCCCCAAAATGATCCAGATCGACACAGAAAAAGGATCGAAGTTCCCACAAAAGCTTGAATTTTCACACCGGCAGCACAGTCTGTGCTCATAAGTTAACGTAGAACAACAGAACGTGATTTCTAAGGTGGCACATCAAGCAATGGGGACAGGTGGTTACCTGTCCCCATAGCTTGGTGTGCCACTTTACCTTAGAAACCACGACTACGTCAACTAGACATAAATAAATAACGGATGGACGTGTCAGCTATGCTGCTCCTGCGTACTACAATACCAGGCACTGTGGCTAGGAACTTCAGAACTTTGTCGCAAGTGAGTGTTACCCTTATACTTTACGTAACAGCCGCCATGCACCTCGGCATGATGTCAGTTCCAAGGTCATTCTTTAGGTTATCTGAATCTGACACCTGATATACTGCGTATATCCAATGCTTAGCAAATAAACGAATTGTAGGGCAATATGGCGAACTGTACTACGTATTAGTTTCTTCATAATGAAAGAGTCAATGACACTGTAGCTTACCTTAACTGTGTGTAGTGTTTGATGAAAAGGATAATGTTCAATGTTTATGAAAGGATTATGAAACAAGACATGAATTGTGATAATTGAGAATATGTTAAGTTTTGTACCGAACATGCTATGTTTTCAACAAGAATAATTTGAGGTGTAGACTATACTAAAGAAGTGAGGCCTGGGTTGATGTGGCCCTCACAGTTAACGTATGTCAACCAAATCTACCAAGTTACAATAAAAGCATTCCAAATCGAGTCATATGTCTCGTAGACTTTGGTAACGGAATCTTGGTCACGTACCCGTCCGGAGGTTGACCGATATAGGCCAGTCTCATCTGGGTATCATACTGAGTCATGCCACATAGTTACAATTAAATCCCTTCATAAATACGACCTGATGTCCAAGCGGGGGTAACGGCTGACTGAACGTGACCAAAATAGGATAGTCTCATGTAGACATCATACCGAGTTATCCTACCGAGTTACAGCGAAATCTCTTCAAATGAACTGTTGACTGTGCTAAATAAATCTACGTAACGTGCCCGTACGGCCATTACGTTTGACTGATCACAACCAAAATGGGATGTACTCATTTTGACATCATTCCGAGTCATCCAATTTCCGATGAAATCCCTTCATAAATGCAACCTGTAAACTGTGCTAAAGGAGTCTAGGTCACCTGCCCCTGCGGCCGTCACGGTTGTCCGGCCCCCACCAAAATATGACGTTCGCATCTTGACATTATACGGACTCATCCTACCAAGTCACAATAAAATCCCTGTATAAATAGGACCTGTAGTCTGTGCTAAATGTTTTAGGTTTTCGAACACGCGCAGCCGTCACGGTTGACCTAGCGTGTCCAAAATGAAACATTCTCATCTAGACATGACCTCAAACCTGCACCTGAAATTTAGTGAGGATCAGACAAGAATTACGGGGTGTAGCCTGTGCTAAAGAAAATGTGAACAGACTCCCAAGACTTACAGACTCCCAGACTCACAGGCTTCCACACGCGTGATGGCAATAGCTTATCTTGACTTTGTAAATTAAGCAAACAATGGTAATTTTAGAAGACATTATTGGCCCTCCAGTATCTAGACTTGTCGGTCATGCCCACCGTCTCAGAAAAGGGAATATTATTTAATTGGTATGATTTTATTTCCTAGAATTACATATTATGAAGCTCGACAGATATAACTTCACGTTCGGCTAATTAGATTAAACATATTTTATTTGTTATAATTAACAAAAAGGATTGGATAACAAGTGCCTAGCACTTAGATAATATCCTTTCCTTAATATACAATTGAACATTACAATTTATAATCACATATAATTGCAAGTAGTTACATAAAAAGATATATGTAATGGCGAAACAATGTATGTATAATATTAACCAATTTTGTGTATGTACAAAGTTCGAGAAGGAAGCTTATAGTTAATCAACTTTACGAGAGTCAGAAAACAGAAATAAGAAGGAGAGAAGAAAAGTAGAATGCCACACTAAAACACATCAAATTTGAGTCAACATGCCTATAGGCATATTTCAACACCACCATAACTCCAAAAGTCCAAAAACCAAAAGTCCAAAAAGCCCCCTACCACTGCCATAACCAGGACAGGCAAGACAGGTATGCTGAGAGTACTGATTCGCGTGTGAGGCAACAGCGATGGCCACCAATCGCCATCGGTTTCAAGGTCGGACCGTTAGACGAGCAACCAAGTTCTAAAGTGACTAAGACACTTTACGGCTCGATTACTCACCCAGTGAACCAGTCTAAAACCGTTTCGTGGACTTAATGAAATACTGTACACTCCGAAAAAGGTGAATATTGACGGAATCCGGTAAATTGGGGATACCATAAAGAAGATCGTTGACCGATGATATTGTCAGATGCGCAAGATTTCTTTGTAGGACTTGTCTTTCATGTGAATAGTTTCTACAGACAAAGAAGTAATGATTCGCGTCTTCACTCTCATAACCACATGAACAGTTAGGTGTTTCACGAATGTAGTTAGAAAATTTATCAGAATTTAGGTCGCTGCAAAAATTACGCAGCTTGCAGTGTATTATATTGGACACCCTGTCGCCGTTGTTGAAGTATTTAGGTGATCTAAGCACGCCTCTGTTAAAATATGTAACAAAGTCATTCAGTGACTGTCTAACTCTTAGAGGTAATGCATTCCATTCCGCAACACACGAAGGAATAAATGAGCGCTTAAATACTTCCGTGTGTGTAAATGGTAACTGGAAGTTGGAATGTGACCGGGTGCTATACGAGGAAATATCTTCAAACCTTTGAGGTAATAGGTCACAAAGATATGCGGGAGCCTGGTTATTTACAATTTTGTAAAACGTAACCATTTTGTGGAGATAGCGTCTCTGTCTAAGGGTCTCCCAGCCAAGTTCTGCGAGTACATTTGATACCGAGGTAGCTCTCGTAAGTCCGGATATTATTCTGGCTGCATCCGCGTGGATTCTATCCAGTTTGGAAAGTAGGTAGTCCGGTGCACCAGCCCATACCACATCCGCATATTCCATGATAGGAAGTATGAAAGACTTGTATAAAATTTCCAAACTTTTTCTTCCAAGGATATACTTGAGTTTTCTGAGCTGTGACAGCCTGCTATTAGCCTTTTTACATAGTCGTACAATTTGGGTATGCCAGTTTAAGTCCCCCTGTAAGGACAGACCGAGGTGGGTGTGTGACATTTTAAGTTCAAGTGGCGACCCACCGAATGTCACCGCAGTACTTAGGTTAGCACGTTTCTTGGTGAAAAGAACAATTTCGGTTTTTGAGGGGTTAAATGTAACTAACCATGTATTTGCCCATTCGGAAACGGCTTTAAGAATTTCGTTGGATTTTGTAGCAATATTATCCGGTTCGTGCCCACTTTCTGTTATACTCGTATCATCCGCAAATAATCTACACACTTCCGGTGAATGTAAGTTTTCCGAAATGTCATTAATGTATATGAGAAAAAGAAACGGACCTAAGACAGATCCCTGGGGAACACCACAATTAACAGGTAGGTAATCGGAGGAAATTGAGTTAACCGTTACCCTTTGTTTACGATCAGACAGATAGCTTCTAGTCCACTCAATGAGTGGACCCGATATACCGTTTTGTCTCAGTTTGTAAATTAGTCCTTTATGCCAAACCCTATCAAATGCTTTTGATATGTCACTAATATGACGCCGATCTTGGCACATATGCACCAGACTAGAGTTGTCTCCCTTGATTCGTTACTAGATGCCACCAATTTGTTGACATCGAAGTCGTTTATCGTCATTCGTCCAAAACAATCGGGAAAATTGTCATTACCAGGCAAAATTGAGAAATCTGAAGCATCGAATTAATGATTGCAGCTAGTAACGATCGAGTAAATGAAGATCGGAAAGAAGAGAGTTGTAGAAAAAAACCAATGCAACCTAAAATTCAGAGTCGTAAGCGAAGACTCGTCAAGTGGGAGAAAAGGTAGTAGTTCAGCAACCCTGAACGTGACCACCAGGCCTGGCATTCTGAAAATGCAGGAGGGCAAAAAATCGCTCTCCTCAATCAGCTTAGGAGAGCAATTAGGTTTACACGGCATTTTAAGTATCCAATTGAACGAACTCATTGAAACTGAAACCAACAGACTACATCAGTGATTTTATTAACTTTTCTAAGGTAAAGCGAAATCTCTTAGACATCTAGATGTCTCACTCAACAACCGAACACACACTTGACAAGACCTGTGTGTGTACCCAGACCTGTTGTCTAAGAAAGTCATACGCCTACCACTACCACCTTCAACCCCCCAAGGGGGGTTGAAGGTGGTAGTGGTAGGCGTATGACTTTCTTGGACAACAGGTCTGCTTGAATCTACAGTCACATCCTGGTGCAAGTGCTTCAAGTGATAGGATAGTAGTAATGGTAGTATATTATAGTGTCAATATTCCTTGAATAATTACCCATCAAACTGTGATGTCAGTTGTTGAACTTGAAACTGACAGAAAAAAAAAATATTGCTGTGACCCATTTTGCTTCAAATGATTGCAACTGTGTTTGGGTATGGTTGCAGCCATTACCTTTTACCACTAAACCACTTTCAAAATGAAATTACGTGATGTTATGTGACTTCGAAGTTAAATTACATTTTTGCTTTACAACAAAAATTTAATGTGAGCATAATACATGTAATCTCAATCATCCCAGACCAAAATATTTAGGAGGGAAATTTTTCGCTCTCCTTAATTCTTTCAGGAAGGCAGTAAGGAGAGCTAAAAAATCGCTCTCCTGAAATTGCCAAGCCTGGACCAAAATAGGATAGTCTGATCTAGACATCATACCGAGTCATCCTACAGACTTACAGTGAAATCACTTCATATGAACTGTAGACTGTGCTATATCAATCTACGTAACGTGCCCGTACAACGTTTGACTGATCGCAACCAAAATGGGATGTACTCATTTTGACATCATACCGAGTCATCCAATTCCGAGGAAATCCCTTCATAAAGGCAACCTGTAAACTGTGCTAAAGGAGTCTAGGTCACGTGCCCCTGCGGCTCTGGCGGTCGTCCGACCCCCACCAAAATATGATGGTCGCATTTTGACATCCTACCAAGTTACAATGAAATCCCTTTATAAATAGGACCTGGGGCCTGTGCAAAGGGTTTTCGGTTTTCGAACACGCGCAACCGTCACGGTTGACCTACCGCGACCAAAATGGAACATTCTCATCTAGACATGACCGCAAACCTGCACCTGAAATTTAGTGACGATCGGACAAGAATTACGGGGTGTAGCCTGTGCTAAAGAAAATGTGAACAGACTCCCAGACTTGCAAACTCACAGACTTCCACACGCGTGATGGCAATAGCTTATCTTGACTTTGTCAAGTTGAGCTAAAAAATCTTGTAATTTTTAAAGAAATTACCTAAACAAGCACAAATTAACCCTTGTTTATAGACCAATTTGGCCTCTATACATCCAATACAGGCATTAATTCTATTATATTTGTTTCACAGAGCTTGGAGGGTAAAGTATAATAGAATATAAACATTCAGTTTACCTCCAGACTCCAGGAAAGTGAGCAATCCCTGTTACCTGAATACTCTTGTTAATTGAATAATTTTCACTGGTAAAGTTATTCATTTAACAGGGTTCCATTGTGGTAAACATTTTTCTCAAATCACTAATCATTTCACCCTTTACCCAACGCAGATGCTATCAAAATTTATTATTTTAAATATAATTTTTTTAAATTTTTTAAAAAATTTCAACAAAACCATATCATGTGACCCCTCATTGAGCTCGTTCCAATGAGGGGTCATATGATATGGTTTTGTTGAAATATTTTGAAATTTTTTATTTTTTCAACTGCTCAATTTTCAATGGTAATTTTAGAAGACATTATTGGCCCTCCAGTATCTAGACTTGTCGGTCATGCCGACCGTCTCAGAAAAGGGAATATTATTCATTTGGAATGATTTTATTTCCTAGAATTACATATTATGAAGCTCGACAGATATAACTTCACGTTCGGATAATATGACGCCGATCTCGGCACATATGCAACAGACTAGAGTTGTCTCCCTTGATTCGTTACTAGATGCCACTAATTTGTTGACATCGAAGTCGTTTATCGTCATTCGTCCAAAACAATCGGGAAAATTGTCATTACCAGGCAAAATTGAGAAATTTGAAGCATCGAATTAATGATTGCAGCTGGTAACGATCGAGTAAATGAAGATCGGAAAGAAGAGAGTTGTAGAGAAAATTCAATGCAACCTAAAATTCAGGGTCGTAAGCGAAGACTCGTCAAGTGGGAGAAAAGGTAGTAGTTCAGCAACCCGAGCGTCTCGGGGAAGCCGAGACGCTCGAATAGCTAAACTAGGAGAACACTTCTCACTTTGTGAAAGGAATGATAAACAATATCACCGGCCGAAAACTTAGCAGAAAACATTTTGTGATTATTTGTCTTCGTTCGATAAATAAAGAGGTTATTACTTTCATATCGGCCGAACTATCAGCCCTAGGTAACTTCACATCAGCATTCGACCTTCTGTCTCAGGTTGATATAAAGTTTCCTGGGGGTGATATCTCAGCCAATATGAAACTAACCAAGTAATGACCCCCACTTATAGTGAAGCTCTTTGGCCGACCCTGCCCTTAACTGTTCCTTGTTCGGTGTAGTTTTTGTCGAGCCCTCGAATATCTTTTTACTTTCGCTAGTTTTCATATAGATCATCGGTTTCATTTTCAGGCTTTCTCAGAGGAGTCGGATTTCGCTGATTGCTGTTTCGCCAAGGTTGATGTAGACGCAAACAGTGTGAGTATGAGCAAGATGGTTTGGGTTTTAAAAAAAAATGATCAGCACCATTTTCTTCCCCGCGTAAAATCGTGAACAAGTTCCAAGATTTGATTAGTAAAGCGCAAATAAACATATAACATCATCACACAATCGAAGCCATCTCGATCCCGGACCGGATTCGTTTTTTTTTCCATAATTCGGCGCGTGATTTTTAATTCTTTTTGCCATGACGGACTAAAAGGCACTTACATCCCGTCTTATCAAGTCTAAACGACATAGGGGATCTCCGCATGTTTCCTCTATTGGGGCAGCACAACCTCACAGGTCATCTTTTAGATTCTGAATTCAATTCATTCCATTCTCTCATCAGCTCTATGTAGCCCTATGTGAGTACACGAGGTACAAATTGTTACTTACATTAATTTTATCATACTGCAAAGAAAATTGTCACATTGAGATTGGTTAACCCTTTACCTAACCTGAAAAGCAGACGACACTTGCAAAATAATTCTTGAAAAACTAATTTTTTTCATTTTTTGTCTCAAAAACATAGGTTATGACCCCTCGTTGGAACGAGCTCGTTCCAACGAGGGGTCATAACCTATGTTTTTGAGACAAAAAATTAAAAAAATAATGAAAATTAATTGGCGATTTTTGAGAATAGCGCTGGCCGGTTTTGACCGTTACGTTGGGTAAAGGGTTAACTTGCAAGGCTACGCGAAGCTATGTTCGGGTTTTTGCCAGATTTCATCAACTCAGATAACGTTCTACATAGCCAAGATTAACCCTTTGAACACGAGAAGCCGCTTTTCAGGCCCAGGAACATGATACGTCATCATTTCATAAAGTAGTATGGATGCTAAGTGAAAGTGTGGAGTAGACCAATCAATATTTTCAACGCGCAGTCCCAAGGCTGCATATTGGTAATATTAATTGCTCTACCTCCATATAATGAATATGGACTCTTCCAATTGCTGCCACTGAACTGATATGGAAGATACCACCAGGGTTCAAAGGGTTGATTCTGACTGAAAATTGAACCGAGAAGTCGATCACGTCCATTAATAATGACTTGTGTACAGAATAAAGTAACAATTTTCAAACCATACAACGTGAAATTTGTGCAAGCTGCCACAAGGAATAACTGAAAATCAGTAGCTGAAATGTTTCCTGGATAGTACCAGACACCACCTTTTGAACGTTATTCAACAGAGCCATGTAACGAATAGGCCTACATAATATTTTCCTTTTGCTCTTGGGTGCTAGGGAAGAGAAGAGAAAATCACTGCACTCGCAGAACTTATTGCGATAGCTCTTCAGTATGAAAAAAAAAAATCGTTATACAGTTCCTTAACAATGCACATAGTCTCCATTTATTACACATTTATTAAACTCTAAACCCTTGTATGTAACGGAATCGCCTCTATGGTATAAAAGTTTCTGTATTTTACTAGTGATGGAGAATCCGGAACCGTTCCCCCGCTCCGTTTCGACTATCTCCTTCCCGTCGAGTCATTAGTTACGCCCAACAGAAAAGATAACGAATGTAATTTAGACTGGTTCCCTAAAGGTTGTTTTGATTTTTTATCGATCAATTTGATCAGTACCGCTTCAAACAAAAATAACGGGCTATTCTTTGTGTTTAAACATCGGAATTAAAATTTGTTTATTTAAACGAATATTAATGCATTGTGTTGGGTAATAAACACAGAACGCAATGTGTGTTTGAATCCGTGGGCGTTTCACATAGCCCGTTGGAATGGCGTAGTCATATAATTATGTAAAACACCCACCGATTCAACGCACACATCGCGTTCTGTCTTTTTACCCTCTCAAAATTTTATGTATCCCTCGCTTACGGCTCAGGATATATAAAATTCTATTCTTACAGGCTACTTGGGGCTGTGTGCGCTGCCCAATCCCTGTATTACACGCCTCATCTATGTAATCCCCATCTACAACAACACTAAACCATGCGGAAAATGAAAATCTGCTCCGTACAAATGTGCGGAACGGTAATCTTTGAAGGGCTATTTTTAAGTAGAAGCGAAATTTCACTGGAGTTTTCTACGAATCGTGCAGCGCAATTATAATTTTAATCGCTAGCTGTAGCTAAAATTCGTCCCCGAGTTCCAATGTGTTCTATGTGCCAGTAGACACATAGAACACACTAGAACTCAGGGGACGAAAAAATAACACGGATTCCCCTCGCAAATTTGGTTGTGTTCGTTTTGTTTATAATTGTCGAATGAAGTGGTGAGTGTCCTAGTAATAATTAGAGTCTCGCTATTGTTTCTAAGACCATTTCTTAGTTTGAAGTGATATAGCTTTGGAAACAATAGCTCGAGTCTTATAGAACATTTGTACATATACATAATGATGGTAATATAGAGGCATCACAGAGTGTAAATAAAAATAGTGTATTATCACCAAGTGGGTTTCCAAGATGGTTTGTTGATGTAGCGACCTCGTCTCTGTGTCAAATATCGGCGAGTCTATTAGGACGGTGGTTAAATGATCCAGAGGTGTGGTCGAGACTTCAGTAAACCATATGGGAAACCCTCTTGGTCTTAATAACCAATTTACCGTACAATATTCCTCTTTCTTGGTTCGTTCGCATGTATTTTGACAATCATTTAGTGTCTATGAATTGAGTTTTTATGAATGAAAATCATGATGTGATAGTATTACGTTCTTGAGCTGTGTATGACGTAATTCCCATTCATTGCCCCACTTGTACTATAACCGTCGAAGTTTATAGTAGTGTTTTAACTGTGTGATTATTTATTTTATTATTCAGATTTAGCCTATACAAAAATATCACCATAACAAAATTTGATCTAGTGTAATTTATTTTATTGAGTTGGTGATTTATTTATTATGTTATCAAAACGATGACTTCAAAAGGTGTAATCAGTGTTCGATGAGTGCAGGTAAAAAAACGTTTTGTTTGAGAAAGGAATGCTTGCACTGGCGTCCTACACATAGCACTACACTCCGAACAGGTGTACTTACTGACGTCCTACACATAGCACTACACTCCCACTACGTGTACTTACCGGTGTCCTACACATAGCACTACACTCCAATCGGGTGTACTCACTGGCGTCCTACATATAGCACTACACTACCAACAGGTGTACTTACAGGCGTCCTACATATAGCAATACACTCCGAACAGGTGTACTTACTGCCGTCCTACACATAGCTATACACTCCAATCAGGTGTACTTACTGACGTCCTACACACATAGCACTGCACTCCTAACGTATCGGCGTGACAGCCCTAATGTTATGCACAACGCAAAAACGCAATACCACGACGACATGATCTTCATTCATAAAAAATCAATTCATAGACGAGGGCTGGTTGTCAAATATATGCGTACAAGCCAAGAAAGAGAGTGCTATGTGTGGGACACCAGTAAGTACACCTGTTGGGAGTGTAGTGCTATGTGTAGGAAGAGATTAATTACGCCTTTTAGGAGTGTAGTGCTATGTGCAGAATGGCAGTAAGAACACCTGTTGGGAGTGTAGTGCTATATGTAGGACGCCAGTAAGTTCATCTGTTGGGAGTGTAGTACTATGTGTAGGACAGCAAGGAATGCTTGCACGAGCGGTTGCTATCCATCAATACAGATTTGTATTTTGTCGCGCCGTTTGCTTGTTTTGAGAGAAATACGTTCTTCTTGTAAGATAGATGTAACGAAAGTGGTGTCGCAGAATACCAATCATGTATCACATAAACTCTCAAAAAATCAATACCAACAACACCATGTAGACTTGTTTTTAGAAATTTCTGTACAAAGCAAATGTGTAAGAATTTGTAAGATGCCATAGATTGATGAATATTTCCAACCTACTGTTATGACTAAATATAGGAGAAATAAGTTAATCCTTTACCCAACGCAGACGATATCAAAATTTATTATTTTAAATATCATTTTTTCAATTTTTTCAAAAAAGTTCACCAAAACCATATCATGTGACCCCTCGTTGGAACGAGCTCGTTCCAACGAGGGATCACATGATATGGTTTTGTTGAAATTTTTTGAAAAATAATATTTTTTCAACTGCTGAATTTGCATATTAATGAGCAGTGAAAAATTAAAATGTAAACTGATCCATGGAATTATTTTTCAAAATATGGAGTAAAATTAAAAAAAAATAAATTAATAAATCTCTGCTCAAAGAAAATGTGTAGGAATTTGAAAGATTCCATAGATTGGTCAATATTTCCAACCTACTGTTATGACTAAATACAGGAGAAATAAGCTAAATGAGATGTGAAAATTTAAATTGTATAATTGATACATCGAATTATTTTTCAAAATGTCCAATAAAATTAATGAATGCTAAAAATGCTAAAATATTGTAATGTTTAGTCAAGTTTCTCCAGTTTTTTTTTTTTGTTCGCCTATCAGGCATGGGACTATTTCCTTAATGTTTTCACATTGCGTCCTTTTTATTGCACGCCTGTTCTATGAAATCTACATCTGTATCAACAGTAAACCATGCGGAAAATGAAAATCCCTTCCACACATATGTGTGAAACGGAATCGTTGATGTACTATTTTTTAAATATAAGCGAAATTTAACTGGAATTTTCTACAAATCGTGCACCTAAATTAAAAGTTGAATCGCCAGCAATAGTTAAAATAGTAACACGGGTTACGTTCGCAAATTTAGTTGGCGATAAAATGTATTCATTTTGTTAATAGTTCGTCCCTGGAGTTCCTATGAGTTCTATGTGTCAACTGGCACATAGAACACATTGGAACACGGCGGACGAGTTGTTAAATGAATTGCTGAGTGTTCTTCTCATAATTGCTTTCATAGACGTGAAGGCGTATAATAAACACAGAACGACACGTCGATGTGAATAGGTTAATCGATATGGAACTTGTGCCATCGTGGAAGGAAAAACTTGAGACCTGCGGCCACTAGTTTCATTTCCGCACTTGCACTCGTGCCATATCGATTAACCCATTCTCGAACGCGTGTTGTTTTGATATTTCCTGTATTTTATTTCTCATTTGAGCACAAAAGCACACGTGTATGTGTTCACTGCCGTTTTGACTATCTTTTGGCAATTTCTTTTAACAGGAGGTGGCACAATGTGAAGGGATCAGTGCAATGCCTACATTTAAGGCATACAGAAAAGGAGAGAAGGTAAGTTTAACCACTCACTCGTCTGTCAGAATTTTTTTCCGTATATTCCTGACATAATAAGTGACATGGCGTGTAGCTACATTTCCCTGCAAGACGATGTGAGTTCATATCAGGTGAGGCGAAGTTACACTCTAAACTCAGTTGGGTTAAAAATCAACCCAAATCAACTGGGTTGAGTGAATATGAACCCAAATTGGGTTCATATTCACTCAACCCAGTTGATTTGGGTTGATTTTTAACCCAACGAATTTTAGAGTGTATGCATTAATACATTTTCACGAGAAACAAAGAACCACAGGACATTTATTTTTCAGAAGCTGCTATTGACTGAAACGCGCAGAATCATCAACAGTAGCTGGCACACTTATGTATCCATGGTGACAGTAATCAATCATCGTTGTTCAAAGTGGGATATTTGTTGCCAATATCAAACATATCACTACAAGCTGAAATACACTTACATACATTTACTGTTATTACCATCTGAAAAGGTTAAGGTTAAGCACCTTCAAATGTTCAAACCATCACTTTTAATTTGTTGAGTAAACTGTGAAAAAAATGTTCTCTTCGGCATAAAAAACATAGACAAAACGGTATCCAGTTGCAAAAACAACAGTCCCTATGGGACATAGAACATTCTAGCACTCAGGTGACGAATTGAACTTTTACCAGTTTTGGGACTACAACTAATATTTTCTGTCCTTTTTAAAAAAATATTTAATGTTTTAAATTATTAAATATGGTACTTTGAAAATATTTTCGGTACTTAAATTCCCTTATTTTGTTTTATTTCAAATTTTGAAAATTCTTTGCGAGTAGAAATGTATCAATTTGATCAAAATAGTAATGGCTGCTAATCACTTGAAATCAAATGATATCAGGTGAGTTACCTGATACGGCGGAATCCTTAGATGGTATTCCAGCGTTCTGACTGGACAAACTAACTTTGAGGCATAATAATATAATATTAGAACGTTTCTTTTCATGTTCTATCGGTCGATAGTACCCGAGTTTGTGTGATTTCTGAAATAAAACCTTCAGCAGCGAATGCCGAACAAAAAATAGGTTTTCATTGTTAAGCGTTAACTACAACATGCCATCAATCTTGTAATAACAATTTAGTCGAATCCAAAAACATGACGTCATTTCGAACGAATGACGTCTCTTTAGGAGTTTCCAGATCAACAAATTCGAAAATGACTTGTCACAAGTGCCGTCGCTTTTGGAGTTTCTATATCACCAAATCCCAGTGTTTACAACCGCATCATGCTGTTCGTGTTATAATTCGTTATTAATGCTTGTGTGATAAGTGGTATAAATCAATGGAATATAAATTCATGTTTCTTGGGCGACGACAGTTGTTAGAATTGTGCGGAGTGAAACAGTTTATTTTGAACTTGAGGCGGAGGCTCAGTGAGGTCGAGGAGTACTAAACTTGTGGAAATATAATTGATTGAAGTCATAACTCATATTCAGCATTCACCGAAGTGGTGAACAACACGTGAGTTTTTAATATTTCTGATTCTTTTGAATTCATTGTTTGCAGTTAAAATTGAAAACACACCCACTGAAGATGACATATTTATTGGTAAGTTTGTGTCTATCAGTGATGAAAAACGTTAAACAACCACGGCGCCAGGGTTTGGTGTTGAGAAATTCCAATCAGAGCGTGCGTAATCGACGCTGATCAATGGATGTGGAGCTTACATTTTCTTTGTTCTCTTGTCTCCAGAGAAGAACGTTCAGATAGTACCCGTGTTTTGCCCCCAAACCCCAGTACTATGACTTTTAGAAGGTGTCAAATTAACCAATCACGACTGATGTTACAACGTGAGGCATAATAATATTTTGTACATCTCTATCGTGTCTCTCTTTACTCGACAATAACTTGGGGTAGGTTGCTACAGTCTCCGTAACCGGTCCTCATACGGCTTGTTTCTCATACTTGAAAGTTTTTTGAATCCCCCCCCCCCCGCCCCCCCCCCCCACCACACCCCTATTGTGTGACGGCTCTACTTTATTTATGTGTATCCTTTTAAATATAGAGTAGTCTGAGCTTGCACTAATTTACGGGGTATTTTAACGAGCAACGTGATCAGTGGTAGTCGTGTTTTTTCACCCATGACCTTAACCCTTGAACCGTTTTTTTCGTACCAGAAACATGATAATAATAATAATAACACTTTGGCCGGCCGCTGATTTGTCGCGGTTCTCGTATGAGAAGGCCTTGGTTACCCATGTACAACCAACTGCCTCCCTATTCCCACGCTTCTTCTCTCCCCCAACACTCGGAGACGAACTGCTTGATGACATCCCTTGCCCCATTCTTCCCAATCTCTCCGATTAGCATATTAACCCTCTCCTTTGAGTCGCCCACTAGCCACATGTCCTTCATTCTCCCATCCCACTTCCCCATTATACTCCCAGTGAATCTTGTTCTTTTAGACTGGTATTTTGGGCATTCTAGAAGAAAGTGTTCCAGGGTCTCCACCACGCCCAAATTAAACATCTGGCACTCCTTTTCACTGCTTTTCCCAACCCCCCCCCCCCCCCCTCAGCTCCTGGGACCGCGACCTCAGCTTGAACAACAGTGACCCCCCCCCCCCCCAAAAAAGGTGCCATCATGGTACTCTTCAAAACCAGGCTTCTCTTTATCACGCAGGCCACCCAAAGATCACTATGATGCATTATACTTTCAGTAAGTAGGATGGCCGCTAAGTGACTGTGTGGGGTAGACCAATCGATATTTTCAGCGTGCAGCCTTGGGGTAATAATAACTGGGCTACCTTAAATGACGAATATGGACTCTTTCAACTCCTGCTATTGAACTGACATGGAAGATACCACTAAGGTTCAAAAGGTTAAAAAAGATATGCATTATAAAGACGTCGTTACCTTCCACGAAATAAAAAAAAGATTCAGTGAAATCTGGAAACATGAGAAGTACAATCGTAAAACAGACGTCCGATTGTTTCCTTCGTATTTCCATCGTATTTCCATAGAAAGAGTACAGCTCTGTGTCCGAAAGCCCACATTTAACCCTTTACCTAACATGAAAAGCAGACGACACTTGCAAACAAAATTCTTGAATTACTGATTTTTTTCATTTTTATCTCAAAAACATAGGTTATGACCCCTCGTTGGAACGAGCTCGTCGAGCTCGTTCCAAAGAGGGGTCATAACCTATGTTTTTGAGACAAAAAATGAAAAAAATAATGAAAATTAATTGGCGATTTTTGAGAATAGCGCTGGCCGGTTTTGGCCGTTACGTTAGGTAAAGGGTTAAAGAGTTTAGATTTTGTAAACAGGATTTTGTGGTTAATCATATATTGTAAACCTTGTAGATCTGTATCATCTGTTTCCCTAAAAGTTTACTATTGGATATTATATTTTTCCATGACAATTCTTGAAAGTGAATAATGGCTCCAGAAACGCTAAGTATATCGTTTATAAAGAAAACACCCTTTATACACCAACGTCTATAAAGAAAGGATTCATTGTTAATTTTTATATAATTATTATAATATAGTGGTTGTGAGAGGATTTCTGTCGGGGTTGTGTGATCGCCATTTTTTAAGAGAGCCCATACATTAAGTACGTTTTTCCAGAATGGGTCCATATAATTTGAAACTTTAAGTATACCATGTTTATTCAAAGACCACATTTTGCCCCCCGCCTCCCCCCCCCCCCCCCCCCCAAAAAAAAAAAAAAAAAATTCAAAATTATCGACTACGAGCGTTTTCCATTGGGCCATTATTTCTGAATCTAGTAACTTTTTGATCCATATCATTTTTAAAGAGCAACACAGTGTTTTTACGTGGGGTAGTTTGAGCCCGCCATTTTCGATTAAATTGATTATAATTTAATCATTTGCCCCGCCTCTGCGTTTGATTGGTTGAAAGCATATAGCGTGAAAGTCGTCAAAATCGTATAAACCAAATCACGTCATGATTTGGAATGTCGCTACACGTTCGCACATCCGAACCAACGTTGAAGACTATGGAAGACCCGCCCACTCAATCCAATTGTCACCGCGAGGGCGTGACGGCAAACTGATAGATGGATAACAAGCTTGTAAACAAAGATCAATGATCGATTTTTCATCGCCTCCAGTCAGCGAGAATATAATGATAATTTCTCAGGAACAATTGAATTTCATAAAATATACCGAAGTGGGAGACGAATAAAAGATCATATACCCAAACATGATTTTGGGGGAACTTAAAAAAATGTTTTTAATGATATTGTTACGTGACTTGCTAAATATCTGTCGTCTGCGATCGAAAATCAAAACAACAAACAATTTGACAATGATTGACGTGACCTGTTTGTGGCACACTTTCCTGAGTTTGACTGTTGTCTTATGCGAAAATTAAAAGTTTTTGTATTTTAATATTACAGCCGGATTAAATTATAAGAAATAACTGTTGTTTTCCTTCGGTTTATGCGATATAACGCGAGTTATGATTAAGCTTGTGCTGAAAATTTTCGGTTTATATCGCATAAACCGAAGGAAAACAACAGTTATTTCTTAAATAACGTCACGTTTAATTTTGTCCATTTTATCCGACCATAGAAATTTAAAAATTAGACTTTTCATCTAGTATTCCATCAGCCGGATCAGAGAGAACAGTAAGAGAGTGTATTAGGATGGGGACCGCTAACGTTTTAATAACTGTAACTTTGCCGACTAGTGTAAGATTTTTGAGGGACCAATTTGATAAACGTTTTTCGCATTTTGTTTATTTTTTCTGAAAAATGTTTATAGAAGGAATTCTCAGAATTTAGTTCAAATTTTATGCCAAGGATGGTAAACGTTCCGTTATGATTCCACTTTATATGTTTTTTTCTGTTTCCAGTACGAACCCACAACCACGCCGAGATCCTATCTAAACGATATGAGTTTTATCAAAGTTAACGCTTAATCCGGATTACAACAACGAAATTGTCGAGTGCATTTAGGGCTTCGTTTGGGGAATCTTGGTCGTCATCTAAGAATAGAGTACTGTCGTCAGCGTATTGGTTGATTACATACTCTGAATCATTAATTTTGGTTTCGTTTATTTTGGGGTGAAATTAAGGAATGCGCTAAGTATTTCGACACACAGAATAAACAAGTAAGGGGACAATGGATCCCCTTGACGTACTCCCCTCTGAATATTAAAATAATCTGAACAATGCCCATTGTTTATAATGCAGCTAGAAATCTCACCCTAAAAGGTGTTGAATCACTGGATTAGGGATTCGTCAAAATTTAAACAAAATCAAGAGTTTTTTGATAAAAGACCATTCAAGAGAGTCAAATGCTGTTTCGAAGTAAACTAGAACTAACATTCCAGAAATATTCACAGATTCACATTTTTCAATTATGTCCGAGGCCACTTGCGTGGATTCATTCACCTATGAATCTTCCTTTCATAAATCCCAGTTGACTTTCGGAGATTACTTTGGGGTGAACTTTTTTAAGTCTGTAAGCAATTGTCGAAGAGCCTATTTTTTTATCAACATTAAGGAGGGATGTCGATCGCCAATTTTTTATATATTCTGTCGATTTCTCTTCTTCTGGTATACATATTATAAGACCCAGCCTCTGAGTTATAGACAATTTTCTATGTCATAGCTAAGATGTAGGGAATTAACTACGTATTTGACCAAATCGCCCCAGATATATTTATAAAATTTGATTGTAAATCCATCAGAACTGGGTGATTTGTTGTTGCCCATGTCTTTTAAAACCGCACCACACTCATTTAAAGTTAGTTTTCCATTAAGTTGTTGTTGTTGTGTGTGTGGGGGGGAGGGGGGGAGGGGGAGATGGAGACAGACAGACAGACAGACAGACAGACAGACAGACAGACAGACAGACAGACAAGACAAGACAAGACAGACAGATAGACAGACAGACAGACAGACAGACAGACAGACAGACAGACAAACAGACAGACAGACAGCGAAAACAAGAGGTGGAGAGAGAGAGAGAGAGAGAGAGAGAGATTGAGAGAGAGAGAGAGAGAGATTGAGAGAGAGAGAGAGAGAGAGAGAGAGAGAGAGAAGAGGAAGCGAGGTAAAATGATGGACAGGCCACAACATGTTATAGTGTGCTAATGCACGTATATATACTACTAGCGGGGTGAATACCCGGCGTTGCACGGGAGAAGATGGTTATATCAATATACCCTCAGATATGATCGGCTCAGCCGTTTTCGAGATCAAAGGTCAAGGTCACCAATTTCAAGATCAAGGTCACCCCCACGGGCACCCCGATAAAGTCAAGATGATCGATGGGTCAATATACCCTCACATATTAAATTTTAGCCCGATCGGCTCAGCCGTTTTTCAAATGAAAGGTCAAGGTCATCAATTTCAAGGTCACCCCGCACGGGTACCCCGATATAGTCAAAATGATCGATGGGTCAATATACCCGCACATATGAAATTTTAGCCCGATCGACCCAGCCGTTTTCGAAATGAAAGGTGAAGGTCATCAATTTCAAGGTCACCCCGCACGGGCACGGCACCCACCCATGTTACACGCATGGGCGAATTACCCCCCGTTTACACAATTTGAGATCGATCGGTCGAGAAACGGAGGAGTTCACACGGAACAAAAGAAGATAGATACAGACATTCGCATTTATATATTACATTAATATAGAATGATCAAATGTTATTGGCTAGCCTTGTATGTAAAATAATACATAAATTATGAATAATGAATATCTGCTCCCCATAAAACATCTCTAATAATAAACAACATAGGTACCCACGTCACGGCATAGTGATAATGTCTCATAGATATGCTTATATACACACACACAGAGATATATATAATGTGTGTCAGCCTTTCGATTTATACACATACAGTACGTGGAGAGTGTATTATCACTAAATCACCCGTAGAGTGGAGATTCCACCCAAGCAATAATTGCAAATTTGCTGCAAAGCATAACCAGCACAAGCAAAGTTTCAGCCAATGGACCTCCAAGTTAAACCCGGAGGTCCATTGGCTGAAACATTGCTTATGTTTGTTCTCGATGTGTACACAATTTGAAAGTTACAGCTTGGGTGATAACCCCACTCGGACCCCTCCACGGGTGATTTAGTTACAATCCACTCTCCACGTACTGTACATAGTCACATAATGCGTGCACGGCGAGACGGACGGGCAGGCAGGCAGCCAGGCAGGCATGCAGGCAGGCAGGCAGGCAGGCAGGCAGATAGATATGCACTGGTATTTACTGAGTACATGACGAGCATCACAGTTCAATGAAAACGTCTCAGACTAATGCGTGTCGTGACTTTGCATGATGGGAAAATGGCTGGGGAGTATCATGTGAAATGATTATTATGCTTCAGAAGACAAAGAAATCCGGTATTTTATGAAGTCGCAAACGACAACTTCCAGATACTCTCCCATACAATGGGCCAGAGTTCTCCAACTTATCTGCTGGGTAGCTCTTTATGTTCAGCCCAGAGACCTTGATTCGGGGTAAGGTTAATAGAGGGTGGATCCAGTAATGCTACCCTGCCGTGCAGCGAAGCATCAGCACTCCCCCACCCCGACCTCATTCTGCAGATGACAGTCTACTTACTTTCCGGTTTCCGTTAACCCTGCGGATGGACGTTACATGAAAGAACCATTTATAACATGTGGGGGGAGAGAATCGCCACAAATTCACCCACTGAGTGGGGATTCCATACAAGCAATAAATGCTAGTTTGTTGCAGAGCACAATAATCATTGGTAAGGCTCTAGCCGACGGACCCCCGGGCTGAACCCTGAGGTCCATCGGCTGAAACATTGCGTGTGTGTTTTGTCCATATGTACAGAATGTGAAAGCGATAGTTTGGGTGAAAAAACAACTCCCCACCGGCGACCCAGCCACAACCCTCCCTCGACGTACTGTAAGCCCTGTCAATATTTTTAAATTCCAGGGGTGCCTGTGGCATGCCATACAAGGTCTGTTGGGACCTTGTATCTTAACATTTTGGGGAATCTTAGATTTGACCGTGCTTGAAGAGGAGGCATTTACTTCTCGACACATAAAGGTAGTTCACATAAAAGAATAATGGTGACCTCTTGTATGGTATTTCAGGTCTGCTATAAGTATATTTTTCATCACGACACTTGTACTTGAAAGCTTTTTCGTCAAAATGCCCATTTATATGGGTCTGCAAGGATCTTACGGGTGGTACATCATATTTATAATTTGGAAAAAACATGAAGGGTAAGACAGACCAAAGGTCAGCCAATTCTTTCGGAATTATCTGCTTCTATCTATATATGCAATAGTTTTCATCTACCTTGGCATGTTCCATTGTCCTGGAGTATATTCCAGTAGAGAAGAAAAGCCTATCAGCAGGAACAGCTTTGCTTATTATTAATATATTTAGCTTTTCTAGTCTGTTCTTATTAGTTCTGCCCCTATTCCGTGTACTCTTGTTGTTTCATTTATCTAGATCATTTATATAGATTATAACTAACCACTCAGATTGCTGGATTTCCCAAAAGCCGTATGCAGTGTTATCTCCCTTGTGTAAAATAAAAGCCTATATCATTTAAGCTTTAAGCTATCGAGCAGTTACTGATAAGTCATTGCTCGAACGACTCGAAGCCCATCGAGCACATGAGCTATCGAGCAATTGCTCGTTCGAGTGACTCGAACATATTGCTCGTCGACTCATATCAGTATTTGAGGATACCTTTGGCCCGGTATTGTATTATTTGAGGATACCTATCGAGGATACCTTTTATAGGATACTTATCTGAGGATACTATTACCTATTTGGCCCAAACTTCTAGGCCACCACAAGACATACCTATTCAGATATCCCTTATAAGCTATCGAGCTGCAACTGACAAGTAACTGCTCGAACGACTCGAAGCTCATCGAGCAAATGAGCTATCGAGTAATTGCTCGATCGAGTGACTCGACATACATACTGTAAGTCCATCGAGCAAATAGGCCAACGAGTAATTGCTCGTTCGAGTGACTCCTCGAACGACTCTTAGCCTCATTTCAGAAAAAGGGGATTCCGAAGGTCATGTTTTTCAAAAATGGGATTCCGCAAATGGGATTCCAAAAAAGGGATTCCATACGTGGGATTCTGGCTTACATCGAGTGACTCGCACATACTGCTCGAACGACTAGAAGTCTACCGAGCAAATGAGCTATCGAGCAATTGCTCGTTCGAGTGACTCGACATACGACTCTTCGACTCATTTCAGAAAAAAAGGGATTCCATAGCAACAGGCATTTTCCAAAAAGGGATTCCTATCCGACTCTGTGAAATGGGATTTGAACGTCAGGATAATTAACCCTTTACCCAACGTAACGGCCAAAACCGGCCAGCGCTATTCACGAAAATCGCCAATTAATTTTCATTATTTTTTTCATTTTTTGTCTCAAAAACATAGGTTATGATCCCTCATTGGAACGAGCTCGTTGAGCTCGTTCCAACGAGGGGTCATAACCTATGTTTTTGAGACAAAAAATGAAAACAAATAGTCATTCAAGAATTTTTTTGCCAATGTCGACCTCAAAGGGTTAGATTGCCGTTGTCGATGAACATGCTGTAGGTTTTATTGCATATAACTGCAATTTATTTGAAATATTACAAAGTTGTTTTTTTTCAATTTCCCAACGCTTTGCAGTCGACAATAACTTTTTTAATTTAAACAATATTTATTTCCAAACAAATAAGAAAAGAATACAATCACATTGCTGTTATGTGGAAATGGATTCAGCAGGAAGCTAAAAAGCTTATACAAGGCTGTCTCAATAGGAAAATATACATATGATAACATCAGCAGTACATGGGATTTTAAATTTTTGCACAGACTAACAAAAAAATGTAATATATATTACTGAATACTACTGAATAATATCTGAAAAAGATAGAGGATGTGCAGTGTGCAAAAGGAGGACAGGGACTTTGCAGTAGAGGCGAGAGGAGAAGTTTTTATTTGTACTGAATGGGCTTTTTCAGAGGTCTCACCGTTCTTTTCTTGGTATAAACTCGTTCATCAATAGTTTCTGGTCGAAACGTAACTTTTGAGCTATGCGAAGACCTACACATGACGAACGTTTACGTGCCGTTGCCATGTTGGAAGTTGGCAACAGACAGACTGCAGTGGCTCAAAACCTCAACGTTACTCAGCCGGTGATTAGCAGGTTGTGGTCACTCTACCGTCAGACATGAAATGTTGACGACAGACGTCTGTCAGGTCGACCAAGGTCGTTTCATCCGAACCACAGCATTGCGTAATCGCCATCAAAGTGCCTCAGAAATTGGACAGCAGCTGCCCCGAGCGACAGATGTGCGAGTCAGACTGATCGAGATCGCCTACACAGCTGGAATTTGTACACTCGACGACCTCGAATAATTCCACGTTTTACTGAACGTCATATCGCAGCAAGGCGTAATTGGTGTGGAGCACGACAGCGCTGGGGCAATCGTCGGTGGAGCAACGTCATGTTTTCCGATGAATCGAAGTTCACTCTCGACTTCCACGACAGGTGAAACAGAGTGTGGCGGCGGCGGAAGGAACGATACCATGACGTAATCGTTAGGCAGCACGATCATTTTGGTGATGGATCGGTTATGGTGTGGGGAGGCCTGACCATGACAAGCAGAACAGTATTACATGTCATCCAAGGGCGTGTCACAGGGCAGTGCTGCCGTGACAACGTGTTAGCAGCTAACGTGGTGCCATTTGCACGACATCACGGCCGTCGGATTAATTTTTCAGGATGACAATGCAAGAGCACACAGAGCCCGTGTCGCTACAGAGTTCCTCTTAGAGCAGAACATCACTACACTGCCTTGGCCAGCACTAACTCCAGACCTTTCACCAATCGAGCACTCTGGGATATGTTGGGCAGGCGCCTACGACAACACCTCCCTACTAATGTCCAGGAACTCGCTGCTGCACCGCGGGAAGAATGGAATAACACCAGTTAAGCTGATATTGGACGTTTGGAGAGGAGTATGCCACGTCAGATCCGCGCTTGTCTCGCGAACCGAGGAAGATTTACCAGGTATTGAGGTCTTGTACTGAATGTGGTAAATTCTCTGACTGACCGTCCATGTCTTCTACAGCTCACTGTGTTGAATGTGTGCTTGTCAGATACCCAACAATCGCTGAAATCATTCACCAGATGCCACAGTGCAATGCCTCAACAGTCTTTTTGATGATGATATGAATATATTTCTTCATATATCTCACTTTTATCAAATATCTCCTACTTTTTTAAATAGTATACATTAGTTAGACGATTGTCCAAACGGAGAGACAAAGAAGTTCGGCCTCATGGGATACGGCTGGCTTCGGGTAGGTGAAACCCGTACCACGTCATCAGACACGGGGTAACGAATTTATCTATTGACTTTCCGTTTTAGAAGTACAATCTATTTCATGTGTGAACACACACAGCGTGAGATCTTTTATCTTCCATTGTTGAGCCATACAGGTTTCTGTGGAATTTTTGTGCAAAAGAGTTTTTGTGAAAATATGCCGATATGACTAGTATAAAAAAAATTATACGGGGTATGGACAATTTGTAGATTTCGGAACGAGGCTTCCACTGGGTATGGGAAATTTGTCAGTGGCTGGGCGGACGTATCGTGGGTTTCAATGAATATGGTCTCATACCACGTATCTATCAACCAATCAAATCAAAAAATTCACTTTAGTCAATAGATAAATTATTTGACTTTTCTTTGTGTTGCTAAATATTTGTTGGTGCGGCGAGTTGATGATGCTCCAAAAACATTCTTTTTCTTTCTTGTACCAAGTAAACTCATAAAAACTGGCACCTAAATATGAAGTAAACGCTTTTTAGCCCGTTATGCAAATAGTCAGCTGGAGACAAAATAGTTGCAACCCGGTACTCACTATATGTAGCACAGAAACCAAAACTGGTTGTTCAGTTTGTCCTGTTGGGAAACCAAATTTGGTTACATGGAAGCAAACATACACATGTTTTGGTTCTTCGGTCTATTGCATTAACTGACTGTTAAGACCTCTGGACATTGTATAAATTGTAAATTATCAGGCCCTCCAGAAAGAGTTAAGGAGAGCGAAAAATTGCCCTCCTAAATATTTTGGTCTGGGATGATTGAGATTACATGTATTATGCTCACATTAAATTTTTGTTGTAAAGCAAAAATGTAATTTAACTTCGAAGTCACATAACATCACGTAATTTCATTTTGAAAGTGGTTTAGTGGTAAAAGGTAATGGCTGCAACCATACCCAAACACAGTTGCAATCATTTGAAGCAAAATGGGTCACAGCAATATTTTTTTTCTGTCAGTTTCAAGTTCAACAACTGACATCACAATTTGAGGGGTAATTATTCAAGCAATATTGGCACTATAATATGCTACCATTACTATCCTGTCACTTGAAGCACTTGCACCAGGATGTGACTGTAGATTCAAGCAGACCTGTTGTCCAAGAGAGTCATACGCCTACCACTATCACCTTCAACCCCCCTTGGGGGGTTGAAGGTGGTAGTGGTAGGCGTATGACTTTCTTGGACAACAGGTCTGGATACACACACAGGTCTTGTCAAGTGTGTGTTCGGTTGTTGAGTGGGACATCTAGATGTCTAAGAGTTTCGCTTTACCTTAGTAAAGTTAATAAAATCACTGATGTAGTCTGTTGGTTTCAGTTTCAATGAGTTCGTTCAACTGGATACTTAAAATGCCGTGTAAAGCTAATTGCTCTCCTAAGCTGATTGAGGAGAGCGATTTTTTGCCCTCCTGCATTTTTCAGAATGCCTGGCCTGAATTATAAAGCCGCGCCAAGTTGAAATTTTAAAATGGCGACGAAGCTACGTCAGAAGCACATTAACCCTTTATCGAACGCACACGATATCAAAACTTATTATTGTAATTGTTATTTTTTTCAATTAAAGAAAAATGTCCACAAAACGATATCATGTGATCCCTTATTGGTACGAAACCAACCACAAAAGTGTGATTCTCCGTTATGTACGGGGTTGAATTGGAGATGTTGGGTTATATAAATTAACAGCTGCACCATGAGCGCATGATACGCCCGTTATTAATTACAAGAGGGAACCACACAATATGAGTATACATGTGTACTTGTCAGGTTACATATACTTGCCACCAAAAAATCATGAAAATTGCTCAAAGTCCAACATGCGGAAAATTGCCTATATTTTGATGAATGAAGTCCCATAAGTCTGGAATGACAAATCGGACAGCGACACAAATCGAAAGGGAGATTCCTTCTATCAACATATACTTGCAACCAAAAAATCATGAAAATTGCTCTAAGCATTTTCAAGTTATTGTTCGACATGTGAAAAATAAAGTGCCATAACTCTGGAATGACTAATCGAACGGTGACACCAAGCGAAAGGGAGCTTCCTTCCATCAACATAAACCACCTACCAAAAAATCGTGAAAATCTCTCGAAGCGTTCTCGAGTTATCGTACGACGTGTAAAAAATCAATAATTTTCTACGTAATAAAGTCCCATAACTCTGGAATGACTAATCGAACGGCGACACTAAACGAAAGGGAGCTTCCCTCCATCGATATACACCACCTACACAAAAAAATCACGAAAATCTCTCAAAGCGTTCTTGAGTTATCGTACGACATGTGACCGGACGGACAGACGGACGGACAGACGGACAGCGGTATACCATAATACGACCCGTTTTTTTTCAAAACGGGCGTATAAAAACGATGCACCAGCTTTTGATGAGAACGCAGATGGGGCGTTTGGAGGGATCATTCTTGTTCAAAGTGCGATACAAGTGGCCGCAGAGGCAGACTGGGCCATGAAAAGTTACCGGGAAATGCAACCCAGAGAAAATTTGATTTTTCGAACTAAAAGCGCGCTGCTTATTATATCTGCGCGGTCAATAGCAGACCGACCACATGGAGGTTATTTCGATGGCATTTTGGTATCATCTTGATCATTCATTCGGCAAAAAAATGGTTGCATGAAGGGAGGTCCGGGACCGTCGGGCCTACCATAGTTCGGCCCAGTGGGAGAAAATTTTGATTTTTCAAACTGAACGAACCCCGTGTCTTTGCATCTGAGCGAGCAAAGGCACACGAGATTGCAGGCATATCGTAATGTCCTCCATGTGGACTGCTAATGGCAGTCCACATAGATGGCATTTCGAGATACCGTCAGTCAATGCAATCAGATCCATTTCCCTTTTTGGTCATTTTCACGAAATGTCATGCACTAACATGTGTTGGGCTGCATTAATTTTGGGGACCCCAGGGAGCGCACAATAGGACTCTCCTGGTGCACCATACAACCAGTCCGCCTCTGAGTGACGGGAGTTAACGGGAAGAATCGGTGAACGCGAAGAAAGAGCGTGTCAAATGTTCAGCTAAGGAGTGAGTAATATAACGGAGACCCTGGGTGCATTTCATTTTAGAATGCACAAAATATTTGCCCAGTAGTACAAGAATCCATGAAAAACTAGATGTGGCCGAGGAATGACATGGTGGTAAGAATAATATTATAGTTGGGAAGATCAAGAAAGGGTCAATGGGGGAATTATAAAATAGTTTGTGACTGAATACTGGGAGATTTGGAGGGAGTGTGGGGAGGGGGAGGAATACTCAGACGGGGGACGGAGTTGATGTAGGATCCTTGATGGAGGACCTCGACAAATCAGCGGAAGGCCAAATTATTATTATTATTATTATTATTATTATTATTATTATTATTTTTATTATTATTATTATTATTAGGCGGAGAGGATAGTTGATTCACACCCGTGACAAACACCGAGGACGCAGAGTCTTCCCATGGATCCTGTTATCGAAATGTTGGTCCTGAATTATTCCGAACCTTGGGCATTTATATTCTGCATTGAGTTTCATTGTTTGAGTGGAGAATTCGAGAGTTTCGCTCCTCACTTGCATTCCCCGTAATTTCTGTATGCTTTTCTTAGTTCTTCCATCTGAATAACCACTCCATTCCACGTGGATTTTTACGTCTACGTAATATTATTGTCATTATTAATTTCAGGTCGATGAATTAGTTGGAGCAAGTGAAGACAAACTTAGAGCACTCATCGACAAAAACAAATAGTGGTACATCATGCGCTCACACCAATTGACTTCTGCTAATGTTATTTCCACGTTATTCATAGAAAGCAATTTGTAACTTCGCAACGACAAAGCTAACAAAAGTGTTCTGATTCTCAGGAATTCCCTCATTTGAACCCCCTCATTGGACATTCTTATTGTCCAGGGATGTGGCCAGAGGGTTTCAGCTGGGGGTGGGGGGAGGGGGTGGGGGGGGGGGGGGGGTGCCACCGGTGTAAATTCCAACTGTGAGTATTTTCGATAGGTGGTTGCACTGCAGCGCTGGGTGATATATTTTAACTCTTTAACCAACGAATCGCTCGCATCCGCCCGCGTAATATGCAAACACAGCTGCTGAAAAAATATTTTTCGAAAAATTTCAACAAAACCATATCATGTGACCCCTCTTTGGAACGAGTTCTTCGAGCTCGTTCCAAAGAGGGGTCACATGATATGGTTTTGTTGAAATTTATTTTATAAATTTAAAAAATGATATTTAAAATAATTAATTTTGAAATCGTCTGCGTTGGGTACATGCTTATGAACCCTTCCGAAAATTTTCACAATTCCTGATACAGAAAAGCATCATTTATAATGTGTCTGGGTCAGAAAATTTACCGGATTAATGTCAGAGTCGAAATTTTGAGGCCATGTCAATTTTAGGGTAGGAAATTTAAAACTCAAGTTTCCAGTTGGAAATAAAAGATCAAAATTTCTCATCATTAAGTTGGAATTTTAATATTTTTCATGAACAATGTTAATTTATTGAATTTCCAACTATTTGATTTTTGACCTCGGAATTTCCAACTACAGAAAAAAATACTCCTAGCTGGGGGGGGGGGGGGGACACCCCCAATCACCCACCCACCCCCACCCCCTGTCGCCACATCCCTGTTATTGCCTTCCAGTGTCTTCGAATATTAGTACAAACTCAGGGAGACCCGAAGCTGTTTATATTTGTTAATTAATGTATATTTATTTAGTTGCGTTTCCAATATGTTTGACTCGTTAAAATTCACGGGAGTGTGTCAAAAGGCACACTACCATAAAATGTAACGAGGCAACTCCCCATAGATTAAATCCTTTTACTTCAAAGATAATATGAAGAGCATTGAAAGAATATAAGGCTTTTTAAGTGCAGTACCTACAGTTTTTAGAGGAATGTTTTATTTTTCAAATTAAAAATTAATTTCTTTGTGTAAATGAGCACTTTTTATATTTCTGTGTGTAAAAAGACAGCCGGAATGCTCTCGATGTTTGCTCACATTTTGCAAAAGAAAATAAAAATTAGAAATAAAATCCTCCCTCCCTCGCTGATTAAAAAAGAATTGCCTGAGAATCAATTAATTATTTGACCTGAGAAGCTTTTTTGCAGAAATTGAACAAATAAAAAATTCATTTTTTCTTAACTTGCAGAAAATGTAGAAATATCACATTTCAGAAAAGCGGGGCGATTTTTAATCAAAGTATGCGCAAAATAGCGTCTCACTTTTTATATTGAAGGCGCAACCAAATGCTCCACGGACAAAGAACATCCCCCACCTCAGCTCATTCAAACAAAATAATATCGATAAAATTAAAAATTTGGTGTCTGAACGCGACTTCATCAGCGCATACGAAAAATCAAAACACCCTCCAATGAGAAAGAAAGGTCTTATAAAAACGTCGGCAAAAACGTACATACAGGTCAGATTACGACACCACAGTATTATTGGAAAACAAAAACAATATTAAGAAAACGTGAGAAATCTTGAAAAAAAAGCCATGAACAAAACTAGTCGAACCGGTATTTTGCCCTCCTCCATCAGAGACAGACACAAAGATTTGATAACCGGTATTTTGCCCTCCTCCATTAGAGACAGGCACAAAGATTTGATAACCCCTCAACTAATTATTTATGTATTTAGTCAGTGGTATTATTTATTTATTTATTTATTTATTTATTGGTGTTCAAGGTCACATACTTATGCACAATGGCTAATCGTGACAGTTTTACGGGTGGAGGAAGCCGGAGTACCCGGAGAGAACCACCGAGCAACGACGAGCAGCTGTCAGCTCTCCAACATCGTAACTCTGAACTCTGCACCGCAGCACAGGCTGGGTTAGATTGGTTGAAGACATGCGCACCTTCGAAGTGCAGTACGCCTCAGTACACAGCGTCATCGTGCCCCCATGTAGGCAATCGGGGTGAAGTGTCTTGCCCAAGGACACAACGCGGTTGCCGCAGGTGGGATTTGAACCGAGGACCTCTCGGCTTGCAGCCTGCACCTCTACCAACTGAGCCACCGCGTCCCCAGTCAGTGGTATTTAAGGTCAAATATTTCTGCACAACGGCTAATCATGACCACGACAGTTTTACGGGTGGAGGAAGTCGGAGTATCTCGAGTTGATATTCGATTCGATTCGATTCGAAATCAGTTGCCCGATTCGTCTTCTTTCGAATCTTAACACAGGAATATACCTTGGTATCAGTCATTGTCGTCTCACGAAAGGTATAATTCAGAAAGATTGTATACGTAAATAATACTAAAAATAAAGACAGAGTGTAATTTCATCTATATTATCATAAATAGCATCTGGCCCAAGCAACATCCCATTCCAGTCTCATTAGTATCAACCAATCTTGAGAATAAAGTTAAAGTTTTCAAGCAATGTTGACGATGAGCTGTTACTGGCGTCCAGTCCTGTGCAGTGTTTAATGCTGGTAAGTCTCGCATCCGTTCCTGGGTAATATTCTAACTACATCACCAAGGCATGCCTTCCAGGAAGGCATGCCTTGATGATGTAGCTGGAATATTTTATCAGTCGGACTTGAGCCCTCACAGTCGGAACAATCTAGTTTGCAGTCTCCACTGTCGATCATCTTCAAGACGCCTAGAATTCGATTTGAGATTCGATTCAATTTGGAATAAGAGACCCGATTCGATTCGAGATTCGAAAATGTCTGATTCGCAGGGCCCTGTATTAAAGTGGGTGATCTGATTGAGGAACGCAAAACTGAAAAGGTTAAAGTTTGTGTATCACCTCAGGTGATAATGCCCTTTGTCTAAGAGAAACATGTAGTTGGTGATATCCTGATGTCATGTCTGACTTTCAACCCTCCGATCTTTTAATTCCTGAAACGAAAGGTCGTTTGTTCAAACCTGACCTGCATCATCTACGCTGTGTCATTGGGCAAGGCATTCAATGACTATTGACCAAGTGTGTCCAAAACATACTACAGATATGCCTTGAAGCTAAGCCATCCCTGTTTGTGTGGGTTTAGTCAGTCGGCGAAGTAGTGATGCTTGGTGGCTCTTTCCAGATACTCCGGCTTCCTCCACCCGTAAAGCTGTCCGACACGATACGACCCTAGATGTCATTAAAACCAAATAAATAAATAGCTGCAGGCACGGTGATTTTAGGTGATAGGCCGATTAATGGACACCCGTCGAATTATGAACGACGACTAATAAAAATTACGAATGGTTAACAATAGTCGTAAATTCGACAGACGCTCAAAAAACCCATTTGCAGAATTGGCGACTAGAAGTCCGTTTGTGTTACGCAATTTTCTCGTGTTCCGCGGCGACGAATGATTTGATTGTCTGCAAGAGATGGAGATTTAGGCCACATGGCGATTACCGTTTAAGGGCATGGTCTTAGAGTGACCCCAACATTAACCCTTATAAAAAAGTACCATGGTAAACCACGGTAAATCCAAAATTACCATGGTATTAGCAGGGTATTTTGGGATTTACCACGGTTTACCATGGCACTTTTTTATAAGGGAAGTGGCGGAGAAATGCTCTCAAACGTTTTTCATAGAGGATCTCAAACGAGTGATGTTTGGATATAAGATTTTTTTTTGAAACGAGTTTGATGAATTTGATTCACAACGAGCCTTCAGGCTCGTTGTGAATCGAATTCATCGAACGAGTTAAAGATTCTGTATATCACATGAATTTTCGAATCTTTTTTACACTTTTTATTTAATTCATTGTCGCTAAATTCTCCCAAAACAACCGCCAATCAGTTCGTTGGCTCATGCGCTTCACACCATGACGCCATGAATGCGCTTTACTTGCACCTGTTGTCGTAATTGACGTCATGTAAACTACGCACAAGAATACACGCGCTCATTAGACACTAGTTGATAATCAGGAAATAAGACATGGGTCGTTACGTCGAAATTAACGACGTTTCATGTGATATAATATGATATATCTGCGTGTTTTGATAATAATTCGTATTCGTAACTACCGATAAGGGAAAACGACAGCTGACAGGAAGGACACAAATTATAGTGACGTAGTACCCCATTCGTAATTCTAATCAGTCGTCGCTCATTGTGTGAAATGTATCTGTTTTATAACGTGCGACACAAGGCTGCATATTGAAAATACTAATTGGTCTCCCTAAAAATATTAATTGCACCCCCTCCCCCACACTCCAAACAAAATATTATCTGTCTTCTCTCAAATAATGAATACGGATATTGATATACAAAAATTACCATTAGTGTTTAAAACGTCAAGAACAGTAGTTGACTATTAACCCGTTGCACCTCAATATCGAAGTATCAACATTTCAATGTGCAAGTTTTCCCATAATGCATCTAGGAATTTAACTAATTCAGTCTTGTATGGCAATGCTCAATGGGATGAGCTCGGTCAAGCAACTCTGAAATAGTTGAATTTTGAGCTAAGCAGCAGGATAAAACTGTTTCTTGAAATCTCGGGGTTTTGACATCAGATCAATGCAGGTAACATATGGTTGTGAATGTCATTAATATATTCTAAATTACCAACGAAAGACACACGGTGCAGACCACAATACCAATATACCATCAAATGAAACAAAAATGAAAGATAAATAAATAAATAAATAAATAAATAAATAAATAAATAAATAAATTTCCAATTTTCATCAAAACATTGCTCGTGACTGCGACGAGCTCATTTCAATGAGAATGAAAAATGCTGTCTGAAATAGAAATAATCGCGACATCGACGCCGCAGCTGCGACGGGTGGTGCAATTTCACAAAATTCTAAGTTCATCAAGGGCCATAACTCCAAGAAAAATATTTGGAACAACACATGCATTGAACAGTGGCTAGACATCAATAAGATACACTTACATGCCAAATATAATGTCATTCCATCAAGTATTTCAAAAGTTATTGAGTTTTGAAACTCGTGGGTCACAGACAGACCGACCGACCGACCGAAAGACAAACCGACAGACCGACATTGCCACTTATAGAGCTGCTAGTCGCAGCTAAAAAATAACATTTTCAGTAAGGTGCGAACAGAGCAAGGCACGCGAAGATTAAAGGATTAAAGGAAAGAAACAGAAAATTGCCCTATTAAATACATTTAACAACAAAGGATTCCCGTTTACGTGTATTCTGTTTTGTAAAGCATGACTAATAAAAGTAATTCTGTCTCCATAGAGTTACTTGGGGGCTGTTCACCAAACCCGTTCCCACGTGGGAACCACGGGAAATCAGGCAGTGCGTGTTCACTGTGGTAAACAATAGGACCCAATCACCAATGTTTGGGTGAAAGTCCTCTGAAATGGGCAACATTGCTACTGAACGACAAAACTTGACTTTACCTCTAAACTACGGTCACGATTAGCAGTTGTGTGAAAATATGCGACTTTGGATACCAATAATTAAATAAATAAATACTAGACCGGGCACACAATTGACCATGCCCTGAGACTGACAAACTGTGGATAATTAACCCTTTACCAAACACGAAAGGAAGACGACACCTGCAAACAAAGTTCTTGAATAACTATTTTCTTTTCATTTTTTTTGCATCCAATACATAACTTACGACCCCTCATTGGAACGAGCTCAATCAGCTCGTTCCAATGAGGAGTCGTAAGCTATGTTTTTGAGACTAAACATTTAAAAATAATAAAATTTGAATGGTGATTCATGTAATACCACTGGCCGGTGTTGTTCGTTACGTGGGGTAAAAGGTTAAATGCAGTGATTAAATTTACATGCTGTGAGTGACTACCAAGGACACCCAGCCCCAGACGACGACAACACTCACATGCACCAACGAACAGACCACACTTGCCCGAAGACCCAAGACCGACTGAGCCAACGACCATCAACAAACAAGCTCCCAACAACCGAGTCTACAGAACAGACTAACAGAAGAGCTCGAGACAGATTGTACTTGCCAGAGACAGCTCCCACAACCTGGAAACGACAGACCACAAGTGGCAGACTATCCTTGTTCTGATAGATGTGGAGGCGCGTGTTGGTCTTCCGCCCCTCCCATGTCTTTTTGTGAAAGTTCTCAAAAAGTATAAAGGTCCCGGCCAAATGACAGGCCTGTCCTCGAACCAGGGAAGTTCGGGTAGGTGAAACACTGCAAGGGGGAGGGGGCTCTCAGGTTAACAACAATATATGTGCCATTTCGCCTTATTGAACCCCACCGTCATCATCACTTTCATCATCGTGATCATCACGATCTTATCTGAACTTGGCTTCCTTCTCTCCTCAAACGCAAAACAAAGGCCCAGAAGTAGACCATACTTGAATATGAAGACCCCTTCAAGTAAATGTATGTGGCTGACTGTACTTGCTCATGGTGGCCCACCAACCAGCGCAACACAAGCGGCAGACTTTACTTGACTGAAGTCACTAGTCCATACGCTATGTCAGAAAATCAAATAATACCACCAACGGAGTCAAAAGGTTTGGAACCAATCCACAACGTTCCCACGCGCCTCCTGCAACCTCCGTTGTTTTACGTCGAGCGTCGAAGGGTGATTTTGATTTTAACTCCACTAGTTCAGGGGAAGCCAAATGGGGGAGTCTTGTCGGACTGAAGAGAAGAAGAAGAAATAAACCCCAGCCGTAACGCCAGCTAGAGAGTGACCCGTCATAATATTCCTTAACGCTTACAAAAATAGGATTAGAGAAAACTTTTGTAGCATTTTTGAGGGCACCAATCCTCCAGGGAGGTTGGATGCCGTGTTTGAAGCCTCCCTCCCCCCACCCTAAAAAATTAGTTGACATAATCAGTGTCTTTGTGGGTTGAGTGTACCTCTGTTTTTTTTGGTGTAGTCTTCAGTGATTTGTTGAATTAGTCGGGGCAGGACCAAGGAGTGAGCGGCACCAAACAACGGCTGTGCTAGCATCTGCCATAAGGGATCGCGATGCAGATAGTTATGGGGCTCGCTGATATTCGTCTACCCGTATCAAATGTGGGTGGTTTGGGTGTATGGCAGTTTTGATGATGATTCGGCGGGGTAGAGTCAAGGGCTGCACGGTATATCGATAAACCGATACGTACCGGTATTCAAACCAGTTTCGAATGAATACCGGTGTAATTACAAAATATCGTCGATTCGTCATTCTTTATTTACTCACAATTTAACTTTCGAGATGTCTTGAGTTTTAATTATTGTCCTGAATAAATATCATTATCCCTTTACCCAACGAATTGGTCGTTTCCTCCCGGGTACTATACAAATTCAGCAGTCGGAAAAATAAGTTTAAAAGATCAACAAAACCATATCATGCGACCCCTCATTGAAACGAGCTCGTCGAGCTCGTTTCAATAATGGGTCACGTGATATTGTTTTGTGGAAGGTTTTGGATAAATTAATATTTAAAATTTTGATATCGTCAGCATTTCGTAAAGGGTTATTCGAACTGCGTCATCAAGGCAGGCTAATTCGTTCCACTGTGATGGCACATTTCCCAATTGTGGTATGTTTGTTCAGATACCTGAACAGTCTTTCGATATACCGGTATAGCGCTCTATCATTTTTTTTTGGAATACCGAAACCGGTATTCAGTTTAGAATATCGTGAATCTCAACGAGCGTGATCCATTCGGGCAGCGCGGTGTACAGATGCTTATGCAGCAGGTAGTTTGATCCTATCCGTATCCGCTCCCAGTATTTGCATGAGTGTGCCTGTAACTGTGCTGTAGTTTCCCTGTCGTCGTGTACGCGAAATGGTGTAATATGGTGGTATTAGTGCTGAGTCGGTCGGGAGAGGGACAAACTATGAGCGGCTCCCAGCAACAACGATGGTGGCATCTATTCGGGAGATAGCGATGAACAGATACTTATGAAGCTGTAGGTAGTTTGAGCCGAACAGTATCCACTTCGGGTGTTTGCATGAGTGTGTCTGTAACTATGCTGTAGTTTCGCTGTCGATGTGTATGCGAATTTGTGTGACATGGTGGTGATATATATTAGTAGTGAGGTTGGACACAAGCTCCGAGCAGCAAACCTCTGGTCATGTTACTGTCAATTCATCACAATAACGTATATGTTCCAATAACACCCTTTATCATATGACTCGTCCGTTTTGTTCACTTTAAAACATTTGATATTTTGTTTTCATATTAATCAGTGATAAATAAAGCCTTCCGTCAATTTCATTGGTCAGTTTCAAAACTAGACAATTTGATTGGCTGAACAAAATACAACAGGGTCACATTTTCATAATTTGCATAATTAGAGTTGGGAGCTTTCATTGGTCAATTTCAAAACTGGACAATTTGATTGGCTAAACAAAATACAACTGGGCCACATTTTCATAATTTGCATAATTAGAGTTTGGAGAATTTACGTTATCTGTCCTATTTTGGGTGGGTTATATTGTATTCATCTTTTACCTGCAAGAAAAACGCCATTCATTCTTTTTTATATTTTTACTTTTTACTTCCAAAACATAGGTTATGACCCCTTATTGGAACGAGCTCGACGAGCTCGTTCCAGTGAGGGGTCATAACCTATGTTTTGGAAAAAATGAAAATTTTTAGTTATACGAGGATGTTTTTTCCAGGTGCCGTCTGCAACTCAAGTTAGGTGATGGGTTAAAAAGTCATACTAAGTGGCTAATTTGTGCGTGTCTGTGTCATTTGATAAATAAAATAGAATATGAAATGAGTGTTTTTCTAATATAATATTTATGAAACTCGTCCGAATTTTCATATCCTCTATATCCGTAGCCCCAAACTCACATAGCAAGTAAACAGGACAACTTGAATGAACAAGGCAACTTTAAGAGTAACAAATTTAGTAACCTCTCACGTACCCCATGACGTCACCGGACAACAAAAAATCAATAACTTTGATAAAGGTCGAGGTGACGTCATCTCAGTTCAAATCATGAACTTATAAGTGGGTTGTGAGTATACATTCATAGAATAATGATCACTGCCTCGAAAAATACGATTTTATTGGCAGTATGCACTTTGAGTCTCCTACCCTTGTTCTCTTCTTTTCAAACATTTCACGTGGTGATGTCAAACAGTAATATACGCCACTGGAGCCGCAAACATAGAAAAAAAAACGGAGCAAGCTCTCGTCCAATCAGAAGACGAGAATTTTACTCTTATTGGAACATGAGGTGAGCAGTTAAAAATTAGCAACACACCTTCATCCAATGGAGCTTCAAGAATGGTCCAATGCCAGGGCTGGGAGAAGTTAAAATTTTCCTTAACACGTTAACGTGTTAAATAATTCTACGTTAACGAGTTAAATGACGTTAAATGAAATGATAAAAAATTTAATAACTTCGGCTATTTTTATTGATTTGAATTTGAATTTAATTGAACTTACGTACAGATTGTCTCTTGAGTTGCAATGTGTTCTATGTGCCAGTAGGCCCATTCGTTCTATGAGTTCCAATGTGTTCTATGTGCCAGTAGGCACATAGAACACATTGGAACTCATGGGACGAATGGGCAATATAGTTCTCTCAGGTTATCGTAAATTCTAACATTCAGCTATGTTTTCATTTAAGAATACAATCGCGGCCGTATCCTTAGGAAGAGACATCCGCCGTTCCTCGAATACCAGTCCTTACATGGAAAATAGGCGTTCGGTAAAGCTGATATTGCTGTATCGTCAAATATCGGTGGGCCAACTTCGCCAACGTTGGTAGGAGGGCTACGGACATCTAAATTATTCGTGTCATTCAATTTCGTCAAATGGCGCAAAATTCGACGTCATCGGCACTCGCGATCCGGCTTGGGTAAACACAAGATAACGACGCAATGCTACATATTATACAATAAAAATCTTCAAAGTTAAACGTTATTAACTTGGTTAAATTTTTTTAACGTTGTTAAAATAATTTAACACGTTCACGTTTGAAACCTTAACCGCTCCCAGCTCTGTCCAATGCGTTATTAACAACTGATTGCCTGTTCTGACTGGCTGCTTATAATCTTTGGATTGCACTCGCGGACAATATCGCTCAAAATCAGTCCCGTGTCTGGCAGCCTCTAATTCGTTATAGCAGTTAGAGGCTGCCAGATACGGGGTGAGACTGTTGGTTATAATTCACAGAGCTTAACGCATTCACGGGCCTCAGTCTCGTGTTAGGTAACTCAATTAGAGCTATTCACTCAAAAAACTCCAATACAATAAGTATAGAAATAGGAACAATTAATAAAACAGTGGATATCAAGTAACAATAATAATAATAACAGACAGGTTATTATGGCAAAGATAAGTATGTTAATTATTAAAAAATGACATTGAAATAGTGTTGATTGGTGAGGTGAGTTTAGAGATAGGCCCTTATTAATTAGTCGTTTGTTTTTTGTGTTTTGGTATATTTCATTAACTGTACATTTGCTGTGATTTATCATTGATAATGATAGAAATTACCTCTCCCCCCACAAAAAACAAAACCTCCCAAAAGCAACTCTTACACCGATCTTTACTGATTGGTAGTAACATGCAATTGTAGCAAAACTTCATTTCGTGAAGTACCAGGTGAGACCCGGTGCTTCATTAACTGAAATTTAGCTACAACTTGTTGATAATTGTCGAAGGTGAAGGCGTGTGCATTACCAAGGACCGACCTGGGCATGCGCCAGTGGGTATTTGGTTCTAAAACATCAGGACCTGGCTCTTAAATCTCAGAAATAGGCTTCTCAGTTGGCGCGTAACTTCTCAGATCAAATTTTGATATTCTTTCGATGGATAATCGGGAGAGACACTCTTACATGTATTATATATATGATTATCATTTATCATTGTTGTAGAGTGCTTAAGTTAATACTTCAAGTCTTAATTACCAAGCATTAATCTTCACTGTGGTCTCTGATCAAGTCTTGGCTGCCTAAATAGGCAGCCAAGACTTGATCAGAAACCACAGTGAAGATTAATGTTTGCTATAGTGTACTAAATGAAAATGATGAGAGCTATTACATACTTGCAGTGTGTGTTACAAACAGCAGTGTGACTCCGTAAATTGAAATCTGGCGCATGAATTGAAAAAATAGGCTCTGAGGCTAGAGCGTATTTTAAATAGTCTTGATCGGTCCCTGCATTACTGTCGATACGTTAAATTTTAAAATTACACAGGGGTAATCAACTGATTCATTAGGTACCGTGTTAATGAATAAAGCATGGGTTTAATATAAACTTGATAATTTTATCAGATTGTTGGACTCAATAGTTACACGAGAGCACATTGGTGACATTACAACACCAACAAGCAAAGACACGCCAACATGAACACCAACATTTGCATGTGACGCAGGTTTTTAAATTCGCTGATGTGTTTAAATTAAAATGAACCGTTTTCAAAAATGAATGACGAGGGACATAAAAGAATTATTCATTTCTGTTGAAGAAAAATGCGTTGAATTTCTATATTGTTGGGGAACCAATTCCTTGTTTGTGAGTGGGTGTAAGATTAATTTTCAGTATTAGTTAAGTGTGTAGTGTTCGTGATAAAGCGAAGAGTGTACCAATGAAAAGATTGTGGGGGTGTTTTTTTTCCTGATTTACGACTTAGAATATAAATTATTTATAAACCTTAAACTGATGGCCAGTGACCCATGGGTACAACGTGTTCAAGTGCATTAGCTTGTTGTTAGAAAATATAAATAGACATGTCCTGGAAATCACTCTGAATACTGTGTTAACATTTTGAATGATCAACATTCAGGTCAAATTTCTTGTTTAACAGGTCGTCAATGACAAGAATATAACTTTGGGATTGGGAGGAGTGCCTCCTCCCACCCCCACCCCATCCCCTCCGCACAATAATTTTCCTGTCTGGACATTTCCATCTGGGTTGGAATCTTTGGCATCGATTCGGTCTTGTTGGTTGGTAATCATGTATTTTCTTAAGGGACTAGATTTTCTTCTTGGACCTTCGTCAGACACGCAGTCGATCTCATGCACATGGAGGTCTGTGGCTTATTTGGCGATGTTGAGGCCCCAGCATGTCCAATTTTGAGTACGATGCGTGCTAATTAAATAAATAATTGGGAAGTCCATGTATCTAGACTACTACTCTATTTAATCACCAAAACCTTTCGGGAGTTTTTTAAAATTATAATTAAGAATTGAATGCAATTTTTATAATCTTTATTGGAGTATGAACGTGTGGGAATGGGTACAGATTGTATGAATCCCGAATAATTTGTACCCATTCCCACACGTTCATACTCCAATAAAGATTATAAAAATTGCATTCAATTCTTATAATTACATTCCGTAACTGTTTAAACTACTTTTTACCAAACAACAAAGCAGAATGACGAAATAAAACATGTATGAACGAACGAGGCGAAAAACCACCCTCACACAAAAGACAAAGCGCACAACTCTGAGATGAGCGCCGGTTTTCGGCATTGACTTAAATTTGTCAAATTGCCGTCTTTCACAACGAAACTTGGAATGTTCAAAACAATTTATTTAACATATCATTGAACTATAATCACCTATGAAACGACAACAAGTTCAAGAATAAAATTACTGAAATAATTTCACACTGTCGACGGACATTTCTTGTGAGTTGTTTGAGATATCACAAATTATTAACTTGAACGTAATGCGGGTCAAAGTTCGACCAAATGTATTCATTGGAAAATGAATTACATTTGGTCATGACATTTTCATCCAGCTGACCAATGGGAATTGAGTATTTGGACCTAAAACGTATAACTACATTAACAATGTAATTATTCCTCATTGACAAATATTGCAGGTGCATTATCAAGACATTTGCGTAAAATGATAATAACTGAAAACACTTTTTGCATAATTAGCGTCCTTTTCCTAATATCTCTTATGCCCGGGGATTCCAGTGTACAATATACTCTATGTACATTTCAAGGTCACAGTTTAGATATTACTAATTAACCATTTGGAGGGGCGCGCTGGCGTTGCGGTAACCGGTTCTCGTCAGATCGCCGAAGTTAAGCAACGTCGGGCCCCGTTAATCATTGGATGGGTGACCGTCTGAGCGATCAATTCGGACTCCCGCGTTGTGTCCTTGGGCAAGGCACTTACATGTAACCCCCCTTAGCGTCGTTTTCCTAATATCTCTTATGCCCGGGGCTTCCAGTGCACAATATACTCTATGTATACATTTCAAGGTCACAGTTTAGGTATTACTAATTAACCATTTGGAGGGGCGCGCTGGCGTTGCGGTAACCGGTTCTCGTCAGATCGCCGAAGTTAAGCAACGTCGGGCCCGGTTAGTCATTGGATGGGTGACCGTCTGAGCGATCAATTCGGACTCCCGCGTTGTGTCTTTGGGCAAGGCACTTAACCCCGATTGTCCACATGGGGGCACGATGGGCCGTGTACTAAGGCGTACTGCACGCCGATGGTACGCATGTCTTCAACCAATCTAATCTGCCAGTGCTCCAAAGCTGAATTACGATGTTGGGGAGCTGGCAGCTGCTCGTCGTTGCTCGGTGGATCTCTCCGGGTACTCCGGCTTCCTCCATCCGTAAAACTGTCACGGTCATGATTAGCCATTGTGCATAAGTATATGACCTTAAACACCAATAAATAAATAAATATAAATAATTAACCATTTGAACAATGGTGGTATATTTTATGTTAGTTCAACAACAGCAACTTGAAGAATCCATATTCATTATTTGCGGGTATACCCGTTTTTTATTTTTAGCGTGCAGCCCTCGGGACTGCACGTTGAAACTATTGATTGGTCTACCCCACACATTCACTTGGCATCCATCCTACTTAATAAGCGAATGACGTATCGTGTTCCTGGACCGGGGTAACGGTCTCTCGTCTTCAATGAGTTAAACACGCGAACAATTTTTCGTTAAACATCAATATACAAACTTGATAATCCATATTAAATTCACAAAAAATTAACCCTTTCAAATGGAGAGAGCCATTTCCGGTCCAGAAACATTATTATACTTCATAAATCAATTAAATAGGATGGATGCTAAGTGATTGTGGTTGACCAATCAAAATTATTTGGGGGTAGACCAATATTAATTTTTCTACCACCAATTAATGAATATGGTCTTTTCCAATTGCTGCCAATGAACTGAAATGGAAGATACCACCAACTTTTAAGGGGTTAAATAACACACTTTGAACACGCCCGGTCGTTTTTCCTGCCAGGAACATGATATGTCATAACGTCTTTAAATAGGATGTCTGTTCAGTAAATATTTGGGGTATATCAACCAATATTTTCAACGTGCAGCCCTGAGCTGCACGTTGAAAATATTGATTGGTCTACACAAAATAATGAATATGGACTATTATTACCACTAAAGCTATAAGTTACTAGTAGATTAACATGATTTTGGAGGGCCGTTAAAACTCCATAATTTCAGTGACGTCATTCGACGGAGCCGGGTCGCGGGCGATAGTGGTATAAATAGCCATTTGCGGCCCGCGGCCCGGCTATTTTTAGATTCCACGGTCTAATGAAATACTCCCATTCGGGTGACGTCCCTTTGTATTTCTGAACTGAAGTCGAACGTACGATCGAAACAGAAATATCGAACCGACTTTAGTGATTATTTCTTCTAGCAATTCACTCGTGCAGTCAGCTGTAACAGGGAGTGGTAATAATAGTAATAACATGATTATTGTCAAGCATTATGATTCATTATTATCAATTTACCGGGCGTTACCTACACATTAATATTAATTTACATAGACGATAAGGGAACATACCCGCCCGTGGGTACGAAAAACCGGGGCGGATAATGGCCATTATCGCCCAGCGTCTTACATGACGTCATTTACTCAACATCCGGTTGATTTGTTTTGATTGCAGACGACGTAAAAATAGATTTCTATCGAGTAAGTTAAAAGCAAAATAAAATGTCTCAATCATCAGAAATGGATGAGAGCGTTTTAGAGCAAATGGAAGCGGATGCTAGGCCGATTAACACCAAGAGGTCGACAGCTTATGGCATTCGAAAATTTACGAAGTGGCTCGAGAGGCGTGAAAAAGTTTGTGACTTTTCTACGATAAGTGCGGATGAACTCAACGAAATTCTTCGCAAATTTTACGCCGAGGTAAAATCTGATAAACCAGGGACCGCATTATCGCCAAGTACGCTTATATGTCTTAGAGCGGCTATCCATCGTCATTTGACATCTGCACCGAACAACAGAAGCATAAATATAATTTCTGACAGAGAATTTACAACAGCAAATTTGCAGCTAGATGTAGACTGTATTTTAAAGCTGGAAATAGAAAGCCCCAGCACAAACCTTCTATTGGTGAAGGAGACATGCATAAACTTGGACATTATTTTCGTAGATGGTATAGTTCTCCTGAAGTTTTACTTGAAGCCTGTTGGTTTTTCCACTGTTATTCTTTTGGACGAAGAGGTCGCGAGGGGTGGGCTGACCTGATGAAGGATTCTTTTGAAATTAAGTGTGATTCAGAGGGACATGAATATGCCCGCCTGTCTAAAACAGAAATAACAAAAAATCACCAGGGTGGACATAACCAAAAAGATATTCAATACAACAGCCAAACAATGTATGGCGTTGGCGTGGACATTCTAAAATTATATATTAGTAAGTTGCATCCTGAACTAGATAGACTGTTTCAAAAACCTTTGAATTCTTACTCAGCAAATCAATGGTATACGAAAGAACCGATTGGCAAAAACAAGTTAGCTCAAATGATGCAAACTATATCGAAGAAGGCAGGCCTGTCTCAAGTGTATACGTGCCACAGCGTGCGAGCATCTACCGTTACTATTCTTTACCAAGCTGGAATTTCTAGACAGAGCATCAAAAAAATAACAGGTCATAAAAATGCGAACAGTCTCGACCATTATGTCAGTGACCTTTCTAATAACCAGAAGAGAGAATGTGCCTCCATTCTGAATAATATTTTAGATGTTCCCACCGATCCCAATACTAGTGTGGCTACTGGGGGTGATGAAGAGTTCGAATTTAGTGAAAATGAGGAATTGGAGACTGGAAATTTTGATATAAATATAAGTGACATTGGCAGTAGAATTGGTGAATCAGCTTCTAGCAGTTCAACTACACAAGGGATTGAAGTGTACACACCAAATTCTCAGGGGATTGTGACTATTCCTTCAGTTCCACAAACTGATTATGCTACTTTCAATATTGATATTCCAACTTCTTTGAGTAATAATAACAATAATCTGCTACAAAAGAATAACTATTACAACATCATGTCTGGAGCCACATTCAACAATTGCCAAATACATTACCACATCGCTGATATGGACAAGAAGTGAACTTTATGGTGCCACACAAAATGACTTCCGAGAAACAAAACAAAATGAATGTCAAATCAAATGTTATTTATAATGTTAATTAAAAAAAATTATTCCAATGTTATCTCCAGTTTGAATATGCCCGCCTGCCTATTTGATATATGCCCGTCTGTCAATCACTGTATTAGTGATTGGCAATTTGGAATACATATTTGGGTCGTCTTTCATACAGTTCTTGATAATAATAATAATAACGTGATTTTCGAGGGCGTATCGCTCCATTATCGGACCTCCATTAGTGATTAGCAGCCCTCCAGTCATTAGCGGCTAAGGGACTGCCGGGCTGCTAATCACTAATGGCGGTCCGATAATGGAGCGTAACGCCCTCGAAAATCACGTTATTGTATAATTAGCGGCCCTGCAGCAATGATGAACAGCCCTTGGGCTTATTAACGGCCCTCGACTTCGTCTCGGGCTTTTAATAAACCCTCGGACTGTTCATCATTGCTGCAGGGCCGCTAATGAACCATAATGCCCTCCAAAATCATGTTATTGTTATATTATTACCACTAAATCTATAAGTTACTAGTAGATTAACATGATTTTGGAGGGCAGTTAAAACTCCATAATTTCAGGGACGTCATTCGACGAAGACGGGCCGCGGGTGGATAATGGTATAAATAGCCATTAGCGGCCCGAGGCCCGGCTATTTTTAGATTCCATGGTCTAATGAATTACTCCCATTCGGATGAAGTCCCTTTGTATTTCCGAACGGAAGTCGAACGCGCGATCGAAACAGAAATATCGAACCGACTTTAGTGATTATTTCTTCCAGCAATTCCCTCGTGCGGTTAGCTGTAACAGGGAGTGGTAATAATAGTAATAACATAATTGTTGTCAGGCATCATGAATCATTAGCGGTCCTGCAGCAATGATGAACAGCCCTTGGGCTTATTAACGGCCCTCGACTTCGTCTCGGGCCTTTAATAAACCCTCGGGCTGTTCATCATTGCTGCAGGGCCGCAAATGAACCATAATGCTCTCCAAAATCATGTTATTGTTATATTATTACCACTTCAGAGGGCGTTCCCTGTAGGTTATCGCGAGTTTATTGATACGGTGGAATATCATAACGCACGGTAGTGAATTGCATCGGGCCGTTATGAAATTTTGTTGTGATTTTTCGGCCCGCCACTTACTTCCGGTTTCTCATTTGCAATTGCCTCCCAAAAATGTTTGAAATAGAGACACAAATTACCTCCCATGATCGAACGCGCATTTTCGTTCCAACATTCTGCTGAAATGTATAAAGTTTATAAAATGATCTGGATCACTGGATTTCAAACTTGTTGGATATTATACGTATTATAGGTGAGTAATCGAACAATTTTTTAAATAATATATATTTTTAAACGTATTTTCTCCTCTGAAATGTTCGGTTCTTTGAAATACAATGTGTCCTAATTTCGAAGTAAATAAATGACGTGATAATCACGTGATTTTGTTTGTCAACAAAGCAGACGATACATGTGCTTTCTGTAATTGACCGATATCGCAAAAATGAGTCAAAATAGGGACTTGAGCGAAACAGATCTAATGTTTCTCGAAAACAGTGCTACTCCAGCAAGCACAGCCAGATCAACCCAATATGGCATCAAAAAGTTTAAAGAGTGGCTTGCTCGACGTGGAAAATTTTGTGATTTTGAGACAATTTCTCCTGAAATGTTAAACGAACTATTAAGGAAATTTTATGCAGAGGTGAAATCGAAGGAAGGAACGAGTCTTACACCAAGCACTTTAACATCTATTAGAGCTGGAATCCATAGACATGTAACATCTGCGCCATTAAGTAGGCCACTCAATATAATTAAAGATCGAGAATTCACCAGTGCCAACCATATGTTTGTTGCACGCTGCAAACTTTTCATGAAATGCAATAATTCAAAAAGAAAACACAAATCGAGCATTGGAGAAGAGGATATGCGGAAGTTGGGGGTTTATTTTCAAAATTTTAATTCAAATGCTGTTGTTCTGGTGGAATCAATGTGGTTTATGCTATGCTTTTATTTTGGTCGCCGTGGTCGAGAAGGATGGGCCTCAATGTGTAAAGATACCTTTAGTGTAGGGATGGACAGTGACGGGACAGAGTTTGTTGAGTTGTCTAAAACTGAGGTTACAAAAAACCACCAGGGTGGATACAAACAGTGCGATATTAACTATAACACACAAAAAATGTACGGTAATGGTGTTGGTATATTCAAATTTTATATTGCAAAACTTAGTGAGAAGTGTGATAGGTTATTCCAGACACCAAAACAAATTTACAGCCTAGATGACCAGGTATGGTTTAAAAATGAAGCAATGGGAAAGAACACTTTATCACAAATGATGCAGAGAATTTCTAAAAAAGCATCATTATCACAAATTTACACTTGCCACTGTGTTCGCGCAAGTACAATTACAACGCTTTACCAGGCAGGAGTAGACCCAAGTAGCATTATTACTGTCACCAACCATAAAAATACCCAGAGTTTAAAACATTACTTGTCTGACATTTCAACAACTCAGAAACGGCATTGTTCAAATGTGTTGAGTGCATCATTAAGTGTAAACCCAGAACATGATGAATTTTCTGACAACGAAGAGTTCACTGTAGGAACATTTAACATAGACACTAGTGTTATTGGAGACTCAGCAAGTGTTATAAATTACAACACTGTCAGTAATGTTGACAATGGCAGTACTGAACCCACTGCTACCAATTCTATTAATAGTCGCTCCGAACCCGATGCCAGTTCTGTTGAAACATGTCCTGACCATTCTGAACCCAAGACTGTCAATCTCTACTCTGCTGATGGAATTCTTACTATTCCTGGAAACTCTGAACCAGGGACAGTCTATAACATTGACATTCCAACCAACACTAGTCAAACTACGCTTCAGAACTTCCAGCCACAAACCCAACTTTTGCATCAGCTGATGTCGGGTGCAACATTTAATAACTGCAGCATAAACATTTATCAAGGAAAGTGAAGTTGTTGAACAACTTAACTTTCCTTGAGAAATGTTATGCTGAATGTTGAGACCGTTAAATTTTATGTCACAAAATATGTTTGTATATATGTTCATTAAACTGTTAATTGAAATTGAATAATTTACTTTATCTTTAAAATATACTAGGTACCGTTAACAATGTGGTAATAAGTGGTAATAATAGTAATAACATGACTTCCATAGTCGGGCGTTATGGTTCATTAACGGCCCACCATAAATGATTAACAGCCCACTGGCCTTATAACGCCCCTCGACTTCGTCTCGGGCCGTTATAACGCCCTGGGGCTGTTAATCATTTATGGTGGGCCGTTAATGAACCATAACGCCCTCCTGAAGTCATGTTATTGTTATATTATTTCCAACTGGAATAGAATGCCTTACTTTGACTGGCTGAGAGACACGGTGTAACTCCTGCCCCACAGGTGCTTATATTTTTTACACCGTGTTTAAACCCCGTATAAAAACAAGAATACACAATCTCAGAAGATGTCTTAAAAAGTTTCTATTTTACCAAATGATTTTTTTTTCAATAAAAAAGTATGTTTATTGGTGTATTATTTTTTTTAAATAAAAAATAAGGTATATTTAATGTTTTGAGATTGGTAATTTGGTAGTTATGTAGAAAATGAGATAAAAACAAAAATAAAAATAAAAAAAATTGCGGAATTATTTTTTTATGTTCTTGTTTTCTTGAAAGCGAAAACGAAAAGGTTTTGTTGTCTGCCCAATTTAAAAAGAAAATGGCAGAAATAAATAACAAGTGATTTTCAAGTCACACGGATTCAGAAATACTAGAAAAAAAGAACAAAGGTTATTCCTATTTCTAACAACACAGTGGAGGCCAACAGAAAATGTGCTAATCTGCTGCAAGCATAGTTATTGGAAAAGGGTGAAAATCAAAACTTTGAGGTGTATACACCTGTAATGTAAAAAACTAAATGAGACTTTACATCATTTTTACCTGGATGCAAGAAAAAGTGGTGGCGAAATGTACAAAACATCATCACTCGAAAATTTCAGATATGGACTCAATAGGTATTTGAAGGCACCCCCACATGTAAAGGAATTTGACATTATAAAAAAAACAATGAATTTTATGCGTCGAACGAGTGTTTCAAAACTGCGTTGTGTAAAGTCAAATCCGCCGAGAAGGTAGTCCAAACTTGGACCCACAGTCCGTAATATAATTTTTGGCGTTGGTACGGCCTGTAGCAGACCGTACCAACGCCAAAAATTATATTACGGACTGTGGGTCCAAGTTTGGACTACCGAGAAGGGTGAGTGTGTACATTACCTACCCGGTCATAACAGACGCCGATATTAGGCAATTGTACGGAAATGTTCGTTTGTCTGCAAACACACCTGTTGGTTTGCAAAACAAAGTTCAGTTAGACATTCGGTTGTATTTCTGTCGAAGAGGTATGGAAAATTTCAAAGACATGACAAAAGATACATTTAACATTGAAACAGATTTCGCAACTGGACTGAAATTTGTGAGCAAGGTCAAGGATGAACTGTCTAAAAATATACGTGAATGCGACAAGGAAAATTACGATGGTGCAATGACTCAAGTTCCAAACTCACCATTCTGTCCTGTGGCATCCTTGGAAAAATATGTATCCAAACTGCATCCTCAGAATGAAAAACTCTGGCAACGTCCAATTGATTCTTTCAAAGACGACGATGAAATATGGTTCACCAAACAATGCGTTGGAAAAGATTCCCTGAGTTAATTCATGCATGACTCGCTTGAGCAAATTCTGTAATTTGTCCCAGATTTATACGAATCACTCAGTGCGCGCAACAGGCACCACTATTTTAGCCAGAGACAACTTCTCTCCGTCACAGATAATGGCAGTAACCGGTCATAAGTCTGTAAATTCTTTGACTGTATATCATTATCACAGAATATCAACGAAAGAGAAAATCGCGATGGGCACAACAATAAATGAAACTATAGACGTCAATTGTAACTCAAAACAACCAACATGTACTGACAGTGGCCCTGCTGTGTCGCCAACGGAACCTTCACATTCAAATGAGGTCATGCCTGTTGTCACAGTGAAACGTCAATCTCGGGGGCGCCCAGTGGGGACTTTCTTGATACTGCTGCACTCGATGAGTTATTCTCTGATTATTTATTATTATTTATTGGTGTTTAAGGTCACATATTTCTGCCCAATGGCTAACCATGACCGTGACGGCTTTACGGATGGAGGAAGCCGGAGTACCCGGAGAGAACCACCGAGCAACGGCGAGCAACTGTCAGCTCCCCAACATACCAACTCCACACCAGCAGGGTTAGCATTGGTTGAAGACAGGTGCACCATCGATGTGCAGCACGCCTTAGTACACAGCGTCACCGTGCCCCCACGTGGGCAATGGGGGTGAAGTGAGTTATTCTCTGATGAGTTTGATTTTGAACCTCTAGAGCGTGTGACGGAAAGTAGACAGGTAGAATCACTAACAGTTAGAACAGCTTCGGAGGGACCACGCAGATGTTGAATGTTCAATAATTGCACAGTTGGTAAAGTTGAAATTGTGTTTCGAAAATTAACTTGGTACTGGTACAAGCAAGAATGAACTGATATTAGCAACCTTTCATGTCCCTTGTTAAATGTTTAATAAATCCTACATTTATGATACGGTATTGAACTGTCAATTTGTCAATAAACACACAGCAAGACTCTGCATGTAGCCTTTTGTTGGTCCATGATGGGACGGGGGGGGGGGGGGGGGGGGGTATGCAATGAATTTTCTGGTGCAATGTTGCAATAGTAACCCAATATTTATTGGTTTTGGAAATAAATTCGTTATCCTTTGGTTTCCCAGAGTGTATGGGAATTTACACCGGTCTGAAAACTCATACACCCTTCGGCCTGCGGCCTCAGGGTGTATGAGTTTTCAGACCGGTGTAAATTCCCATACACCCTGGGAAACCAAAGGACAACTAATAGTATAATTGCTGCCATTGAACTGGCATGGACGATACCACCAGAGTGGAAAAGGTTAAAGTTCAGAGAATTGCGATGTTCTGTCGAGCTTCATTTTATCGCTACGACAAGGTGTGCTGCGGCAGAGCGTCTCGGTATATAGTGTCGTGGGAGTATAAAGTATAAACCACACCACATGTTTAAAACCAAAGCTGGCAAACTACAATGAGATTCCGGAAAACTAATGTGCACAAAACCCCTTGAGTAAAGTGACTTCCGATCTAGAGAACTGAGAATGATACTTAATACTTTTCAATTCTCAAAACCTCAAAATTCTTGGTATCACCTCTTGTACGCAGTTCAATGGAAAATGAGTTTATGATAATTGCTCGAAAACTTCTCTTTTTTCGCTCCATTTGAAACAAAATTTTCCTAGAAACCTTTCCGATCACAGTCAGGCCTCGTATTATCAGTGCGTGCGAAAGGCGTGTCCAACAACGCTAAAAATGTTTTTGTTGTTGTATATTTGGAGTATTTGGGGAGAGGGGGCTGTGAAACACTCTATGCGAACTCAGGGCCCCTCCTCCCCAATTTATGGTGTGTCTTAAATACATGTATATATACCTACTTTGATTGTCTGCATGCTAGCAATTCAATTCATGTTTGGGTTCTGTCAAACAGTGGGAGATATCATATATAAAGTTCACATCAGTGTTATTGCTGTCGATTGCGAATTTAGCCAATTGCACTGAAAATTGATTTTTACTTGTGATGAAAACACGTTTCTGTAGCAAAGGGCGCGGTCGGTGACAAAACAACAAAACAAACAGATTATTTATTGCCTGTGGTACAATGAAATCATCAGCTGGCAATAAAGGGAGAAACAAGAACCGATTTTTACGAAACCCACTCAAAAAAAAGAAAGAAGAGAAGAAGAAAAAGGGAGATAGTGCCCATACCACCTCCCCACCTCATGATCCAGTATTCCATACCCGTACCCTGCTCCCCCCCCCCAAAAAAGGGAACTGGATGACAAGGAGGCCATCTGAGATACAAATGCGGAAATGGAAACTGGCTTTTTGACACCTTCATCTCCAAGAGACCTCCTTCCGCCGGATCAAGATTCCCACGCGGCATCACAGAGTACGGAGCCAGAGCCATCACAGAAAAAGTTGAGAGAACACTCGCGACAGCATGAACACCGATATGTGAATACGAAGTGGAAAAAATAGCCGAACCTATAAAAACATCAAGTAGATCACCACATCGCTGTAGTAAAAAACTCCAAGTATCAAGAACACCCAGAGGTAAATACAGAAACAACCCATGTATATCTATACAGAATGAGAGAACGACGTGTACCTCCTCCCCCTCGTGTAAAAGCTTGATTATTACAATATTCATCTGTGATATGAACATTTCATTACTTGTGTGGAACAAGACGCCATCTGCAATGCTATTGCATTGCAGATGGCATCTCGTTCCACTCAAATCATGAGTTATGGTCACTAATTTATGAATATCATGTAAACAGTGAACACAAGATGGCGGCTTGTTCTAAACATAAAATCCAGCAACAAACGAAACTAGGCTAATCCACCTTTTGGCACATCCCCTCCTCTGCCACGCTTAGACAGCAGACATTCTGAAATTACATACGCGCGACGGTCGGAAGAGGGCGATTCTGTCCCAATACCTTTCATGTGGGCCCTTGGCGAGCGCAAGCTATTTACTTCTTCAGCTCCTGAACGTTACACATTCTTAAAATGTGTTTCGTACTTAGGTAGAAACAAATGCTATTTTGGTACGTAAGTGTATTTGTGTGGTTGGACTTTATTGGTTAGTGCCCATGGGCATGCTGCAATAAATTGTAAAAAAAACAAAAATTGACAAACTACATGTAAGTCTGACTACCAAAATCCACCTAAGACTCTACTGCATAACTGAAACATTTTTATGGAGTTTGCTGCCAGACAACCTCGTCTCTTGATTTACAAACCTGAGTAGATGCCACGAGCATGCTTTTTTACCGAGACTGAGGTAGAGATGTTGTTGGATATTTTTCGGAGGTGGGAGCATCTTCAATACCAAGTACAAAGTCAGTTTATGGTCCATGAGAAAACTGTCAATGATTTGCATTTCTGATGTAATTGTCAAAACGATTCCTTGCCTCCCATGTGTATAACTATATTATTTAGAAGTGGTTCAACAGCAACCCAGGACTCTATACAAACAGTCCGCAATGTCTCTCTGTTTGACACAGTAAATGCAATGCCTAAAAGTGACTTCGAAAAAGAAATAGGTTCGTTGACATTCATTCTAATCTGTGTGAATAAGTGGCTCATCATCCATTCATGCTGACATTGGACAACTAATCATTCTAATCACATGGGCACGAATGTATGTTCTATTTTCATTTCTTACAAATAAATTCAATGAATCTATTACAGATTTACTGTAGTGTAAGTTTATTTGTTCTTTATTTGTATATTCACAAAATACGAACTGTACATCTGATGGTCAATTGCAAAAATGGGTTAAAATTGATTTGTGTTTAGAGATATATAAATAGTGTTAAGACACAAAAGTAAGGAGTCATGTGACATCTATAACAAGGGAAGAATAAATGAAGAGGAAGAAAGTTTTAATGTAGTAATGATGGCCTTTATAAAGTGGAAGAAAGTTTTAATGTAGTAATGATGGCCTTTATAAAGTGGAAGAAAGTTTCAATGTAGTAATCATGGCCTTTATAAAGTGGAAGGAAGTTTTAATGTATTAATGATGGTCTTTATAAAGTGGAAGAAAGTTTTAATGTATTAATGATGGTCTTTATAAAGTGGAAGAAAGTTTTAATGTAGTAATCATGGCCTTTATAAAGTGGAAGAAAGTTTTAATGTATTAATGATGGTCTTTATAAAGTGGAAGAAAGTTTTAATGTAGTAATCATGGCCTTTATAAAGTGGAAGAAAGTTTTAATGTTGTAATCATGGCCTTTATAAAGTGGAAGAAAGTTTTAATGTAGTAATCATGGCCTTTATAAAGTGGAAGAAAGTTTTAATGTAGTAATCATGGCCTTTATAAAGTGGAAGAAAGTTTTAATGTAGTAATCATGGCCTTTATAAAGTGGAAGAAAGTTTTAATGTAGTAATCATGGTCTTTATAAAGTGGAAGAACGTTTTAATGTAGTAATCATGGTCTTTATAAAGTGGAAGAAAGTTTTAATGTAGTAATCATGGCCTTTATAAAGTGGAAGAAAGTTTTAATGTAGTAATCAAGGCATTTATAAAGTGGAAGAAAGTTTTAATGTAGTAATCATGGCCTTTATAAAGTGGAAGAAAGTTTTAATGTAGTAATGATGGCCTTTATAAAGTGGGAGAAAGTTTTAATGTAGTAATCATGGCCTTTATAAAGTGGAAGAAAGTTTTAATGTAGTAATCATGGTCTTTATAAAGTGGAAGAAAGTTTTAATGTGGTAATCATGGCCTTTATAAAGTGGAAGAAAGTTTTAATGTAGTAATCATGGTCTTTATAAAGTGGAAGAAAGTTTTAATGTAGTAATCATGGTCTTTATAAAGTGGAAGAAAGTTTTAATGTAGTAATCATGGTCTTTATAAAGTGGAAGAAAGTTTTAATGTAGTAATCATGGTCTTTATAAAGTGTAAGAAAGTTTTAATGTAGTAATCATGGCCTTTATAAAGTGGAAAAAAGTTTTAATGTAGTAATCATGGCCTTTATAAAGTGGAAGAAAGTTTTAATGTAGTAATCATGGCCTTTAAAAAGTGGAAGAAAATTTTAATGCAATAAGTGTGGCCTTTATAAAGTGTAAGAAAGTTTGAATGATGTAATCAAGGCCTTTATAAAGTGGAAGAAAGTTTTAATGTAGTAATCATGGCCTTTATAAAGTGGAAGAAAGTTTTAATGTAGTAATCATGGTCTTTATAAAGCGGAAGAAAGTTTTAATGTAGTAATCATGGCCTTTATCAAGTGGAAGAAAGTTTTAATGTAGTAATCATGGCCTTTATAAAGTGGAAGAAAGTTTTAATGTAGTAATCATGGTCTTTATAAAGCGAAAGAAAGTTTTAATGTAGTAATCATGGCCTTTATAAAGTGGAAGAAAGTTTTAATGTAGTAATCATGGCCTTTATAAAATGGAAGAAAGTTTTAATGTAGTAATCATGGTCTTTATAAAGCGGAAGAAAGTTTTAATGTAGTAATCATGGCCTTTATAAAGTGGGAGAAAGTTTTAATGTAGTAATCATGGCCTTTATAAAGTGGAAGAAAGTTTTAATGTAGTAATCATGGTCTTTATAAAGTGTAAGAAAGTTTTAATGTAGTAATCATGGCCTTTATAAAGTGGAAGAAAGTTTTAATGTAGTAATCATGGCCTTTATAAAGTGGAAGAAAGTTTTAATGTAGTAGTCATGGCCTTTATAAAGTGGAAAAAAGTTTTAATGTAGTAATCATGGCCTTTATAAAGTGGAAGAAAGTTTTAATGTAGTAATCATGGCCTTTATAAAGTGGAAAAAAGTTTTAATGTAGTAATCATGGTCTTTATAAAGTGGAAAGAAAGTTTTAATGTAGTAATCATGGTCTTTATAAAGTGGAAGAAAGTTTTAATGTAGTAATCATGGCCTTTAAAAAGTGGAAGAAAATTTTAATGCAATAAGTGTGGCCTTTATAAAGTGTAAGAAAGTTTGAATGATGTAATCAAGGACTTTATAAAGTGGAACAAAGTTTTAATGTAGTAATGATAGCCTTTATAGAGTGGAAGAAAGTTTTAATGTAGTAATCATGGTCTTTATAAAGCGGAAGAAAGTTTTAATGTAGAAATCATGGTCTTTATAAAGTGGAAGAAAGTTTTAATGTAGTAATCATGGTCTTTATAAAGCGGAAGAAAGTTTTAATGTAGTAATCATGGTCTTTATAAAGTGGAAGAAAGTTTTAATGTAGTAATCATGGCCTTTATAAAGTGGAAGAAAGTTTTAATGTAGCAATCATGGTCTTTATAAAGCGGAAGAAAGTTTTAATGTAGTAATCATGGCCTTTATAAAGTGGAAGAAAGTTTTAATGTAGTAATCATGGTCTTTATAAAGCGGAAGAAAGTTTTAATGTAGTAATCATGGTCTTTATAAAGTGGAAGAAAGTTTTAATGTAGTAATCATGGTCTTTATAAAGTGGAAGAAAGTTTTAATGTAGTAATCATGGCCTTTATAAAGTGGAAGAAAGTTTTAATGTAGCAATGATAGCCTTTATAGAGTGGAAGAAAGTTTTAATGTAGTAATCATGGTCTTTATAAAGTGGAAGAAAGTTTTAATGTAGTAATCATGGCCTTTATAAAGTGGAAGAAAGTTTTAATGTAGTAATCATGGCCTTTATAAAGTGGAAGAAAGTTTTAATGTTGTAATCATGGCCTTTATAAAGTGGAAGAAAGTTTTAATGTAGTAATGATAGCCTTTATAAAGTGGAAGAAAGTTTTAATGTAGTAATCATGGCCTTTATAAAGTGGAAGAAAGTTTTAATGTAGTAATCATGGTCTTTATAAAGCGGAAGAAAGTTTTAATGTAGTAATCATGGCCTTTATAAAGTGGATGAAAGTTTTAATATAGTAATCATGGTCTTTATAAAGTAAAAGAAAGTTTTAATGTAGTAATCATGGCCTTTATAAAGTGGAAGAAAGTTTTAATGTAGTAATCATGGCCTTTATAAAGTGGAAGAAAGTTTTAATATAGTAATCATGGTCTTTATAAAGTAAAAGAAAGTTTTAATGTAGTAATCATGGCCTTTATAAAGTGGAAGAAAGTTTTAATGTACTAATCATGGTCTTTATAAAGTGGAAGAAAGTTTTAATGTAGTAATCATGGTCTTTATAAAGCGGAAGAAAGTTTTAATGTAGTAATCATGGTCTTTATAAAGTGGAAGAAAGTTTTAATGTAGTAATCATGGCCTTTATAAAGTGGAAGAAAGTTTTAATGTAGTAATCATGGTCTTTATAAAGCGGAAGAAAGTTTTAATGTAGTAATCATGGCCTTTGTAAAGTGGAAGAAAGTTTTAATATAGTAATCATGGTCTTTATAAAGTAAAAGAAAGTTTTAATGTAGTAATCATGGCCTTTATAAAGTGGAAGAAAGTTTTAATGTAGTAATCATGGCCTTTATAAAGTGGAAGAAAGTTTTAATATAGTAATCATGGTCTTTATAAAGTGGAAGAAAGTTTTAATGTAGTAATCATGGCCTTTATAAAGTGGAAGAAAGTATTAATGTACTAATCATGGTCTTTATAAAGTGGAAGAAAGTTTTAATGTAGTAACCATGGCCTTTATAAAGTGAAAGAAAGTTTGAATGTAGTAATCATGGCCTTTATAAAGTGGAAGAAAGTTTTAATGTAGTAATCATGGCCTTTATAAAGTGGAAGAAAGTTTTAATGTACTAATCATGGTCTTTATAAAGTGGAAGAAAGTTTTAATGTAGTAATGATAGCCTTTATAAAGTGGAAGAAAGTTTTAATGTAGTAATCATGGCCTTTATAAAGTGGAAGAAAGTTTTAATGTAGTAATCATGGCCTTTATAAAGTGGAAGAAAGTTTTAATGTAGTAATCATGGCCTTTATTAAGTGGTAGAAAGTTTTAGTGTAGTAATGATAGCCTTTATAAAGTGGAAGAAAGTTTTAATGTAGTAATCATGGCCTTTATAAAGTGGAAAAAAGTTTTAATGTAGTAATCATGGCCTTTATAAAGTGGGAGAAAGTTTTAATGTAGTAATCATGGTCTTTATAAAGTGGAAGAAAGTTTTAATGTAGTAATCATGGCCTTTAAAAAGTGGAAGAAAATTTTAATGCAATAAGTGTGGCCTTTATAAAGTGTAAGAAAGTTTGAATGATGTAATCAAGGCCTTTATAAAGTGGAAGAAAGTTTTAATGTAGTAATGATAGCCTTTATAGAGTGGAAGAAAGTTTTAATGTAGTAATCATGGTCTTTATAAAGCGGAAGAAAGTTTTAATGTAGTAATCATGGTCTTTATAAAGTGGAAGAAAGTTTTAATGTAGTAATCATGGTCTTTATAAAGCGGAAGAAAGTTTTAATATAGTAATCATTGTCTTTATAAAGTGGAAGAAAGTTTTAATGTAGTAATCATGGCCTTTATAAAGTGGAAGAAAGTTTTAATGTAGTAATCATGGTCTTTATAAAGCGGAAGAAAGTTTTAATGTAGTAATCATGGCCTTTATAAAGTGGAAGAAAGTTTTAATATAGTAATCATGGTCTTTATAAAGCGGAAGAAAGTTTTAATGTAGTAATCATGGCCTTTATAAAGTGTAAGAAAGTTTGAATGATGTAATCAAGGCCTTTATAAAGTGGAAGAAAGTTTTAATGTAGTAATGATAGCCTTTATAGAGTGGAAGAAAGTTTTAATGTAGTAATCATGGTCTTTATAAAGTGGAAAGAAAGTTTTAATGTAGTAATCATGGTCTTTATAAAGTGGAAAGAAAGTTTTAATGTAGTAATCATGGTCTTTATAAAGTGGAAGAAAGTTTTAATGTAGTAATCATGGCCTTTAAAAAGTGGAAGAAAATTTTAATGCAATAAGTGTGGCCTTTATAAAGTGTAAGAAAGTTTGAATGATGTAATCAAGGCCTTTATAAAGTGGAAGAAAGTTTTAATGTAGTAATGATAGCCTTTATAGAGTGGAAGAAAGTTTTAATGTAGTAATCATGGTCTTTATAAAGCGGAAGAAAGTTTTAATGTAGTAATCATGGTCTTTATAAAGTGGAAGAAAGTTTTAATGTAGTAATCATGGTCTTTATAAAGTGGAAAAAAGTTTTAATGTAGTAATCATGGCCTTTATAAAGTGGAAGAAAGTTTTAATGTAGTAATCATGGTCTTTATAAAGCGGAAGAAAGTTTTAATGTAGTAATCATGGCCTTTATAAAGTGGAAGAAAGTTTTAATGTAGTAATCATGGTCTTTATAAAGCGGAAGAAAGTTTTAATGTAGTAATCATGGTCTTTATAAAGTGGAAGAAAGTTTTAATGTAGTAATCATGGTCTTTATAAAGTGGAAGAAAGGTTTAATGTAGTAATCATGGTCTTTATAAAGCGGAAGAAAGTTTTAATGTAGTAATCATGGTCTTTATAAAGTGGAAAAAAGTTTTAATGTAGTAATCATGGCCTTTATAAAGTGGAAGAAAGTTTTAATGTAGTAATCATGGTCTTTATAAAGCAGAAGAAAGTTTTAATGTAGTAATCATGGCCTTTATAAAGTGGAAGAAAGTTTTAATGTAGTAATCATGGTCTTTATAAAGCGGAAGAAAGTTTTAATGTAGTAATCATGGTCTTTATAAAGTGGAAGAAAGTTTTAATGTAGTAATCATGGTCTTTATAAAGTGGAAGAAAGTTTTAATGTAGTAATCATGGCCTTTATAAAGTGGAAGAAAGTTTTAATGTAGCAATGATAGCCTTTATAGAGTGGAAGAAAGTTTTAATGTAGTAGTCATGGTCTTTATAAAGTGGAAGAAAGTTTTAATGTAGTAATCATGGCCTTTATAAAGTGGAAGAAAGTTTTAATGTAGTAATCATGGCCTTTATAAAGTGGAAGAAAGTTTTAATGTTGTAATCATGGCCTTTATAAAGTGGAAGAAAGTTTTAATGTAGTAATGATAGCCTTTATAAAGTGGAAGAAAGTTTTAATGTAGTAATCATGGCCTTTATAAAGTGGAAGAAAGTTTTAATGTAGTAATCATGGTCTTTATAAAGCGGAAGAAAGTTTTAATGTAGTAATCATGGCCTTTATAAAGTGGAAGAAAGTTTTAATATAGTAATCATGGTCTTTATAAAGTAAAAGAAAGTTTTAATGTAGTAATCGTGGCCTTTATAAAGTGGAAGAAAGTTTTAATGTAGTAATCATGGCCTTTATAAAGTGGAAGAAAGTTTTAATATAGTAATCATGGTCTTTATAAAGTGGAAGAAAGTTTTAATGTAGTAATCATGGCCTTTATAAAGTGGAAGAAAGTTTTAATGTAGTAATCATGGCCTTTATAAAGTGGAAGAAAGTTTTAATGTACTAATCATGGTCTTTATAAAGTGGAAGAAAGTTTTAATGTAGTAATGATGGCCTTTATAAAGTGGAAGAAAGTTTTAATGTAGTAATCATGGTCTTTATAAAGTGGAAGAAAGTTTTAATGTCGTAATGATAGCCTTTATAAAGTGGAAGAACGTTTTAATGTCGTAATGATAGCCTTTATAAAGTGGAAGAAGGTTTTAATGTAGTAATCATGGCATTTATAAAGTTGAAGAAAGTTTTAATGTAGTAATCTTGGCCTTTATAAAGTGGAAGAAAGTTTTAATGTCGTAATGATAGCCTTTATAAAGTGGAAGAACGTTTTAATGTAGTAATCATGGCCTTTATAAAGTTGAAGAAAGTTTTAATGTAGTAATCATGGCCTTTATAAAGTGGAAGAAAGTTTTAATGTCGTAATGATAGCCTTTATAAAGTGGAAGAACGTTTTAATGTAGTAATCATGGCCTTTATAAAGTGGAAGAGAGTTTTAATGTAGTAATCATGGCCTTTATAAAGTGGAAGAAAGTTTTAATGTCGTAATGATAGCCTTTATAAAGTGGAAGAACGTTTTAATGTAGTAATCATGGCCTTTATAAAGTTGAAGAAAGTTTTAATGTAGTAATCTTGGCCTTTATAAAGTGGAAGAAAGTTTTAATGTCGTCATGATAGCCTTTATAAAGTGGAAGAACGTTTTAATGTAGTAATCATGGCCTTTATAAAGTGGAAGAAAGTTTTAATGTAGTAATCATGGCCTTTATAAAGTGGAAGAAAGTTTTAATGTAGTAATCATGGCCTTTATAAAGTGGAAGAAAATTTTAATGCAATAAGTGTGGCCTTTATAAAGTGTAAGAAAATTTGAATGATGTAATCAAGGCCATTATAAAGTGTAAGAAAGTTTGAATGCAGTAATCATGGCCATTATAAAGTGTAAGAAAGTTTGAATGATGTAATCAAGGCCATTATAAAGTGTAAGAAAATTTTAATGCAATAAGTGTGGCCTTTATAAAGTGTAAGAAAGTTTGAATGCAGTAATCATGGCCATTATAAAGTGTAAGAAGGTTTGAATGCAGTAATCATGGCCATTATAAAGTGTAAGAAAGTCTGAATGCAGTAATCATGGCCTTTATAAAAAGGAAGAATGTTTTAATGTAGTAATGATTGCCATTATAAAGTGTAAGAAAGTTCTAATGCAGTAATCAAGGCCATTATAAAGTGTAAGAAAGTTTTAATGTAGTAATCAAGGCCATTATAAAGTGTAAGAAAGTTTTAATGTAGTAATCAAGGCCATTATAAAGTGTAAGAAGTTTTAATGCAGTAATCAAGGCCATTATAAAGTGTAAGAAAGTTTTAATGCAGTAATCATGGCCTTTATAAAGTGGTAGAAAGTTTTAATGTAGTAATGATAGCCTTTATAAAGTGGAAGAAAGTTTTAATGTAGTAATCATGGCCATTATAAAGTGTAAGAAGTTTTAATGCAGTAATCAAGGCCATTATAAAGTGTAAGAAAGTTTTAATGTAGTAATCAAGGCCATTATAAAGTGTAAGAAGTTTTAATGCAGTAATCAAGGCCATTATAAAGTGTAAGAAAGTTTTAATGCAGTAATCATGGCCTTTATAAAGTGGTAGAAAGTTTTAATGTAGTAATGATAGCCTTTATAAAGTGGAAGAAAGTTTTAATGTAGTAATCATGGCCTTCATAAAGTGGGAGAAAGTTTTAATGTACTAATCATGGCCTTTATAAAGTGGGAGAAAGTTTTAATGTAGTAATGATAGCCTTTATAAAGTGGAAGAAAGTTTTAATGTAGTAATCATGGCCTTTATAAAGTGGAAAAAAATTTTAATGCAATAAGTGTGGCCTTTATAAAGTGTAAGAAAATTTGAATGATGTAATCAAGGCCATTATAAAGTGTAAGAAAGTTTGAATGCAGTAATCATGGCCATTATAAAGTGTAAGAAAGTTTGAATGATGTAATCAAGGCCATTATAAAGTGTAAGAAAATTTTAATGCAATAAGTGTGGCCTTTATAAAGTGTAAGAAAGTTTGAATGCAGTAATCATGGCCATTATAAAGTGTAAGAAAGTTCTAATGCAGTAATCAAGGCCATTATAAAGTGTAAGAAAGTTTTAATGTAGTAATCAAGGCCATTATAAAGTGTAAGAAAGTTTTAATGTAGTAATCCAGGCCATTATAAAGTGTAAGAAGTTTTAATGCAGTAATCAAGGCCATTATAAAGTGTAAGAAAGTTTTAATGCAGTAATCAAGGCCATTATAAAGTGTAAGAAAGTTTTAATGTAGTAATCCAGGCCATTATAAAGTGTAAGAAAGTTTTAATGCAGTAATCAAGGCCATTATAAAGTGTAAGAAAGTTCTAATGCAGTAATCAAGGCCATTATAAAGTGTAAGAAAGTTTTAATGTAGTAATCAAGGCCATTATAAAGTGTAAGAAAGTTTTAATGTAGTAATCCAGGCCATTATAAAGTGTAAGAAGTTATAGTGCAGTAATCAAGGCCATTATAAAGTGTAAGAAAGTTTTAATGTAGTAATCAAGGCCATTATAAAGTGTAAGAAGTTTTAATGCAGTAATCAAGGCCACTATAAAGTGTAAGAAAGTTTTAATGCAGTAATCATGGCCATTATAAAGTGTAAGAAGTTTTAATGCAGTAATCAAGGCCACTATAAAGTGTAAGAAAGTTTTAATGCAGTAATCATGGCCTTTATAAAAAGGAAGAATGTTTTAATGTAGTAATGATTGCCATTATAAAGTGTAAGAAAGTTCTAATGCAGTAATCAAGGCCATTATAAAGTGTAAGAAAGTTTTAATGTAGTAATCAAGGCCTCTATAAAGTGGAAGGAAGTTTGAATGTAGTAATCAAGGCCATTATAAAGTGTAAGAAAGTTTTAATGCAGCAATCAAGGCCATTATAAAGTGTAAGAAAGTTCTAATGCAGTAATCAAGGCCATTATAAAGTGTAAGAAAGTTTTAATGTAGTAATCAAGGCCATTATAAAGTGTAAGAAGTTTTAATGCAGTAATCAAGGCCACTATAAAGTGTAAGAAAGTCTGAATGCAGTAATCATGGCCTTTATAAAAAGGAAGAATGTTTTAATGTAGTAATGATTGCCATTATAAAGTGTAAGAAAGTTCTAATGCAGTAATCAAGGCCATTATAAAGTGTAAGAAAGTTTTAATGTAGTAATCAAGGCCATTATAAAGTGTAAGAAGTTTTAATGCAGTAATCAAGGCCACTATAAAGTGTAAGAAAGTCTTAATGCAGTAATCATGGCCATTATAAAGTGTAAGAAGTTTTAATGCAGTAATCAAGGCCACTATAAAGTGTAAGAAAGTTTTAATGCAGTAATCATGGCCTTTATAAAAAGGAAGAATGTTTTAATGTAGTAATGATTGCCATTATAAAGTGTAAGAAAGTTTTAATGCAGCAATCAAGGCCATTATAAAGTGTAAGAAAGTTTTAATGTAGTAATCAAGGCCATTATAAAGTGTAAGAAAGTTTTAATGCAGTAATCAAGGCCATTATAAAGTGTAAGAAGTTTTAATGCAGTAATCAAGGCCATTATAAAGTGTAAGAAAGTTTTAATGTAGTAATCAAGGCCATTATAAAGTGTAAGAAAGTTCTAATGCAGTAATCAAGGCCATTATAAAGTGTAAGAAAGTTTTAATGTAGTAATCAAGGCCATTATAAAGTGTAAGAAGTTTTAATGCAGTAATCAAGGCCATTATAAAGTGTAAGAAAGTTCTAATGCAGTAATCAAGGCCATTATAAAGTGTAAGAAAGTTTTAATGTAGTAATCAAGGCCATTATAAAGTGTAAGAAGTTTTAATGCAGTAATCAAGGCCATTATAAAGTGTAAGAAAGGTTTAATGCAGTAATCATGGCCTTTATAAAGTGGTAGAAAGTTTTAATGTAGTAATGATAGCCTTTATAAAGTGGAAGAAAGTTTTAATGTAGTAATCATGGCCTTTATAAAGTGGAAGAAAGTTTTAATGTAGTAATCATGGCCTTTATAAAGTGGAAGAAAGTTTTAATGTAGTAATCATGGCCTTTATAAAGTGGAAGAAAGTTTTAATGTAATAATGATAGTCTTTATAAAGTGGAAGAAAGTTTTAATGTAGTAATCATGGCCTTTATAAAATGGAAGAAAGTTTTAATGTAGTAATCATGGCCTTTACAAAGTGGAAGAAAGTTTTAATGCAGTAATCATGGCCTTTATAAAGTGGTAGAAAGTTTTAATGTAGTAATGATAGCCTTTATAAAGTGGAAGAGAGTTTTAATGTAGTAATCATGGCCTTTATAAAATGGAAGAAAGTTTTAATGTAGTAATCATGGCCTTTATAAAGTGGAAGAAAGTTTTAATGCAGTAATCATGGCCTTTATAAAGTGGAAGAAAATTTTAATGCAATAAGTGTGGCCTTTATAAAGTGTAAGAAAGTTTGAATGATGTAATCAAGGCCATTATAAAGTGTAAGTAAGTTTGAATGCAGTAATCATGGCCATTATAAAGTGTAAGAAAGTTTGAATGATGTAATCAAGGCCATTATAAAGTGTAAGAAAGTTTGAATGCAGCAATCATGGCCATTATAAAGTGTAAGAAAGTTTGAATGCAGTAATCATGGCCTTTATAAAAAGGAAGAATGTTTTAATGTAGTAATGATGGCCATTATAAAGTGTAAGAAAGTTTGAATGCAGTAAGTGTGGCCATTATAAAGTGGAAGAATGTTTTAATGCAGCAATCAAGGCCATTATAAAGTGTAAGAAAGTTTTAATGCAGTAATCAAGGCCATTATAAAGTGTAAGAAAGTTTTAATGCAGTAATCAAGGCCATTATAAAGTGTAAGAAAGTTTTAATGCAGTAAGTGTGGCCATTATAAAGTGGAAGAATGTTTTAATGCAGCAATCAAGGCCATTATAAAGTGTAAGAAAGTTTTAATGCAGTAATCAAGGCCATTATAAAGTGTAAGAAGTTTTAATGTAGTAATCATGGTCTTTATAAAGTGGAAGAAAGTTTTAATGCAGTAATCATGGCCTTTATAAAGTGGAAGAAAGTTTTAATGCAGTAATCATGGTCTTTATAAAGTGGAAGAAAGTTTTAATGCAGTAATCATGGCCTTTATAAAGTGTAAGAAAGTTTTAATGCAGTAATCATGGCCTTTATAAAGTGTAAGAAAGTTTTAATGCAGTAATCATGGCCTTTATAAAGTGGAAGAAAGTTTTAATGTAGTAATCATGGCTTATATAAGGTGGAAGAAAGTTTTAATGTAGTAATCATGGTCTTTATAAAGTGGAAGAAAGTTTTAATGTAGTAATCATGGTCTTTATAAAGTGGAAGAAAGTTTTAATGTAGTGATCATGGCCATTATAAAGTGGAAGAAAGTTTTAATGTAATAATCATGGCCTTTATAAAGTGGAAGAAAGTTTTAATGTAGTAATCATGGCCTTTATAAAGTGGAAGAAAGTTTTAATGTAGTAATCATGGTCTTTATAAAGTGGAATAAAGTTTTAATGTAGTAATCATGGCCTTTATAAAGTGGAAGAAAGTTTTAATGTAGTAATCATGGTCTTTATAAAGTGTAAGAAAGTTTTAATGTAGTAATGATGGTCTTTATAAAGTGGAAGAAAGTTTTAATGTGGTAATCATGGTCTTTATAAAGTGTAAGAAAGTTTTAATGTAGTAATCATGGCCTTTATAAAGTGGAAGAAAGTTTTAATGTAGTAATCATGGTCTTTATAAAGTGGAAGAAAGTTTTAATGTAGTAATCATGGTCTTTATAAAGTGGAAGAAAGTTTTAATGTACTAATCATGGTCTTTATAAAGTGGAAGAAAGTTTTAATGTAGTAATCATGGCCTATATAAAGTAGAAGAATATTTTAAAGTGGTAATCATGGCCTTTATATAATGTAAGTAACCATCAAAACTTTCTTACATTTGTTAAATGCCATGGGAATGAAAAACTGTGGATTCCAAGTAAGTGACTTTGTTGTAAATAATTCAACTTCCTTTTGGAGGACTTTCAATGTGAAGACCAAAATGTTTTGAATTTGCATTAAACTTCCGAAACACAGGGATAATAAATAACATTATGATAAAAAATACTTGCACAACACTAACACCGTGTTCAAGTAGAATGTATACTGGGAGTGTGATGGCTCAATGGTTCCGGCATTGGACTTCAAACCGAAAGGTCCACAGTCTGATCCCCACAAGGGTAACTGCGTTGTGTCCTTGGGCAATGCACATAATCCCGATCGCCAACGTGAGAGCGCAGAGGCGATGGGTACTAAGACGTACTGCATGTCGATGGTGCACTTGTTTCCAACCATTGCTGTGTGGTGTTAGTACGTTGGGGAGTCTGACAGTTGCTCGCCGCTGCTCGGTCATTCTATCCGGGAACTCCAGCTTCTTCTACCCGTAAAACTGTCCGACACTAGTTGATCCTGGATGTCTAAAGTGTCGTTAAACCCTTATAAAAACAAGAGTTTTACGAACAGAAGAATGATTTGCTAAAAAAATCATGGGAAGAGACTATTAATCGACTAACCGTCGATTACTGGTCACGATTAGTCGATTACAAAAAATGATAGTTGCGACAGCCCTACTTATTATAAATCTGCAAAAAAAGGTCCGGTCATGTGCATGCATAGCAAAACAGGTCAGAAATCCACAGTGACAAAAAAATTCTAACATTGCATTAAAAATGTCCAAAATCTCCGAAAAAGTCCGGCCAAGGGTTAATGCCATCTTATATTGATGCATTTAACACATATGTGAAATATGAAAGTCACAGCATACCGGTGGTAGCCTCCACCCGTGTACAGCAAAACAAGTCCACACTGACAGAAAAGTCTAACATTGCAAAACAGGTCAGAAATTTTCTTAGTCCACAATGACAAAAAAGTCTAACATTGCATTAAAAAAGTCCAAAATCTCCGATAAATGTACGGCCAAGGGTTAATGTCATGTTATATTAATGCATTTAACACATATGTGAAATATAAACGCCACAGCATACCGGTGGTAGCCTCCACTCATGTATAGTCAGTATCCACACTGAGAAAAAGGTCTAACATTACAAAGCACTGAACATCAATAAAATATCACTAGGTAAGGGTCTGTGGGTAATTGTAAGCCATAGAAACACAGTATGAGGTGCATAACAACGGGGCTGAAGGTCAAAGTGGACTGGTACAATAATTTTAACACATGTGTTGACGCCGACTCCAACACACCTCGGGTCATGCCATAAGCTCACTTCGTTGGTGAGCTAAAAAACAAAAGTACGTCTTTTATGTCAGAGTGCCAACAGTACTGTGTAAATCGTTAACATCTCTACATTTCTCATGTCCACCACCAAGCTGTCAATCAACCAAATTTTGTAAGGAATCTGATGTTTTTTTGTGCTAAGTTTTAAAAATGCTAATCATTAAGTATTTAATTTGCCTCAATCACATGAAGATATTAACACAGTTTGTGCAACTGCGCATCCCAATCATAAAATTGCGCCTGTAATGAGTTTTCATTCATAAATATTTTGTAATCAAATGTATCAAAGGATATTGGTAACGACATTAAAGGAATTGAGAAGAAACATTTATGCGTTGATTGAAATCAAATGAATGTACATAGTATGTTTTAGACTCAATCATCTGGAATATTTCTGTTGGTCGGAAAAGCGGTTCGCTTTTCCGACCAACTGAAATATTCCAGACGGGTTAATCTGAACAAAGGCGATGCGCTATTGAAGAGTTAGACTGGTTCCTGGTCATAACAGCGTCGAATTCCTTACAGCATTTGACTGGTAGCTTGAAAAGTTTATTTATTTATTTATTTATTTATTTCTTTATTTCTTTATTTCTTTATTTATTTATTTATTTATTTATTTATTTATTTATTGGGTTTTAACGACACTTGACATCCAGGGTCACATCGTATCGGGCGAACCTGAGAGTGGTGTTTAGCAATGCCCGTGTGTGGTGTCAAAAGTCAAAACACCGCCTGCTGGTACTTGTCGCCCTGTCCCTCATTCACAAAAAAAGAATATGAGTGATTGGAGATGAGGTAATTGGTGGTAGGTATTGTGGTCACCGTCAGACACATGTTTGTATCTAAGGTTTTTACCCGTAGTGTTGTGATCACAGGTGGAGGATTCCCCACACTTCACAAAAAATATGTTTCAAACGGACGTCATAGAAGACGTACCTAATTTTGATGGACTCTGGTAACTTTTCAGCTCTCGTCCATACAGAGTTAGTGCTTTTTTCTCATAAAAGTACTGGTTGAAGCTGAAAGATTTGAAAACTAACACTCAACTCTATTTGAAAGAAACACAATGCAATTATTATTAGTATTATATAATTATTATTATAATAATATATCTCCTTTCTCTGATTAGCTGTGAGATACAATACTATTTTCGATGGTTTTATCTTACAATCAACATGTATTTTGTCTGTATTAACTCCGCAACTGTCGTGTATCCGACCCCCTGATACAGATGTTTGTATCAGGGGGTCGGATACAGGCACTTTCCTTTCGCATGAGTTCCATTTTTTTTCTTTTTGTTCATCTGTACGAATAAATAGTTCGTTATATATTCGTCTACATTCTTGACTTATCCCCAATATATTGCAATATAAAATAATTATTACCATTATGTGGATGTACACAATATATCCGAGTCTCGCTCCGTTCTTAGGGTGGATCACGACTCGTCTTCGACTCGTCGTGATCTGCCATTAGAACCCGGAGCTGGACTCGGATGCATATTTTGTACATCCACATAATGGTAATAATCTCTATTTACCTACCCACAGCTCTAAAAATAATCGTGCACTGTTCGCTCGTATTGTGCACTTTCTAAAAATAGCCGTGGAACATTCAATGATGTTTGACAGACCGAACCAAATGCACCCTTTTGGAGATTTTCTCTGGCATCCTGTTTCGTTAGTTCTTTTTGAAGAATGAAAATATCTGTCTTCGGCAAGGTCCTTCGCAAGAGGCAGTGTACTTGCCAGTGGACTGGGAATCTTTATTGGTAGAAAAGTTCTTCCACGGTTTGTTCGCTATTTATTTATTTGCTTATTTACTATTTTTATTTATTTATTTATTTATTTATTTATTTATTTATTTATTTATTTATTTATTTATTTATTTATTTGTTGGGTTTTAACGATACTTTCGGCAGGCAGGGTCACCCCGTGTCGGACAGTTTTATGGGTGAAGGAAGTGCTCGCAGAGAACCACCGAGTAATGGTGAGAGACTATCAGACTCCCAAACGTACTCCGCGCAAGCAAGATTAAAATTGGCTGAAGACAAATGCACCATCGACGTGCGGTACGCCCTAGTGCACAGCATCTACGTGCCCCCACGTGGGCAATCGGGATGAAGTGCCTTGCTGAAGGACACAACGCAGATACCCCGGGGGGGGGGGGGGTCGAACTTTGGACATTTCGGTTTTAAGTTCAATGCCGTAACAACTGAGTCACCGTGCTCCCGTCTGTTCGATATAAATTAATAATTACCGGTTAACATTTCGCTGACTATGCCAAAAAGTGGTCCCCTGAGACGCCTGGACTGTTCTTCAACGAGGGCCACTAATTGTGCATAATCAACTCCAGGTCGTGGGATAATTATAATATATTTTACCTAGAGAAATGTAACCCGTTTACTGTAGCAAGCAGGCACGCTTCAAGCTCCAGGGGTATACACAATGTTAACCTCCAAATAAAAGAAAGAAAGCGGGGTGCAGCCTTTTAACGTACAGATTGCGGAAACAAAGCTGTTTATCACCCGTTCGCTGGTGTAAACAAGCATACTTCAACCTCCAGGGTTTTCACTGGGGAAGCAGCCACCTACACGCTCATCGTTGCAATAGTGAAGCGGTGAATGAAGACAAGGTGTGCCCTTTTAACTTAAACACTGGGAAAACAAACACAATTGTTTATTACAGTACATTTTCATGAAGAAAAAAAAAAGAGATACGAGCATTTCTTCTAGTTCGTGTCTACTAAATGTATGATAATACCTGATCTAATTCAGCTGTCTATCGAGAAAGTCAGATATACGAGTCATCTATAATAGATAAAAGATGCTATTTTTTCACCGACACATTTATGTGCACACGAGCATTTGCCAAAATTAGTTCATGAAGCCATTATACTAATGGGCTGTTAATTGGTGTCTCCTCCAACACCGCCATTCCCACTGTGTATAAACGGAAGTGAACGGAATAACCCTGTAAAAGTTTTTTGAGATGAAGAAAGGTTTTCCGAAATACACGGTGCGTATATTTTCGCTTCATAATTTGTCAATTTAAACAATTGTTGTTTTCTTTAAACCTTTATGAAAGTATTACACAATGCTAGTAGAAAACACTGCACATTGTTGATTTAATAAAGTATTTTTGCAAGTTTAACTCAAGTTTGTAGGGGAATTATTTTCAGACAGAAATGTATCACTGCGCCTTTTTTATTTTCGGCAATTTTGCTTGTCATCCAATTTGACCTGTGCGTTCCTCACTTCTAGTTGTGTTTTGTAGCGAGTAACAGCACGAAAACAACGCGACATCCCTGTAAATGATTTATGGGATAAACAAAATAAACGTATAGTGTTTTCAAGTAAAAAAAAAATTCTACTCGTAGAATTAAGAATGAAATCGACTCGCCAGAGGCTCGTCGGTTTCATTCTTAATCCTACTCGTAGAATATTTTTTTTTACTTGAAAACACTATACGTTTATTCTATAACACTATACGTTTATTCTGTATATAGCAGTAAAACGGTTAACGTTTGTCGGCAGTAATTTGGGTCTGTTTGGGTCACGAATTTCTTATGTTTACACTTTGACGTCTGTTTCAAAGCACAAGTAATTCCATTTGTGGACTTAATCGTCTCCTTGTTATAATTTCCAACTGATATTTACCTCCTTTGATAATGTAGGGGTCTGCGTGCATTTATGAACAGCACCAAACTCCTGAATCTGTCTGTACATGAAGATACCCCGGCAACATGGCAACTCAAAATACGATAATTTTCGCAATGCATAAAATCATCATTTTAACATTATTAGTTTGCGGTCTCAAGTTAACATACTGGACTAAGAGAGGTAACCGTGTTTGTGTGATTTTTTCGAAGGAAATTTCGAAAGTAGCGCAATGTTGTTTTCCAAAATAGAATAGAAAATCGGTCACCAATTCAATTCGACATTCTCGGGGAGCACGTGCTATTTTGAAATCCGTAGCAAAATTATATACGGTTGGGTGAACAACAACAGCATGTCATTAAAATCTTTGCACGACTTCTTGTCCACAAACATGCAACATTAGAACTATTATATTTCATCCGTTTGTGCTATTTGTTCACATTTGTTTCTATTATACTTTCTTTTTTTGACTCAGTATATAACATTGATTATAAATATAGTTTGGATTTTCATACATTGCTTTGCTTCAAATTATTGGGAAATCCCACGCGCTATTACTGTAATATTGCTCTGACATCCAAAAAGTCCAGTTCTTAAATGTTTATTGCTGTTAGACATTTCGTCCCCAGAGTTCCAATGTGTTCATTGGAACTCAGGGGACGATTTGGAATACCAGGTTAGGTATTAAGTTGTTATCATCTTTAATTTTTCTCTCCCCCCCCCCCCCCCCCCATCCACCCACCACACACTATACGTGAAACATACGCGTGTCCCGGGTGAGACAGCATGGTGGGATATTTCTATCCCACCCACCCCACGTGACATACTCATTTGCATATTTCATTAGGTCGCCGGAACTATTTCATCATCATTTGCACAAAAAACGCTTCTTAAATTGTGTTCGTTTATTACCTATTTATCTGTTCCTTGTTGATATAGACTCAATATTTAATTATTATTCAAATATTTAACTTGATTTGTTTCAACCCCATGTTTCTCTGCAGATTTAATAATATCACTGCGCAAATTTATCGATCGATCAATAATCTCACAATGCCCTTTATATTAGAGTTTGACACGCGCAAATTCATTACCCCTTAACGGACAGTGTTATAAATCAATTTTTTAGTATATACGTATGGTATAAACCTAACTTTTGTACGATCTTTCCGATGAAATTGTTCGTTTTTCGAAAGAAGTACGACTTGATGAATTGGGTATATCAGCACGTGACCACCGATTATCTATAATGACGTAATCCTACCTCCAGACTCATCGGGGATCATAATAATCTTCGAGTCATCGGTTGAACACCGGAATTACTCAGCAGATACAAGCGGTTACCCTCACGTTTATATTTGGGAGGGAATCCACGGCTGGACATCTTTTTAGCTTGTACAAACGATCCAGGTACCACGTTTTCAGTTCTGTACTATAGGTGTCGCTGCAGTAAATGTTTGAATTAGAGTTACACGCCTTGAAATACTGCACACCGGAAGTGATGCAATCTCTAAAAATAAGCAGCCTTGGGAAAATATATTGTTTCAATAAACATTTGAAACATTCTAATGGCATCTTGCATTATTGTTGAATATTCCAGATAAATAAAGAGGGTGATTTGATGACTTTTGGACCTAAAACATACAACTGACTTTTGGTGTGGTTTTGTTGGGAATTCCCTCCAAAATATGTGCACGTGACCGGTACTTCCCTTTCTGTCAGCTTTTCTCTCCTGTTCGTCGCATGGCCTCCTGTTTTCAGGTCAGACAAATTTGTCTGCAGGGCTACACTTGACAAAGTTATTTGAACGCCAAAATTAAAATGATGCGATCATATTTTTTTCGCTTGAACGTTATAATGGTCGCCTTTGGGAAAATATCTAGTGCTGTGATACCTATAAAGATGTTCAACAAACTACCAGACAATACACAGACAATCCTTGATAATTTTCATCTGGATAAAATGAGGATGCAATGGACACTTCAGACTGATGAGAATTCCACCAGATTAATATTTTCATGGAAGAAACATTCAAAGTACGAGTCCCATGCAAATACACTACGAGATGAGCGAAGTATGGCGGAATACAAGAGGGAAAACACCGAACGGCTGCAGCAAAACACTGAATGTTTTTGTCTCCACGAGTAGGAGCGAAATTTAAACAAGATTTCAAGAATTAAGAAAGGAAAAAACAAAGCTATCACAGTGATAACCGTGTCATACCTGCCTACAAACTTCATTATATTATTAGTTCTGAAAACAAGCATTCACTTGTTTCTTCGCAGTATTTTTTGATATGATTTCCTTTCCAAGTATTGCCCATTATCGAGCTCGGCTGATATAACTTCAAACTAGGCTGATATGACGCCGATTTCGAACGATATGAACAAGCTAGAGTTGTCCCCTTGATGTGTTACTAGGCGCAGCCATTTTGTTTACAGCTAAATCATCCACCGTTATTCGTCGACACCAATCAATTAGTTAAATTGGTGTCACCAGGCAAAAGGCAATAGTTATTTGTATGGTGACAAATTAATGGTCACAATCGGCAATGATTAGGTGTATGAAGAGAAAAAAGAAGCTGTCTGTTGATTTAGTTTATTAAAAGTTACAAAAGGAAACTTTTGTGTTTTTTATTGCAAACAAATTAGAAGCAACTTAGTAATAGCCCACTTTTGCGCTTTGTTCAGCGAATGTATTTTTACGGTATTCTACAAGTTTGTAATCTTCCCAGGAAAAAGATTAGCAAATATCTTACCTCCTACAAGTATCTGGGAATTTCATTGGTTCAAAGACGTCACAAGCAGACTGCATATAAAACCATATACTGCCTGTCAACATCAATATACGCTGACAGCTATGGGTAGTCTCCCCTTTGTTCATTAATTATTCAAAATGGCGGCAGCCGATAAACGCTTCAAGTTGAAAGATTGAGTGTTGGAAGCCCATATTTGGTCTGAGGTGCAGGTTAGGCAACTTAAAAGGCTTCATATTCTGTGGATGTGTGTCATGTTACGTTCGAAATGAAACTGTTTGGTATGTATGAATTTGCCTTGTTAGGCACTTTCCCATAAATTGTAACAAGGCAAAGACACGTGAACACGTTGTGAGAATTCTCTCATTTTATTTTGATCGCTGTTGTTATTAGTTCTGTGCATCGATGCAGTAGTCGGTAAGATATATTCGTTACACAGTTTGTTGGAGGCCTAATATGGTATATATGGTGTCAGTTAATTCCATATTGGACTCGAGCGAAGCTCGAGTCCAATATGAAATTAACTGACACCATATATACCATATTCGCTCTCGTCCAATATGAAATTAACTGACACCATATATACCATATTCGCTCTCGTCCAATATGAAATTAACTGACACCATATATATCATATTCGCTCTCGTCCAATATGAAATTAACTGACACCATATATACCATATTCGCTCTCGTCCAATATGAAATTAACTGACACCATATATACCATATTCGCTCTCGTCCAATATGAAATTAACTGACACCATATATACCATATTCGCTCTCGTCCAATATGAAATTAACTGACACCATATATACCATATTCGCTCTCGTCCAATATGAAATTAACTGACACCATATATACCATATTCGCTCTCGTCCAATATGAAATTAACTGACACCATATATACCATATTCGCTCTCGTCCAATATGAAACTAACTGACACCATATATACCATATTCGCTCTCATCCAATATGAAATTAACTGACACCATATATACCATATTCGCTCTCGTCCAATATGAAATTAACTGACACCATATATACCATATTCGCTCTCGTCCAATATGAAATTAACTGACACCATATATACCATATTCGCTCTCGTCCAATATGAAATTAACTGACACCATATATACCATATTCGCTCTCGTCCAATATGAAATTAACTGACACCATATGTACCATATTAGGTCGCCAACAAACTGTGTAACTAATAATAATACCTCCTAGACTGTTATAGCAATGGAAAAGACAGTGTCTGTATTTTATGTCACGATGATTAAATGAACGAAGAAAAATGTTACAGAGCTTAAAAAGATGGGGAAAGTTTTCTTACTTTTAAATGGGTTTAAGCAGAGAATAATAGTCATACTTTCAAACTGATCGGGGAAAAATTGTAAAATGCAAGCATTTGTATTTTTTAACTACTCTAGAGGAAAATTCCTGGAGTCTGTGAAATGATGCGTACGTCGATGCTACAACTTCGCTAACATTTCGAAATGTCAATTTTTACATGAAATTCCCGTATCCTCAGTGTTAAATTTTCTGACAACTTTAAAAAATTAAGGGGAGCTAACTTTCCTGTAAAGTCTTCCAATGGCGAAAATTGCCAGCCATGAATGTTGCTAAGGTTAAACTTTCTAAGTTCTTTAAATTTACTGTTGCAACTTCATTATTTGTACACATACTTGTAAAAGTCTGCATTACAGACTCCTAAACTAACACAATCTATCATCTGAGAATCCCACACCTTTATATTCTAATTTACTGAGTTGTTGATGGAACATTTCCGCTGAAAGTAGTGTGGCCTAAAATCACTTTCGACAATGAGGAAGATGGCAAATCGGTCTCAATTACTTTCACATTTCGTTTTCTGGAAGCTTAACCACGCAAACCCATTTAAAAACGAAAGTAACAATGCACTGCTTGGTTGGAGAAGGGGTGTTGACAACTTTCGCCACAGGTGAGCAAGAAATTTTCCGACATACCAATAAAAAAGTTTGACAACTTTCAGATCGGGAAACAAACATTCTACCATTTTGCACCAAAATCAGTTTAGTTATCGAAAAACATTTGTCCCTGTATCAGTAATCATCGCGTCTTCTGATTGGTCAACGTGACCGAAACAAATAGCCATGGCATCGGCTATCTTCAAACATGCGGGTGATAAGAGCGCGCGCCGTTGCTTCCCGTTTGTCACTCGAGAAACATTCAGGTGATAAAAATAACCTTTGATCTTGACTGGGTTACATCGATTGCAGAAACTCCTATTAGAACTGTTAAGTTATATCCAACTTATTGTCGTATTGTAGTGAATACAAATACAAATTAAAAAACATCGTTGCAGCCCTATGCGTAGAAGCACTTGTTGACTGTCGTATTCGATAAGAACTGAACAGATTGAATCGGGTTCGCAAATATACTTTTGCACTTTGCGGGGTGAGAACATCAAGGGGAGCAACTAATCTGTTTATTTTCGATATCGCTTGAGCAGAATGCAAAATGTCAATCTCTCGCTTCGCTTGTCACTCCGATGGAGACATCGTTCGCAAACGGATTGAACTCACGCCTAAATCCACCGTCAAATCAAATAATACTGCCGCACGGCTTTTTAGAGAGTATTTGTCAGAGAAAGACTTTAATACTGAATTTAAAACTTCTCCATGTGTGACCTGGTTTATAAACAACGATCCGGAAATAGACTCGGTCTATTTATAGGTTTGATGTGACGTATGTTTCGCTGTTTGGTTCAAAACCTGAGGCTCAGTGTGGGGTTTAAACTTCGTCGCCTGAGTCTTAATGTGGGATCATATTTTACATCTCGGCATTATTTCTGTGTTAAGAGGCGGGACAAAATCGTTATCTTGGGCAACATCCAGGGTACATGCAAATTTAATACCCGGATGTCTCCTTTTCAACCATTCGGCTTGCGCCTCATGGTTGAACACCGACATCCAGGTATTAAATCTCCATGTACCCTGGATATTGCCCGAGATAACATATAATGTTGTAGCCAAGGTATCAAGAAATGTGCAAGAAAAGGTCTAAACATTCCGAGAATTGGGCATCCACCCCTCCACCACAGCACTGTTTCTGTTCCACTGGTTTGGACGTTTCACAACATGGCCACTGAGGGCCTTCGTCTCAATTTCCCATCGCATTCGAAATGGAAACCTTTCCAGTCTGGATATATATTCAACAAGAGGCAAAATCTATAAGAGAGAAAAGGAAGGCACTGTCTGCCGAATTAACTTCCACGTTTGTCTCTCTGTCTATGTCTCTGTCTCTCTCTGTCTCAGTCTGTCTGTCTGTCTCTCCCTCTGTCTCCCCGTCTCTCTCTCTCACTGTCTCTCTGTCTCTCTACAGTACGTGGAGAGTGGGTTGTAACTAAATCACCGGCGGAGTGGGGTTATCACCCAAGCTATAACTTTCAAACTGTGTACACATCGACAACAAACACAAGCAATGTTTCAGCCAATGGACCCCCGGGTTTAACCCGGAGGTCCATTGGCTGAAACTTTGCTTGTGCTGGTTATGATTTGCAGCAAATTTGCAATTATTGCTTGGGGTGGAATCTCCACTCTGCGGGTGATTTAGTGATAATATACTCTCCACGTACTGTATATATCTGTCTCTCTCTCTCTCTTCCTCTCTCTCTCTATCTCGTTCCCTCCCCCTCTCTCACTAACTTTGTCTCTCACTGATGTGCAATATAACACAAATAATACACCAACAAAACATTTTAAACTAGAGTGATGTCACGCATGCAGCCCGACTGTCCCAGCAATGGCAATGCTTAGACACAAAATAGTCTGAGCTATTTTTTGTTAACCGTTTACGTTTCCCATGTTCAAACTCGGCCTGTATTACTAGCTGGAAAATACACTTATCAACTTTGGTTGAAATCAAATAACCCAAACTGGGGTTATCAGTCGGAAACCAATTGTTTACAGACAGACGGACGGATATTTATTTATTTATTGGTGTTTAAGGTCACATATTTATGCACAATGGCTAATCATGACCGTGACAGTTTTACGGGTGGAGGAAGCCGGAGTACCCGGAGAGAACCACCGAGCAACGACGAGCAGCTGCCAGCTCCCCAACATCGTAACTCCGCACTGCAGCACAGGCAGGGTTAGATTGGTTGAAGACATGCGTACCATCGACGTGCAATACGCCTTAGTACACGGCGTCATCGTGCCCCCACATGGGCAATGGGGGTGAAGTGTCTTGCCCAAGGACACAACGCGGTTGCCGCAGGTGGGATTCGAACCGAGGACCTCTCGGCTTGCAGCCTGCACCTCGACCTACTGAGCCACCGCCTCCCAGACGGACGGACGGATGAATGGATGGATGGGCAGACCGACCATTTACATAATATGACCATTTTGACAAATGGGCGTATAAAAAAGTAACATCAAATTTGAAGAGAATTGTATAATTAGAACTGGATTTATCTTCTGGATAACATGGGGAGGGGGAGGGGGAGGGGTGGATTGAACTGATAAAAAAAATCACTGATGTAAATGCAATCATTGAGTTGTATTTTCCAATACAAAGAAACTAAGTCTGAAAACATATTTAAAAGTTGTTTAAATCCTGCCAATATTAACCCTTTCGCTGCTACAGGTCCATATTGAGTACGGAACCAACTGTTGACGGCCTGTGCGATAAGTCCGTACTCAGTGCGGAGATACGACATACATGTACAGGGAATGGATATTATAGCTCGTTGTTACTCTCAATAGAACGCATGTTATACGAAATCCCAACATATATAATTGATTTTTTTGGTGTCCTGTGCCACACGGCGACAAAACAAAACTAAAATTATATAACGGCCTGTGGCGCAAAGTTTTGACTACATGGTCAGTCCATTAAATAGGAACTAAATTCAAGTCGACCAGACGTCTTTTCTTTTGAGATTTATGGAGTGTGGCTGGGAGTAGTTTTGGAAACATTGTTGAACTCAGTCAACGTTGTTCCAATATACAGTACGTAGAGAATGGAGAGTAACAAAATCACCCGTAGAGTGGAGGTATCACCCAAAGTATCACTTTCAAATTATGCACATATGGACAAAAATCACAAACAATGTTTCAGCCAATGGACCTCCGGGTTTAACCCGGAGGTCCATTGGCTGAAACTTTGCTGGTGCTTGTTATGGTTTGCAACAAGTCTGCAATTATTGCTTGGGTGGAATCGCCACTCCAGGGGTGATTAAGTGATTATACACTATCCACGTACTGTATAATAACCGTTTTAAATTTACAGATACGTGAAGGTTATTGGCGCTTTCATTTTTTTCACTTTAACCCCATTCCCTCCAATATATGGTTCGGCACAGGATTTTACCAAATTGAACAGCAGCGAAATGGTTAATTAAAATCACTGTAGAAAGCTTCAGTAGACAGTATAGACAATGTCCCAAATGAGAACAGTGACATTCCACTAAACTGTTTGAAGAATTAACGGTGTAACTCTGTAAATAAAAAAACTTTAACCAAAAACTTTAACCTGGAAGTTTTAAGTTAAATTGACTGGAAAAAAAGGGTCAAATATGTCCCAAAATAACATAAAACATAATGAGAATGATACAATCAATAGTAATTAATAATTAATAAAAAGAAAAAAAACTGTAACCTTCACTAAAAAACTTTAACCACAAACTTTTACCAAAACTCTAAATGTTAACGGACGGACGGACGGACGGACGGACGGACGGACGGACGGACGGACATCATGACTATAGCACAGACTGTAAACAGTCGGGCTAAAAATTGACAAACAAAACAAATAATGAAGCCAGGAAATAAACAATCTGTCATTAGCAGAATGACGTCCAGAGGGTGAATTTGCTGATGCTATCCCATACAGTGGCCCAATGTATCCTCTGGGTACCACTTTCCGTTTAGGCCTGATACCTTCATGCAGATTGAGGTACAAATGGGGTGTGCAGGGTAGCATCACCAAATTCACACTCTGGAATCTTCATTTTGCAGATAACAGTCTGATAATTTCCCGGCTTGCAATTAATAAACAAACGAAAACAAGAGGTTCTTGTCAGATCACCGAAGTTAAGCAACGTCGAGCCCGGTTAGTCCTCGGATGAATGACCGTCTGAGCGATCGATTCGGACTTCCGCGTTGTGTCATTGGGCAACGTACTTAACCCCGATTGTCAGCATGGGGGCACGATGACGCCGTGTACTAAGGCGTACTGCACGCACGTCGATGGTGCGCATGCATTGAACCAATCGAAACCTGCCTTTGCTGCAGTGCGGAGTTACGATGTTGGGGAGCTGGTGGCTGCTCGTCGTTGCTAGGCGGTTCCCTCCGGGTACCCCGGCTTCCTGCACCCATCAAACTGTCATGGTCATGATTAGCCTTTGTGCATAAGTATGTGACCTTAAACACCAATAAATAATAAGAATAATAATAACGAAAACAAGATAAGTTGGCTGTAAAAAAAAACATACAAACTAAGACCCCAAAATAATTTTAAAAGATCAAAACCTATAGAAATATATAGATTTTCAGAGTTGGAAGTTGGACTACGCTGAAGTAAATAATATTTTGTAAGCCTTTTTGATTGTCTAGAAGTAAAAAAAAACAGAATAAACCTTAGAAACATTAACCCTTTAAACCCCAGAGGGCGCTTTTCCGGCCCAGTAACATGATACTTCATAATGCCATTAAGTAGGTTGACTTTTGAGTGATGGTGTGGGGTAGATCAATCAATATTTTCAACGTGCAGCCCCAAGGCTGCACGTTGGAAATATTAATTGGTCTACCCCAAATAATAAATATGGACTCTTCCCGTTGCTGTCAATGAACTGATATGGAAGATACCACTAGGGTTCAAAGGGTTAAATAATTAGTAATTATACAATAATATGATTTTTGAGGGCGTTGGGCTCCATTACTGGGTGGTCATCTGTGATTAGCAGCCTAGCAGTCAATAGCGGTTAATGGGTGTGGGGCTGCTAATCAGATCCAGTAATGAAGCCAACCGACGCCTGACAAAATAATATTTTTATTGTTATGAATATTTAGAAATTATAAGAAGTTTCTCGAAATATTTATTTATTTATTGGTGTTTAAGGTCACATATTTCTGCACAATGGCTCACCATAACCGTGACAGTTTTACGGGTGGGAGAAGCTGCAGTACCCGGAGAGAATCACCGAGCAACGGCGAACGACTGTCAGCTCCCCAACATACCAACTCCAGGGTACCCGGAGAGAAACACCGAGCAACGGCGAGCGACTGTCAGCTCCCCTACATACCAACTCCACATAAGCAGGGTTAGCATTGGTTGAAGACAGGTGCACCATCGACGTGCAGTACGCCTTAGTACACAACGTCACCGTGCCCTCACGTAGGCAATTGGGGTGAAGTGTCTCGATCCTTTTGAATTTAGGTTTATTTCGTGAAAAGAATAAATGTGAAACCCCATTTATTAAGCAATTTAAGGTAGAACACTTTATATTTATCTCAATCAAGCTCCGATGATTGCGACATCTTGATTTTTGTCGTTAGGTAATGTAAACGGATTTCCAGGAAGATGAAATGTCGCCATGTCGTCAGCGCTTGCTAGCCGGTCCGCGGGCGCTAATGACTAAAATTAGCAATTAGCGGCCGGCTACGCTTTAAATTTTTCTTTCAAGTTTATTATGCTCCCTTTCAGTCTGTGTAAATTAGTATTAACATAAAGGCTGCGCACGATAAACTGATTAACCCTTTACCCAACGTAACGGCCAAAACCGGCCAGCGCTATTCTCAAAAATCGCCAATTAATTTTCAAAATATTTTCATTTTTTGTCTCAAAAACATAGGTTATGACCCCTCGTTGGAACGAGCTCGTCGAGCTCGTTCCAACGAGGGGTCATAACCTATGTTTTTGAGACAAAAAATGAAAAACTTTAGTTATTCAAGAATTTTTTTTGCAAGTGTCGTCTGCTTTTCATGTTAGGTAAAGGGTTAAAAAGGAGAATAAGTAATAAATAAATTTACAATCATCTAAGGTCGCAGCATTTAATAATGATTACTCCCCCCCCCCACCCCTCCCCCACCTACAAATTGAAAATTGATTGTCTTATTGTCCCTATTACTGTAGCAGTATTCTATTCAACTGTTTTACAATATGAAATTGGGGTTGAAAATACCATTAGCAGCACACAAACCCCTGCATCACGCTCCATTCGTATCCCAACTCGGTCCCTACTAGCCGGGATGGGGTATGGCCGATCTGAGAGTTAGCCGTCATAAGTTGTTACACTGCCTTATTATTACACCTGTTACAGCTAATATATTTGAGACTGATTGTCTAGACAACTCGAATAGATCTTGACGATCACGTACCGTTTCTACCACATCAAATACTCTACTTTGCCAATTACGAATTAAGTGTTTTTTTCTTAACTCCACATCAAGCATATTTCTGTCGACCATCCTCAATGAATAACTTTGATTGATCGAAAATATTCTGAAAGACTCTAAATGCATATTTGGAGTCTTGAGAATCTTTCCTGCAAGCATCCAAACCCAGAAGCTGACTGGATAAGGAGTCCGGCCCGGGAAAGAGGTATATCGCCCGTCCCAATTCAGTTACCCCAACGACCCAAAACGCGAACCGACTGGACAAAAAATTGAAGTTGCACCCACTCAAAATAACTCGGACGTTGCGAATCAAACACCAGAATGACCTGTGACATGAGGTTGGTTAGATTCAGATGACACTTCTGGCCTCCGGTTTTTTTATTATTTGGGTTTAACGACACATTAACAGCCAGGGTCATATCATGTCGGTGACAGTTTTACGGGTGGAGGAAGCCGGAGTACCCGGAGAGAACCACCGAGCAACGACGAGCAGCTATCAGCTCCCCAACATCGTAACTCTGAACTCTGCACCGCGGCACAGGCATGGTTAGATTGGTTGAAGACATGCGCGCCATCGACGTGCAGTACGCCTTAGTGTACAGCGTCATCGTGCCCCCATGTAGGCAAGCGGGGTGAAGTGTCTTGCCCAAGGACACAACGCGGTTGACGCAGGTGGGATTCGAACCGAGGACCTCTCTTGGTCTCCGGTTAATAACCGGTAGACATAAATATCATTTCAATTTAACCAGCCCCGACCCCTCCCTGTGGGAAGTCGGGATATGAAACGTTTTGTATTGAGGTGAACGTGTTCTTTTTTTACTGATAGAATAGTAGGCTGTACCAACGCCTGGGGTAGGAGTTCTCTAAAGTGGGCGGCATATTTGTTGACGAGTGTTTAAACTTGACGTTATACGTGTGTTGTGGGTCATGCTGTAGCCTCAAGTGTTGAAAAAGAACCTAAACATCGATAAGCATAAACACTTAATCACCCCCTACTCTACTACGGCATAGCTAGCAATGCTGTTGCTTATGTCGACCCGGGAGAGATACTTTGTCGAAATATTATAACAAATGATGACTGGGCTTGAGGGTAACAGTGTGGATTGTCTCCCCGAGGGATCATTATCTCCCGAGGCGTTAGCCTCGGGAGATAATGGTCCCAAGGGGAGACAAGCCACAACGTTACCCTCAAGCTAAGTCATTATTTTTTTATTATACCGAATAAAGATTCTGTTTTGATACAATTTTTATGGATTATTGTCGCGGTCAAAGATGTAAGAGGAACCAAAGTTCCTAACTTTTAATGCGGAAAGAAGTGAATGTCGAAACACTTTTTTATTCTTGAAAACAAACTCAGTAAATTAGCTTTTCAATCGAATGTCCTGATAGTGAATCATTTTGAATGCTCAGTTCTTTTACAGTACTTGTTTTCGAGCAGTCCGTTTATTTCAGACTGATTATTTATTTATTACTTATTTATTGGTGTTTAAGGTAACATTCTTATGCACAATGGCTAATCGTGACTGTGGCAGTTTTACGGGTGGAGGAAGTCGGAGTACCCGGAGAAAACCACCGAGCATCGACGAGCAACTGTCAGCTCCTCAACATTCTAACTCTGCTCAAGCTCCGCTCAAGTAGGGTTACAATGGTTGATGACATGTGCACCGTCGACGTGCAGTACGCCTTAGTACACGGCGTTATCGTGCCTCCATGCAGGCAACCGGGATAAAGTGTCTTGCCCAAGGACATGGACACAACGCGGGTCGTCTCGCATTGGAATCGAACTCTGGACCTCTAGCACAGACGTCCAACAGTCTACCACTGAGCCACCGCGCTCCCTCAGGCTGACAAATAGACTGACAAAAATCGTCAAATCTTCCAGTAGACATTTTGCGTTATTATTTCACAACGCGGAAGTCGTTTGGTAATGAAACTAAGTCATCACGAGCGCTTTCAGCAATACTTTGGGTGTCGCCGCTGACGTTGTCGGGAATCTTCGACTGAAGGGGGTAATAATGCAAAAATTATTGGCCGGCATTATTCATCGCGGCTGGAACATTGTGAAATATTTAATGGGATTACAGGGCGGATTAGCATAACGTTTGTACATTAGGTATAATAAATCGAAATATTTTACCCAAACTGACCGGCTCACAGGGAAATCTTCCCGTTTCTTGGTGCGCCTGCCCACCTCTGTTCGGCCTAACTCGGTATTTTGAGAGCCCAATTTCGTCTCTTACCTCACATTCATTTCGAATATAGATAAGCATTGGTGGTTAGTATACAAAGGTCAGAGAGGAGAGAGAAAGGGTGTCTTGCGTCTTTTCCCGGATGCCCACGATTATCTCATGCTGATATGTTTTCTACGAACAACTATGACACGACTGGAAATAATTTCTCCTGATCCGTCATCTCACTTTATATATGCATGGCCGTGATACTAAAAGAGCTAAAATCACTTATAAGTCAAGACATTCGTATAGCTGACTGTTAGTCTCATTCAAAATGTTTAGTATAAATAAATAAATAAATAAATGAATAAATAAATAAATAAATAAATAAATAAATAAATAAATAAATAAATAAATAAATAAATCATATCAGTTCTCCGTTTTCTTGGCTTATTACCTTTTCATTTTCAATAAATTAGTGCTTCATAATCCCTTCAGTTGAATTGATTGGTCGAGTTCAAAAGAACGTTTTCTGATTGGTTATCACCGAAGAAATCTGTCTCAAATTATTGCGCGTGTAAATAGAACTATTTCAAAACATCAACAAAGCCACGATGCGTGATTTTATTTGTTATGAACATTCACTAAAATCCCAATGATAAGAAATGTATAAATACTTAAATATTAGTATTTATAACGCCGAATTGTGGAACTATATTTTTCGCGGTTATGACGTATGTCTGCTTGCTGCTGTGTCGCATCACAGTCAAATACGTGAAGTTCAAGTTAAATTCCATTCTTGAACCTTTCTTTTCCATCTAAAAGATGTGTTTTGGTAACTGTGGTGTCAAATGACAAACAGAATATGAAATTCTTAAGACTCTTTTCATAAAGAGAGCATGACCAAAAAACTAATAAATAAATAAATAAATATGTGGGCGCACATTGATGAGTCTGTGAGACAAAAATATGATATATTTGTTTTAATTTTAATACTCAAAGATCTTTGTCAAGTAAGAGCTTCGGAGAAACAAAAAAAAACGCACCCAAGCGTTATAGTCTGGAAAGTGAAGTTTCCAGGCTGAGGAAGGCCATTGTGGTGGAGCGTTTAACAGATAGATCAATCCACTTGTCGGGAAAAGGGTCATTGGAGAAGATCAGCAAATTACTGGTGAGTGAGAGAAATGTAATGAATAACTGCACGCTCTTAATTAACTCTTTATCCAACGTAACAGACAGAACCGCAAGAGCTATTCTAAAAAAATCGTTAATTAATTTTCATTAGTTTTTTTATTTTTTGTCTCAAAAACATAGGTCGTCGAGTTTGTTCCAATGAGGGGTCATAACCAATTGATTTTCCTTATTTTTTTATTTTTGTCTCAATAACATAGGTTATGACCCCTCGTTGGAACGAGCTCGTCGAGCTCGTTCCAACGAGGGGTCATAACCTATGTTTGTGAGAAAAAAAAAAAAAAAATAGTTTTTCAAGAATTTCTTTGCAAGTGTCGTCTGCTTTTTAATTTAGGTAAAGGGTTAAACTCAACAGCTATCGCTTCGCCGTTGACCTATCTGAGGATTGATCATGGCGACACATCAATGGAAGAGTAGAGGTTCGTATGATGCTTTTGAGCGGTGTGCGAAAATGTAGGCGTGATTGAGTTTCAATGTGTCACTTATGTGTGAATTTTATGTCAATTTCAAATTCTCACAGGTGCTGGAGTTAATGACTAAACTGGTCATTCGGATGCCTAAATCTTTTGACTAAGGTTGAACGTTTGGAACTCAGAATAAGAAAGGTAAGAACCGCCTAACAGATGTGGAATGAGGAACTAATGTGGTTAACCTGTGTGGTACCAATGACCTTACAACCCAAGAAAAGTCTCTTTTAGATCGCGGTTTAACTTTGGTACAAGCATGAAAGCCTAAAACTGGTAATCGGGCAAATATACCACCGTATAACTGTAAGTTTCTTACGCAAATGAAATTAGGAGGCCGCTTTAGAAACTCCAGCGACCAGAAACTTTATTTTACAGAATCATCTGGTTGGTCACCTGCGTATAGTGAAGCAGATCCCGAAATTATTGAGGCTAGCAAACGAATCCTCCAAAAGGTGTTCAACACGAACATACTCTCCGATAAAAACAATCCAACAGCTGGTGATTGGAGAGCCCTCACGAAACTTCGAAAAATATGAAATTAGTTATTAAACAAGCCGACAAAGGTGGTCGGTTGTCGCTCTATCTCGGAATAATTTGTATAAAGGAATCTATGAGACAACTAAGCCATACCAAACATTGTAAGAAAATAGATTCACTTATTTGGCCGAGCAATATCGAACAATTCAATACGATCTTACAATTTCTCCTCTACGAAGGTCATTTAAACAAAAACATAGAGGATATTCACTAAAATTTGATTACTACCGAAAATATCTCGTGAGTGGCTACAAAGAAATATGAGGATCTTCACGAGCGACGCAGTCGCGAGTGAAGATCCTCATATTTCTTGTAGCCACGAACGAGATATTTTCGGTATTCATCAAATTTTCGTGAATTTTCTTTTTATTTAATGCTCTACGACTACAAACTCTCCAATTTGTGGCCTTTATTTGCCATTAAGGCGCAAAATTTATGTGCCGAACCGGCGTCCATACAAAAATTACAACAACCAAACTCCAACCATTGGAATGTGTGAATATCCGCACAAAAAGTAGTCCCGTCTTATTTCTCCCCTAACTTTACGATTTACCAAGGCTGGCGAATTGAAATAATCGCAATGTGTTTCGAAGAAATAGAACAATAACAAAAAACACCACTTTCTTATTTTCAATAACAAGACACGTCATTTTATTTTTTTGGAACTCAATGCACTGAAGACGTGTGAAGTTGAACTGAAGAAATTTGAAAGTGATTTCGGCTTTTCGCTGGAAGGTGAATGAGAAAGTCAAACTTTGAAACCGCTGATTTAATGAATTGATTTAGTCACTGTCACTATCAATTATTCGAATTCGTTTGTATTTGGGACTCTGGAATTCATTACTGATGTGCTGACTCGTTTAAAGTACATGTGATTCGTCATCCGAACCTACGATGAAATATCGATTTCTAAATATCATTTTGATATTTCGTTTTGCCGACCGACAGGGGAATATGACTTAATTTTTCAGCGTGAATTGATGCCTGAGCATTAAATAAAATTGAAATATTTAACAGCTAAGCTCAGTGCTCAAACAAGATAATTTTACATTCTACCAAAGATCCACAAGGACCGTTCTTCGTGGACGGATGACTTAACTCCACCCGAGAGGCCAATCGATGTCATCTCGAAACTCATTGATTACCGTCTGAAACCCATAGCTAATATGCATCTGGGCTATCGCAGAAATAGAAAGGACCTTCCTGTCGAAAATTTCTAAATTGAAAACATCGAAAAATGCAATCCTGGCTACTTTGGATATCAACAGTATGCATACCAACATCGATATTGATATATAGAGTAGCTTGATGTACCAAATGTTCACCACGAGTGGTGAAGTGGTGTAAACCGCGAGCCTTTGGCGCGCGGTTAACACCACTTCACTACGAGTGGTGAACATTTGGTACACCAAGCTACTCTGGGTATATTTTATTTATACCATGTCCGTCAGATTAATAAGATTTGTTTACATGAGCACCAGTGGGCGGTACTTCGGCTGACAATTTTATCGCCGAAATGAAATAAAAAACGAAACGTACAAATTACGGGGCCTTTTTTCATTTTAATAACATAATAACATACTATTTCGAGTTATGGATGCTTTGTTGACATGAGACATCGTAAGTTTGTTAATTTTGGGTATCTTATGAGGTAAACTTATTTTAAAAACGTAATAAATAATTACCGGTTTCATTTCACTCTTCACGAGGCGACGAGTGATAAATTTAGACAAGTATGCATTCGAGGAGATGTCACCAAAGGTCAACTTGGATGTAGTTCCACTGTAGGTGTAAATTTTGACTATTGAAAGCCCATTGCTGACGTGTTCACCGCGGTTGGTGTGTAAAGCTAAAATTTATGTCATAGGCTTTTTATATTTATTTATTTATTTATTTATTTATTGGTGTTTTAATGTAACATATTTATGCACAATGGCTAATCATGACCGTGACAGTTTTACGGGTGGAGGAAGCCGGAGTACCCGGAGAGAACCACCGAGCCACGGCGAGCAACTGTCAGCTCCCCAACATACTAACTCCACACAAGCAGGGTTAGCATTGGTTGAAGACAAGTTCACCATCGATGTGCAGTACGCCTTAGTACACAACGCCACTGTGCCCACACGCGGGCAATGGAGACGGAGTGTCTTGCCCAAGGACACAACGCGGTTGCCGCAGGTGGGGTTCGAACCGAGGACCTCTCGGCTTGCAGCCTGTACCTCTACCTACAGAGCCACCGCGCTCCGGCTTTATATATATAGTAGAATAGGTAATCATGGTATAAAAAGGTATTAAATGCATTCGAAAAATATCCTGATGCAAAACGCCCAGATGAACAAATTTTGGATCCTTTAGAGCTGATCTTAAAAGATAATGATTTTCAGTTCAATGGCAAAAATGATTTACAAATAATGGGTTGTCCTATTGGCAAAGGATTCAATCCTAATTTTGCAAGCATTTATGCAGTGGAATGGGAGGAAATGCCTTAAGCAAATGTGCAAAGCATCAACTCGTATATCTCAGATATTTAGATGAAATTTTTTATCATTTTGGAATATTCAAAGGAAGATTTAGATCAATTTTTAGAAATTTTAAACAATCAAATTGGAAGCTAGTATCAGTCAAAATTATGTTAATTTTCTCGATGTGGCCGTGCATAAAGGCAAACAGTTCCAGGCCTCAGGTCATTTAGATATTATAAGGTAGATTTTAAACCAACTGATTCTCGTCAGTTGTTGCACACAAAATCATTTCATCCACCACATACATTTAAAGGTATCATCAAATTACATCTCATTCGTTTCCACAGCAATTCAAGTTATAAGGTCAATTTCAACGAGGCTTGTTCAATTCTATTTGGCGCTCTCGGAACAAAGGAATACGCACTGCGCCTTTTGCGTAGCCTGAAATCTCAAACTCTGAAAAAGCTGGAATTACTGCAGAAATTACTGATTTCGAACCACTGAAAAGTGAACACGACAGACCGTTGCAGAACTGTAGTAGAGGGGTATTGAATGGCAAAAAGCCTCGTAGAAGATTACATACTTTTATGCCTGATCAGAAAGAGGAATTTTTCTCTGATAAAAAAAAAATCTTGAATAAAGCCGGAACTGCCTCCATTGTGATTCACCCAATATTATACACCTCATCACTTGTAAACGCTGACCGAAACAGTAAGTAGGCCAAAGTCAAATTTCTTTTCGAGTAAGTGCTACCATACACAAACAGGATACAAAATATAACACCGATGCCCCAGTATCACAACATTTTAACCTTTCAGGCCATTCTTTTGACGATTTCGAAATCCATCCTATTGAACAACAACCAATTAAAGACAAATTAGATGAAAAAGATGAATTTAGAAAGAAACGAGAAAGCTTTTTGGATTAATACGCTTTAAACCTTTCGGCCATGTGGTATGAATATATAAAAGGGAAAATGCGAAAAGAGGTCCATCGTTCCTTTCACTTTAACATAAAACAGAATGAATCTCGAAATTGCAAAAATAGTAAAGAGATGAATTTACTTTAACCAATCCAAAATTAAAAGAACCTTTAAATCTTCGAGCTGTCGTCAAATATTGCCAGTCAGTTTAACCAGTCCCTAAGCTCAACTCTTACTTTAAATTATATTTGTGCATTTTTTATCGCATTTGAAGCCCTTCAAGGTTCAATAAATATATATTTTCAAGAAAACAATATGTCGGTGGCATATTACAAGAAAAAAACGTTTTGGTAGCAAATGACTGAGCCAGTGCGTATTTTTTTTTTGTATCTTGAAAGCGAGAAAGCCCACCTGCCCGCCGGCCCGCCCGCCGCACGAACGCCCACCCGCCCGAACGCCCGCCCGCCCGCCCCGCCCGCCCGCCCGAAATCCGCCCGCCCGCCCGACCGGACACCCACCCGCCCCCCCCCCCGCCCGTTCGCCCGCCTGTTCGCCTGCCCGTCCGCCCGCCCGCCCGCCCGCCCGCAGCCCCAACCCGTCCGCCCGTCCGCCCGTCCGCCCGCCCGCCCGCCCGCCCGCCCGCCCGCCCGCCCGCCCGCAAGCCAATCGCACGCACGCACCACGCACGCACGCACGCACGCACGCACGCACGCACGCACGCACCCCCTTTCACAAACACAACTGACAACAACAAACAAAATAATAAAAATAGAAAAGAAACATCGCTTGAATACCATAAGAAATAAATGAGTTTTCTCACTTTGTTAACAACGTACGTACAGACATTTTTTCGCCTGCTTTTCACAAAAACTCAGAAATCTTCATGAAAATATTAAAATACATTCCGTGGCCTACCACAAATAAATATCAGCAAAGAAGGGCGTGCAGTGTAACGCCAATTTTGTTTCAAAAATAATATAAACAGGTAGCCAAGTTGAAATACATAATCGGCTACCTGCACGAATTCAGTCTTTATCTCGTAGAATAGGGTTACAGAAATAACTCTTTATTGTTTACCAAACTAACTCTCGATAAAAAAAATGTATCTTGAAACATATACATTGGAATTTTCATGAGACAACTCGAAAAATGTATTTTCAGTGCTTTCTCCAAGTTTGAATTCTGACGTAAACCTACACGCGTAACACTTTGAACCAGTGAGACCGCTTTTACGGTCCAGTAACACGATAGTGATAAACTGATTAAGTTGGATAATGGCTAAGTGAACGTGGGTGGACCAATCAGTATTTTGATCATTTACATGACGTTATCGTGTTCTGCTCTGTCAAGAGAATACAGCTGCAAAAAACAGAACTATTAAACACACACACGCACACACACACACACAAATATCAAATGAACATTAACTCTAAACCCGCTGAGTAATTTTAAAATTATTTTTCATCAAATCCAGTTAAGGCTGCTGTCAGGGATGCGGCTAGAGGGTTTCAGGTGTGGGGGGGGGGGGGGAGGGGGGCACCGGTGTAAATTCCAACTGTGAGTAGTTTCGATAGGTGGTTGCACTGCAGCGCTGGGTGATATCTTTTAACCCTTTACCCAACGAATCGCACGCATCCGCCCGCGCAATATGCAAATACAGCTGCTGAAAAAATATTATTTTTCGAAAACTTTCAACAAAACCATATCATGAGAACCCTCTTTGGAACGAGCTCGTCGAGCTCGTTCCAAAGAGGGTTCACATGATATGGTTTTGGTGAAATTTTTTTTTTTAAATTAAATAATGATATTTGAAATAATGAATTTTTAAATCGTCTGCGTTGGGTAAAGGGTTATGAACCCTTCTGAAAATGTTCAGTAGCCCTGAAACGCAAAAAGCATCATTTATAATGTGTCTGGGTCAGAAAATGTACCGGATTGATGTCAGAGTCGAAATTTTGAGGCCATGTCAATTTTAGAGTAGGTAATTTGAAACTCAAGTTTCCAGTTGGAAATAAAAGATCAAAATTTCTCATCATTAGTTGGAATTTTAATATTTTTCATGAACAATGTTAATTTATTGAATTTCCAACCATTTGATTTTTGACCTCGAAATTTCCAACTATTGAAAAAAAAATACTCCTAGCTGGGGGGTGAGACCCCCCCCCCCCCCCCCCCCCCCCCCATGTCGCCACATCCCTGGCTGCTGTATGTTTGGTGAAACAATCATGAATATTTCACACAAGAAATCATTAGTTAAAAACTCTATGCAACTTACAGGAGCACATTTGGTTAAATATCCTCAAATTTGAATATTTTAGTGGCAAGAGATTTCCTATCCTGGGCAGCTATATCTGTCGGCACCTTGCAAGAAGTTAAAATAAAAACTAACATCGGGGACGCAATAATAAATTACAAGAGGAACACATCTGTTTTTCAAGATCTGTTTTAGACAAATGTTCCTAGTAAGGTGTCGGATTATGCATTTTTGTCCTGAAATTGAATCGTTACATGCCAACTACCCTCCTGGGTCATCTCCCTATTTGTGTCGAGACCTTTCATTGTTCCTCTTGTACGATTATGAGGAGAGATGGGCAATATATCGAAAACTCGAACCGATGCCGATGTCGTGGTGATACTGAAAAACCGAACCGAACCAACAGTTGAATACCGAAACCGACTGATTTCTCAAAATTTGGCTACATTCGCAAGTTATAAGGCTGTGTTGAGGCTTGATAACAGTTGAAAGTTTCATTTTCATGAAAGAAGTGACTGACACTCTTTTCAGTTAACCCTCAATGGACTGACAATTGTCCTAATTCCCACTAGACTACATCCTTACATGTCCAGTTGCTTAGCAGTTATTTCTAGTCAAGTCTTGGCTGCCTCTTCAGGCAGCCAAGACCTGACTAGAAATCACTGCCCAGGTGATTTGTCTATTGTCAGCGGGACTTCTTAAAGATGGCATGGTCAGGGCACATGCTCTGAGATAGCAAAGGCCTGAATTGGTCTTTGAACGTTAAGGTGCGTTTAGCAATAATAATAACTCTTCGGCCAGCAGCTGGTTTGTCGCGGTTCTCAAAAGAGAAGGCCATCATTCCCCCTGCACCCCCCCCCCTCCTCCGCTCCTCCAAGCATTCAGCTATAAACTGTTTAATAGTGTCCCTCAATTCCTCGCTTTCAATTTCTTCAATAAGCATTCCTACCCGCTCCCCCATTTCCCCCCATCAGCCATCTATCCTTTGTTTCTTTATCCCATTTTTTCATTATATTTTCAGAAAATTTTATCCTACGAGGCATATATTGTGGGCATTCTATTGATACAGCAGGCAAATTGTTAAAGCCCTGACTATGACATCACAAACTTAAATTCTCTCTTTGTTTTACTTGTATCCTAATAATAATAATATAATAATAATAATATTGAACATTCTGTTCAGATTTTGTTACCCAAAGTAACAAGGAAAATACTGAAAATATTAAATAATAACATATAGTATTGTGTCTCTGTACCCGAGGTGGTTCATTTCCATTAGCACAGGCTTTGTTATCTGTACCAAAATCTTGTTTTTACATCTGTATTAACATTTAACCTACCCTAGTCTCAAAATTACTGTAGATATGATTTGTGTTTATAAAAGATGCCATTGATGAGCTCGCTGCAGCGGCATTTATAGCATTGTGGTAGAATGATGGAAGAACAACTTGTTTTGTTTTTTTCTTATGTGAATTCCCCTTTGGTACTGGTCAGCAAACTATACCGAACCGATACCGAGGTATACCCCTCCCCCCCCCGCCCCCACCCACCGTTACAAATACCGAAACCGATACTGAACTTCAACTTCTAATACCGCACATCTCTACTTTTGAGAGTCTAAATTTTGTTGAACATTAATATGCACCACAGCGGGGGGGGGGGGGGGGGGGGGGGGGGGGGGGGGGGGGGGGGGGTGGGTGAGACTTCATCAAAAGGTTACGATAGGGCACCCTCCCTTATTTTACCAGAATCCATCGACTTCTGCAGGTCACGTGTTCTTATGATAGGCTGGTCGTTAAAAGGGCTCTTTGTGTCACGTGACTCGTAGAAATTGAGTTCAGATTTCTGAGAAATCGAGCACTGTCGGTATTCGGTCGACCATTACAAACATTAGTTTTTATTTAATATTTGCTAAACTCCCTGGCATTGCACGTTGTGAAACGTGCAAAATTCAATAGTCTGAGCGTGTTAGAGTGTTTATCAGTGGAGGAAACAGATTGCCATATTATCTGCGAGAAGTAGACACAATTGTATGTATATTATATATACTGTCATTTCATTTTTCTTTTGGCAATATGCGCGAAACTATTTGCGCCAGGTACAGTACATGGAGAGTGGATTGTAACAAAATCACCCGCGCAGTGGAGTTATCGCCCAAAGCATCAGCAATGTTTCAGCCAATGGACCTCCGGGTTTAACTTTGTTCTTGGTATGCTTTGCAACAATTTGCTAACTATTGCATGGGTGGAATCTCCACTCCACGGTGATTTAGTGAAAATACACTCTACACGTACTGTTTGCACTTGTCGATCCAAACGTTTCTCAAAACCTTTAAGTTTCACAGTGGTGAAATATGTTCAAGCCAGGGTCAATGTGGTGCCCCAGGGCGTGATTCCATCAGAGTACAGAAGAATTTTTGTTTCTACAGATTCTGCTATAAGCTTTGCCTGGCATGTTAGAAATGCAATCAATCAATCAATCGATCGATCGATCGATCGATCGATCGATCGATCGATCGATCGATCAATCAATCAATCAATCAATCAATCAATCAATCAATCAATCAATCAATCAATCAATCAACCAAACAATCAATCAATCAACCAACCAACCAACCAACCAACCAACCAACCAACCAACCAACCAACCAACCAACCAAATCAATCAATCAATCAATTAAACGATTGAACATGGAGCAGAAATATGTGGCCATAAACACCAATTAATTAATTACTTGGCGTTTATGGTCCCATATTTCTGCACAATGACTTATCGTTGGGAAATGTATTTTAGTTATAATTTTTGACAGTATGAGTCCTGGTTCCCTAAATATAAAATTTCGTTCTGTTGATTTTTTCAGTTTCAAAATAAATTCGAGGAAATTCTTTATTTCTCAACAACAGTAATATTTTCACAGTCCAATAATTCATATCCTCGCGTTTATATGGAACTATTGACGTTTCATATAGTCTAGGGAAATAATAATTCTTTATTGTTTTCTTCTCATTCTATTTTAACAGAAAACAATCTTGTTTAGCTTCTGTGCATTCAATGAGTATTTCTTCGGATTTATATTATCCAGGTTATGACAATATTATGAGAATATTAAACCCAAGTATTTAAAACTAATTAATGTGTAGGTATTGGTTTTGCCAACATATATACAACAACAACATATGGAGTCAATTTAAATAAGCATGATGCTTTCGAGGGCGCTAATGGAAAATTTACTCTACACAGATGGAAGATTGAGAAGGGGGACCGAAGCAGGGGAGTAGACTTATCAGGGGAAGGGTGCTCGATGATTGCAATAGAACCCTGCAAGCTGGAATTGGGATCAAGAGCTCTTTAGATGGGTCGTACAAACAAAGATGGCTCAGCTTTGGGGGAGTATATATGCAAAGAAACTGGCATATATTACAGTTTTCGAACTTATCAGTGGGGTTGGGAATTGGGAGGAAGGGGCTTGCTCAGTTCTTTTGTGGTTTAATTTAGGCAGAAAAACAAACAATCATGGTTCTGTAATTGAACCTTGTTTTGGGTTCCATCTGTGGTTCTTTCATTGAACCATTGCTTTTGGGTTCCATTATTTAATGAACCACAGAAACAATTTTGGTTCTATAATGGAACCAATTAAATTTGGTTCTATTATTATTATTATTATTATTTATTGGTGTTTAAGGTCACATACTTATGCACCATGGCTAATCGTGACCGTGACAGTTTTACGGGTGGAGGAAGCCGGAGTACCCGGAGAGAACCACCGAGCAACGACGAGCAGCTGTCAGCTCCCCAACATCGTAACTCTGAACTCTGCGCCGCAGCACAGGCAGGGTTAGATTGGTTGAAGACATGCGCACCATCGACGTGCAGTACGCCTCAGTACACAGCGTCATCGTGCCCCCATGTAGGCAATCGGGGTGAAGTGTCTTGCCCAAGGACACAACGCGGTTGCCGCAGCTGGGATTCGAACCGAGGACCTCTCGGCTTGCAGCCTGCACCTCTACCAACTGAGCCACCGCGCCCCCATTTGGTTCTAATTTGGGTTCTATTTTTGGTTCCATATACACGACGAGGCCTGGAACCAATTTTGGTTCTATAATAGAACCATTTAAATTGGGTTCCATAATAGAACCACTTAAATTTGGTTCTATAATGGAACCATTTAATATTGGTTCTATAATGGAACCATTTAAATTGGGTTCTGTTTTTGGTTCTATAATGGAACCATTTATATTTGGTTCTATTATGGGTTCCATTTTTGGTTCCATATACGTGACAAGGTATGGAACCAATTTTGGTTCCATATATGACCTACATTTTTTGCAGTGTACCGAGATGGATCTTATGGGGGTTCTTTGTTGTTCAGAGTGAGATCGAAGTCACTGGAGTTGAGGGGGAAAAACTGGAAAGGTGAGAAAAGAGTGTGCCAAATGTGTAATTTAGGAGAAACGGAGACTCTGGAACATTTCATTTTCGAATGCCCCATGTACCATGTACCTGGTAGAACAAGACTCCTTAGAATACTAATGGAAAAATGGGATGAAAACCTGAGGGATAAGTAGATGGTGAATGCCATGAGGGAAAAGGTCAATTTTATAGTTAGGAAGATCGAGAAAGCGCCGATGGGAGGAATTATGAAACACTGTTTGACTGAATGCTGGGGGATTAGGATAGAGAGCGGGGAGGAATAGACTGGCGGGGAGGGGGTGGTTGGGTAACGTACACGCTAAAAATTAAAGTGTTAAAAACTACACTTGAAGTGCTGTATTTAACACTTACTAAGTGCTGAACTAGCACTTTGTTCAAGTTTAGATATCCCAGAACTTGACAGGTGTTACAATAATACCACTTGACAAGTGTAATGTCGAGACACTTGAAAGAAAACAACGCAGATGACGCGTATCAGGCTCGAACTCTCGAGCCTGATCCGCGTCATCTGCGTTGTGTCCTTTTAATTAATCACCAAGCGGCAATCAAATTATGGACGATTGTGGAAGAACCACCAATGCTGGACACATGGGAAGTGCCATCCATTCAAGTTTCAGATGTCTGACGATTTTAATGTCTAAGTGCTTAAAGCATTGCACTTCGAGTGTTAAAATCAAATCCTAAGAGTTAGAATGGGTTTAACACCTTGAAAGTGTCAGTTTTAACACTTTAGTTTTTAGTGTGTATACCTCATCGTTAGAGGAACGCGAAAATTAGCAGAAGGTCGAAGAATTATTATTATTATTGTTATTGCTGCTGCTGCTGCTGCTGCTGCTGCTGCTGAATCCGTATTTGGTATATTGCATTGCAAGTTTCATGATTGTTCTTTTCACAGAATTATGAAATAAAATACTATTTAAACCAAAACAACTTGACATTTTTGAATTGATTTCCATCATGAAGAATTTGCCGGGCTATGCTAAACAAGTGCCCGATTTAACTATTTTTGACTTTTTTTATTAATATCAATATCTTCACCATAGATAAGTACCCAAAACTAATTGGTTGTGCTAGAACAGTTACGGATATGCTTCACCCGATGAGCCGATTATAACCATTCCGTTACCGCTTAACCGTCTGTAACTCGAAAACAGAGAATAGGCATGTGCTATAATGTTGAATTCAAGACCTTCGGAAAATGTTTTGTATTAGTGGACTCAGACAATGCAGACCAGAAGCTGGTCTGGAGGGAGCGGTCCACCATATGATTCTGTCAGCCAGAAAAAAATGTTAGTCACCCGAACGCCAACATCCTCACCGAAAGGCGCTAATTTAAAAAAAAAGTTGACCATTTGACGGAACCATACTTTTAATTATTCCAAAATACCCTTATATTTCTTATTTTTGGTATAAAAACGTCAGTTATAAATACAGGACAATCTAGTAGGCAGGTATACGAAAAACGTTTGTTTATTATAAATATTTTAAAGAATTACTTTCGTTTCACGTAAGTAATTCTTTAAAATATTAACAATAAACAAGGGGGCGCGGTGGCTCAGTTGGTAGAGGTGCAGGCTGCAAGCCGAGAGGTCCTCGGTTCGAATCCCACCTGCGGCAACCGCGTTGTGTCCTTGGGCAAGACACTTCATCCCCATTGCCCACGTGGGGGCACGGTGACGCTGTGTACTAAGGCGTACTGCACGTCGATGGTGCACCTGTCTTCAACCAATGCTAACCCTGCTTGTGTGGAGTTAGTATGTTGGGGAGCTGACAGTTGCTCGCCATTGCCCGGTGGTTCTCTCCGGGTACTCCGGCTTTCTCCACCCGTAAAACTGTCGTGGTCATGATTAGCCATTGTGCAGAAATGTGACCTTAAACACCAATAAATAAATAAATAAATAAATAACAATAAACAAACATTTGGGACCTGTTTCGTATATTATTTTCTTAAATAGGTGTATTGAGTTAGGTTTGTAGTGACTACCTAATGCCAACGACCCGGGAATATCCTCGGAACATTTTAACTCGCGTGGGGGAAATTTTGAGATCCTAGACAATGGAAAAAATGAGATAGGAACTTGTGCAAATATTGCGTCAATTATTTGCGCCTGACAGAATGGAACTTGTGCAAATCTCGTGCCGGAAACGTGCGCCTAACGACCAGGCCCGGGAATTTTATTTAAGATTTCTTATATTTATATTGAGCATGTTTTCCATTTATTATCTAATTTAGGTGGATACAAGGCAATGTTTAGGCTTTCGCCGAATTTCGGGAACTGGAGTGGTGTGGTTGCCAGATGCCTATCATACAAGTGCATTTGACACTCGCTGTAGGTGTCGAAGGCATCAGCAGTGAGTGGCAAAGACACTTGAATGCTGTGTGACCCGATAGGTATCACTATTTCCGGGGAAATATTCAAATGAGGTATCAAATAGAGCCCTCTGGTGTCATGTTTCGAGATTTATTTGCATTTTCCATCCCAGACTGATCTCGTTAGGAAAATCATTTTCGATAAATTTATCTCCCTTGAAATTATTGGTTGAGCGAATTTCCGTTGTTACTTCTAATTAACGGAAACAACAGACAGCTTTCGGAGCTGTCTGTTGTGTCCGTTTATTAAAAGTAACAAAAGGAAACTTGGCTTTTTTATCGCAGGCCAATTAGAAGCAACCACGTCACAGATAATTCGCTATTAAGAACGTCTATCAGCACCACACCTACCAACAATAAGGGTCCACTTCGGCACTTCGTTTTGTGAATAGGGTTTCACAGTACAGTGTTTCTTCATTCCAGGAAATGAAATACCATATCAAATCTCCTGGACTTTTATATTAATTATTTATTTATTTATTGGTGTTTAAGGTCACATACTTATGCACAATGGCTAATCATGACCATGACAGTTGTACGGGTGGAGAAAGCCGGAGTACCCGGAGAGAACCACCGAGCAACGACGAGCAGCTGCCAGCTCCCCAACATCGTAACTCCGCACTGCAACACAGGCAGGGTTAGATTGGTTGAATACATGCGCACCATCGACGTAGAGTACGCCTTAGTACACGGCGCCATCGTGCTCCCATGTGGACAATCGGGGCAAGTGTCTTGCCCAAGGACACAACCGGGAGTCCGAATCGATCGCTCAGAAGGTCACCCATCCGAGGACTAACCGGGCTCGACGTTGCTTAACTTCGGTGATCTGACGAGAACCGGTTACCGCAATGCCACCGTGCACCCTTTTTATATTAATGGAAAGGACAGTGTCTGCATTATATGCCACGATTCACACACTGTTGATATAATGAACAGACAAAACGGTTCAATAATGTCAAAAGATGATGAAAATGCCATTTTTTATTTTAAGATGGGTTTAACCATTTCAATGCTGGGCATTTTGGTAATATCCAATGCTGAATCATATATTGGAGGGAATGGGGTTAAAATGAAAAAAAATGAAAGCGCCAATAACGTTCACGTATTTGTAAATTTAAAACTGTTATTATACAGTACGTGGATAGTGTATTATCACTAAATCACCCCTGCAGTGGCGATTCCACCCAAACAATAGTTGCAGATTTGTTGCAAACCATAACAAGCACAAGCAAAGTTCCAGCCAATGGACCTCCGGGTTGAACCCGGAGGTCCATTGGCTGAAACATGGTTTGTGATTTTTGTCCATATGTGCAGAATTTGAAAGCGATACTTTGGGTGATACCTCCACTCTACGAGTGATTTTGTTACAATCCATTCTCCACGTACTGTATATTGGAACAACGTTGACTGAGTTCAACAATGTTTCCAAAAACTACTCCCAGCCACACTCCATAAATCTCAAAAGAAAAGACGTCTAGTCGACTTGAATTTAGTTCCTATTTAATGGACTGACCATGTAGTCCAAACTTTGCTCCACAGGCCGTTATATAATTTTTGTTTTGTTTTGTCGCCGTGTGGCACAGGACAACAAAAAACAATTATATATGTTGAGACAAGTTTGGACTATTGAGTTAGTTGTTGCCTCGGGTATTTCGGAAGACGCGAAAAATGGTTGAGATCAAATGGATAATGCCATATCGTCTGTCCCTTGCATTTCGTATAACATGCGTTCTATTGAGAATAACAACGAGCTATGATACCTATTCCCTGTACATGTATGTGGTATCTCCGTACTGAGTACGGACTTATCGCACAGGCCGTCAACAGTTGGTTCCGTACTCAATATGGACCTGTAGCAGCGAAAGGGTTAAACAGAAAAATAATTGTCAAATGATCAAACTGATCGGGGAAAAAATATTAAAATTCATCTTCTCTATTTTTCTACAGGAAAATCCTGACATTTGTGAAATAATGCGTACATCGGTTCTGCAAATTCGCCGTCATTTCGAAATTTTAATTTTTAAATGAACATTTCCATACCTTCCCCATGTGTAAAATTTACTGACTAACTTTCCAGCAATTCTCTCCCAATAACGACAATTGTCTGCTACGAATACTTAAACATTGAAATGTTGAGAGTACGAAATGAATAATAAATGTTTTCTCAGTTCCGTGTGAAAGTTATTTCTGGAAGAAGTTCAGACTGTGTGAAAGGCGATACAAAACTTCCTCGCCCTGTGATTCAGTTCCATTGGATGAAGTGTGATACATCGAGAAGGAACAAACCTTTATTAGCCAAATGGAGACAAATTTAAGACGGGGTGAACAAACTAACTAAAAACGAACAATTTTGAGAAAAGATTTTTTTTTTCTCAGAAACTCAACCTCCACATAAATACTCCAAAACCGGACTTAGCACCATACAAAAGTAGTTGAACATGTGACTTGAGTGTTTCTCGGATTAGTGCGTATATGTGGAATTGCCGTCAGTCCATTTCTGTGGACTAAAAATATAATTGGACTATTTACTTAGAGGAGTACGTAAGGTTTGATTTTTGTAATATTATAAATATTTTAAACAAAATAATTTGACGATTTAACTGATGGAAAGAACAGTACGACATGGTTGTCAAAAGAAACAGCTATGAGAAAAATCACAAGAAGAAGTTACACCCACCGTGCACTCGTTCCGTTGGGTGTAACTCTTGAGGGCAAAGATGTTACTCTTTTCAGGTGGAGACAGAGATCGTTACATTTTTCATCAAGAACTGGCGATTCAAGGCATCGCTGGTTCCTGTAAACAAATTTACAGTTTCTTCATTGTATATTTTCACTTACGTTCTATAATCCTTAATTTTGAAAGGAGCAATGTAGCTAGCTGGTAAGAACACTGGAGTTCAAATCTAAAGACTGTAGGTTCGATCCGGAGCCACGTCGTCGGCGTTGGGTCGTTGGGTTGGGTCGTTGGGTAAGACACGTAAATGCAAAAGTTGGGAAGTCGCTGCTCTGTTGTTGTTGTTCTCTCCGCGTCATCCGGCTTTGTCCGGACACGTCAAGACCAACGGTGTTGAAAGTGTAGTACACCCTACCCCCACCAAAAAAAAAAAAAACCAAGTACAATTAACGGGGAAATGTTTCAGAAAGGAGGGCGTATATAACGAGTAGTCTCCAATCTAATCCTATTGGCAGATATTTCGAGAGCGAATGGTCCATCGACTGAGTACAAAAATCGACAGACCTCCGAATTCGGCAGAAATTATGAGTCAATAAGTGGCATCCGTCTGTTCCAGTTGCACAGTATTTACGCATATTTTGTGAGAATCTGCTTTCACGTTTGTGAGCATTTTTTTTCTAAAAGATGTAATTTTCATTTACACTCTAAACTTAACTGGGTTAATAATTAACCCAAATAAACTGTGTTAAGTGAATATGAACCCAATCGCGTTCATATTCACCCAATCCAGTTGATTTGGATTGATTTTTAATCCAACCGATTTTAGAGTGTAGGAAGTAATTGCAGCTTACAGTATGTGGAGAGTGTATTATCACTAAATCACCCACAGAGTGGAGATTCCACCCAAGCAATAATTGCAAATTTGCTGCAAAGCATAACCAGCACAAGCAAAAAAGTTTCAGCCAATGGACCTCCGGGTTAAACTCGGAGGTCCATTGGCTGAAACATTGCTTGTGTTTGTTTTCGATGTGTACACAGTTTGAATGATATAGCTTGGGCGATAACCCCACTTCGCGGGTGATTTAGTTACAATCCACTCTCCACGTACTGTATGTGGTGTGGGGGAAGGGGCGTCAGGAGTAACACATGTACTATTTTTTATATTTTTCCTAAATATTTTTTTTTATGAGACAGTGAACTGTATATATCACTGAATACGTGCGAACTTCATCCCTTTCTCACGCCAGTAGAGTGAAATGTTTCTTCTGTTATCAACAGGATTTTTTTAAAATCTCGTTGACAACATATATATGTTTATATCCCCCTACCCACATGTAGCTGATCATTTATTGGTTATAAAACGTCACATGCATGCTGCATATAAACTATATACGCATAACATTTGAAGGGGATGGGGTATCCCCTTTGTTCAGTAACCTTTCAAACTCAGACAAGAGCTAAGTGCTTCACGTCAAACAAGTAATAATTCTATCAGTTATTGTTGATCGCGAGAAGTTGCTAGTTTAGAATGTAGAAAAAGTAGTCGATAACATACATTCGATACGCAGCTTGTTATTGACCTAATATGGCATATACATTGTCAGTAAATTTTATATCAGGTCATTAACAAGCTAAATATTATTACGCCAGTCTGATTGATTAACCAGTGAACGGTCATGACTAGTGAACAGGAATTGAGATATACACTGACAATAATGGTCAACGGTGACCCTCATGTTAATTCAACATGCTATCGCTGGCGGTATATTAATATTTGCTGGCCGCCATTTTGTTTTTATCACAAAAATCGCAGTCCAAATTCGGCTAATTGGCTTTTGAAAGTTTGTTTTCAGTTCAGCAGGCAGAACTGTAAATACGCCCAAAAAATGTCGGAGGCGATCAATGATATCTTGGATTACTCCCCTTGTATCGCATCACTACTCGTCTTCCTATGTAAACAAATCGAATTCCAAAGCACCTCGAAAAAAATTAACGAAAACATGCAAACAAAAGCGCGCAGCATTCTATGTAGTCAGGGGAGATAAATCTCACTTCACAACTGAACCGTCAGTCGATTTGCAATCAAACCACACAGACCAAATTTGGTGCCAGCTGACACACAAATTAACATACAGTACGTGGAGAGTGTATTGTCACTAAATCACCCGCAGAGTGGAGATTCCACCCAAGAAATAATTGCAAATTTGCTTCAAAGCATAACAAGCACAAGCAAAGCTTCAGCCAATGGACCTCCGGGTTAAACCCGGAGGTTCATTGGCTGAAACATTGCTTGTGTTTGTTGTCGGTGTGTACACGATTTGAAAGTTATAGCTTGGGTGATAACCCCACTCCGCGGGTGACTTAGTTACAATGCATTCTCCACGTACTGTACCTCGGCTACAAAATCTTTCCGGAAATGTCTGAGTGACGAAAGACAGGAACAAATCTTTGAAGTTTGTTCAAAAGGTTGAAGTATTAGGTTACTTTCACCTGGATGCAAAACATACGCATCAACACAGAAGGATTAGGGACTCGTCCCTTCCACGCTTTTCCTGAAAAATGTCAACCTTATATACATTTATGCCTGAAGTTCATTTACACTCGCCCTGGAATTTCTTGGGTCATTTTGCTGCAGTGATTCCTTCACTTTCCGGGTACCTAAGCTTTCCAAAAGTGCCCAGGGTGCCCCGATTGGCATGAAAAGTTGTTTCTTCTTCCCGGGAAAGACCCTTGTACTTGACCTATGGGGAATAGACAATTCTAACGCGTCACGATGTGAAAAACAGTGGGAAGGGGATAAAACATTTCCTCTGCTGCCAATGACAGCAGAAAATATTTTAACACCCCCACTTGAATTGCGCCGATCACTTTAGAGGACTTCCACACCAGGGTGGGTTCCAGATCCTATTTTACCAGTAAAGCCGAACTTGTTTACCACTGTAAACAAGCACTGCTCAACTTTCCGTGGTTCCCATTAACCAAATCAGACGTATTCATTGGACCATGTCAGGCAAAACTAAATTTGCTAAACTCCTGGGAGCACCACGTTTGAAATGGTGTTTTAACGTTAGTTTTCCGGGGGTTAATGATGCGCTGATTTGGAATTTTAACATCCCTACTTGGTATTCTGGTTGAATATCTTGGTCTGTTATGGTCGTAATGCCTTCACGGAAAGGACTTTAGAGCTCAATGACTTTGTCTGGAGTGAAGCTTTGCTCACCAATCGGGACAGGTGGAGCCAATATTTGAAGGCACTATTGATTAGTTTTCACTTCCAGGGGCGTAACTATAGGGGAGGGGGTGTAATGGTGTGTGGCATCCCCAATAATTTTCCTGTCGCGACATTTTCTTCTGGAATGGAGTCTTAGATATTAATTCGACCTTACTGTTAACCATGTACTTACGTAAGGGACAAGAGTCGCTTTTTTATTTTTGTCATAGAAGCAGTCGGTTTCTTCTTGCAAATGGCGGTCTGGGGATGTTGGGTTCCATCAATGCCAGTTTTGAGCAAAGGATGCAGCTAAGGTATATGAGAGCGTGCAACATCCAGGGTATAAGCGCACGCGAAACATCGGAGGTATATGGTTTCCGATTTTGCTTGCCTCGAAATAAAAATCGAACCAAAAAACCCCGAAAATAGTCACAAATATCATCAGATTTCCGTCCGACAATTCAGTCATAAAAATAGAATAAGAGCAAAGCAAATAATTCGTCGATTTGTCGACTGCCTGACTTTTGAAAATTCTCGATTTGCCCTCTCGAGATTTCAATGTGGGGTCCAAAGATTTTATTTCAGTGAGAATAATGTTAACCCTTTCCATACTCACATTAGTGCTCTAAAAATCATTCAAATAAGCAAAAAAATGTTCATTTCGGATTCCTTGATCGGACCCTTTTGATGCCGTGCACATGTATGTTTTTGTGGTTTCTTTTGAGTCCTGCATGAATATCTTTAAATACTATTAACTAAAAACCTAATTCTGATTTCTTTTAAAAATATTTTAGCCCCAAAAATAAGTTAAATCTCTTTCTAATTTGTTTATTTGTGATGCTTTAACCCCTTTCACACAGACTTGAATTTACTGGATGCAGTAAATTATGTCTCTCCAGTTTGTTATCATTTATGCTGTTTCATCACTAACACGTGAAGTTAGTTTACGCTGCATTCTGGAGTTAATGTAACACAAATTAAAGACTTCACATTCTATTCATGTGTTTCATATTATCTATGTATTTCGTCTGTATGGATTTTACTTGTTACAATTTATGGGAGAGTGCTTACAGGCTGCCTACAGACACTCTCCCATATATTTATTATTATATTTATTTATTGGTGTTTAAGGTCATATACTTATGCACAATGGCTAATCGTGACCGTGACAGTTTTACGGGTGGAGGAAGCTGGAGTACCCGGAGAGAACCACCGAGCAACGACGAGCAGCTGTCAGCTCTCCAACATCGTAACTCTGAACTCTGCACCGCAGCACAGGCAGGGTTAGATTGGTTGAAGACATGCGCACCATCGACGTGCAGTACGCCTCAGTACACAGCGTCATCGTGCCCCCATGTAGGCAATCGGGGTGAAGTGTCTTGCCCAAGGACACAACGCGGTTGCCGCAGGTGGAATTCGAACCGAGGACCTCTCGGCTTGCAGCCTGCACCTCTACCAGCTGAGCCACCGCGCCCCTCCCATATATTGAAACAAAGGGAAAAAGGATGAACATATTTGACGATCAAGAATAATTTAGCACCCTGCTAGTTAACGTATGCACATAGGCACACAGGGCGGGTCTTTTTGCTCACGTTTGATTCCCAGAAAATTAATAACAAAAATGCTCTTGTTTGATTCCCATTAAAATATACAGACATAGGACCATAAAATGATGTTTTATGGTCTTATGTCTGTATATTTTAACCCTTTACCTAGCATAAAAAGCAGACGACACTTGCAAAAAAAATTCTTGAATAACTAATCTTTTTCATTTTTTGTCTCAAAAACATAGGTTATGATCCCTCGTTGGAACGAGCCCGACGGGCTCGTTCCAACGAGGGGCCATAACCTATGTTTTTGAGACAAAAAATGAAAAAAAATAATGAAAATTAATTGGCGATTTTTGTGAATAGCGCTGGCCGGTTTTGGCCGTTACGTTGGGTAAAGGATTAATGAACCCATTATCAATGAAGTTTCTTCGTATAAGTTATTGTACTTTTTAGAACTAGACTATAACAGTAATCCGTCTTAAACGTCCACAACAAGTGTTGTTTCAACAATCAACATTCATCACAGACTCCTGTTTAGAAAACAATAGAGTACGGCAAACAGAGAACCCCCTATATAGTCTTCATTATTTAAAAAAAAAACCAAAAAAAAAAACCAAAAGCAATTGACCTGTAATTATAGCGTCAACAGACTATTCTGTGACCAAGCAAAAGCAAACAAAACTTTGAATTTAAAACAAAATCCTTGCTTGTGGAATCAGTTGACCACCCCACATTTATACCAGAATATTTACTGTTTATTATATCTAACAATCATATCAATTTTGCTTGAAAAACACGAAAAACGGCATGTATCACACAATGTGTTCAGATTCCGTATCATATAGACGACTCGTTTCTGGTAACGCGACGGGCTATCATAACAGGCGCATGAATACATTCTATGTGCGTTTCAGCGATCGACCCAGCACTATGTCCCAAAACTGTTTCAATAATTTAAGATTTAATCTGTTTATGTGACAGAATGGTTAGATAAATGAATCATCATGGTAATGTGCACGGCCTGTGATTTGCATCAGATTCTCGGTGGTGTCCTAAAATGGGATCACAACTCGCCGGCTAAGCCGGTTAGTTGAGATCCCATTTTGGACACCACCTCGAATCCGATACAAATCACGGGACACGCACATTATCACGATAATCTGTATATATCAACCTTAATTTATTTGCAGGCATTCAAAAGTTGACAGCACAGACCATCTATTGAAATCAACGATGAACGAAAACGGCACCAAGAGTAACAATTCAGCTATCGGATACAATATAAGGTGTCCTTCCAATGAAACGCTTGAAGAATGTATTTTACGGATCTTCGGACCACCACGTGGAGAACTTGGAGGAGTAGTGGGAATAACAATTGTCTACGTTTTCATATTTGTAATAGGCTTGGTGGGAAATGTTTCGACTTGCATCGTGATTGCTAGAAACAAATATTTGCAAACGGTTACAAACTTTTATCTCTTTAATCTGGCAATTGCCGATTCGTTGTGGTTAACACTCCGTTTGCCACCTGAAGTAATACTGTCTTGGCATAGAATACCCTATATATTAGGAGAGACATACTGCTGTCTAGCACATCTAGCAGGAGAGACTTGCACGTTTGTATCTGTTGGAACAATGACAGCATTAACTGTCGAGAGATACGTCGCCATCTGTCAACCATTGCGAATTAATTTCTTGTCAAATTTACGACGAGTTGTTGGCACGGTAGCAGTTATTTGGTTTGCTGCTGTGGTACTCTCAGCTCCACAATCTTTCCAATTTGGTCTTATCTCGGTTAACGTGTCTACAGCCAACAAGTCGCGGATTATTGATCAATGTCATTATGGGCTAGATAATACGGTGTACGGAGTTACCATGGTTATATCCGTGGTTGTGTTCTATTTGCTGCCTTTGATTGTTGTAATCATACTGTACTGTTTGATTGCACTCACGCTAAGAAGATCAATAAATGATTCAAAGCTGTTTGGATGTAAGGAGGATCTTGCCACGCGAAAGGTTTTCCAGTCTCGGATATCAGTGATTAGAATGTCAGGTGAGTAATGTCAGCTGACACTTTGCCCACTTTACACCTCTTCGGGTTCTCAGATTTAAAAACAATGTTTCATGGAGGTGAGTGGTGGAGGAGGTACAGTGCGCGGAGAGTGTATTGTCACTAAATCACCCACAGAGTGGAGATTCCACCCAAGCAATAATTGCAAATTTGCTTCAAAGCATAACAAGCACAAGCAAAGCTTCAGCCAATGGACCTCCGGGTTAAACCCGGAGGTCCATTGGCTGAAGCATTGCTTGTGTTTGTTGTCGATGTGTACACACTTTGAAAGTTATAGCTTGGGTGATAACCCCACTCCGCGGGTGATTTAGTTACAATGTACTCTCCACGTACTGTAGGTCACTAGTAAAATCTACGACTATATCGCAACGCTGTCCCTGAGATTATTGCAATTGGGAATAGAGCTTTGAGTCGACCACCCGATTCAATTCGATTCGTTACCGAATCCCGGTCACGTGATCGACTCGTGCGCGATGAACTCACACACTCGGGACAATATAAGTTATCTCCGCCAACATGTATGGTATATGGAGATTTAATACCTGGATGTCGGTTTTTAAACACCGAGCTGCAGGCGAGGTGTTTAAATGAGACATCCAGGTATTATATCTCCAAAGACCATACATGTTGACGGAGATAACGTTTTTGTCCCGTTTGAAACACAATAGAAACAAAGTGGAAATGCGGACGCCTTTCTCACGCTTCGCAATTGTTTTGTTTTTACAAACGCAGAAGACAACAAATAGAGTTACAACCCTTGAGTCGTTTTAATTATTCGACTATTTAATTTATAACGACAAAATATGATCGAATCCTCGGACATCTGATGATATTTGTGACTATTTTCATTTTTTTTTTTTGGTTCGATTTTTATACCAAGGCGAATGAATGCAAAAAGCTTTCATTCAAACCATATACCCCCGATATTTCGCGTGCCCATATACCCTGGATGTTGCACGCTCTCATATACCTTCGATGTTGGGTGCACCCTTTGCCATGGCTATTTGTCCAAGGCATTCTGGCCAATCAAAAGACAGGATTTATCGAGATATAGGGACAAGATATTTTGGCCGAGTGTCTGGATCAAATATCCCTTGTCCCGAGAGTGAGATTTCCCCATCTCACACAAACCCCCCATTAGGAACAACACCCCATCAAAACACTCTGACGTCATCAAAAGTAATCCAGGGGCACGTGCAGTTTTTTCGAAAAATTTTGTTGTCCATTTCTGAAAAAAACTGATTTGCTTATCGGAAAGAGCGCTCAAAAGTTCTGTATGTGCCACAGGTATATACACGAAATTAAATCCCAACGCTAGCAAAACAGGAGTTGAAGATTTGTAGCGAAATGAACATTGACAGATCCCGATGACGTCAGTCGGGAGCGTGCATCAATCTATCGATGGAAAGTGATTTCACATTATTTGCTTTCCATATTCACATGTTCCTTCATATGTCTATCGAAACTTCCTATCATGCCTCGAATGTAACTTGGCTCATACTCCCGGCTGTCTTCTGTGCAAACATGTATTATGAATTCTGCAGTGTATTCGAATAACTTTTCGACGGGAATTTCTTGCAACTCTCTTCACTCATAATGGCGTTCACCCAAAAATGTACATAAAAGAGTCAAGTGTCCTTTGGTCTTACGGTATGTGTTCTTATTTCTATTTTCTTTGACAAAAAGTTCGTCTGATAATATTTCCGAAACGTGACGCCATGTTGTTTGTTTTCGGAAGAACGTGCAGTGATTAAATAGTCCCTGCGCTCATTAAATATGCTAATAAGCCGGTCACGTGGGTCATGTGAGATAGACATCTATCCCACATGGCCTTCTCACGTGAGTAACGCATATCTTGCATATGAAGTGGGAGTGAGGGATGATCGACTCCAGTGGTTTAAGAGTCTACCTGTTTGACAGATCTGGAAACGATCCGAGACAGTTCACATACCAATTTATCTAACTCGTATTTATGTACAAGTAAGCAGGTGATACTGACAGTCCCCTTCTCCACTCCAATATTTCGATGAAAGACACATCTTCAACTCACACGGCGCACGAATACCTGGACGACGTAATAACGGTCAATGACTTGTTCAATCTCCTCATCCGGTTTCCGCATGTAGTTCGCATAATTCTCACGGCAGAATTTACGTCCTTATCTTCGAAGTATATTTATCATTACATGAAGTTGTAAATTCGAAACATCCCTGATCTGAAGTTTTCGCATGCATAATGCAAGCTTGGCTGAGAAACGGGCTATGGATTTCCAGTTTATCAGTGACTCGTACGGCGTCTGTTGATCGAAAACACCGCCCCTATATTGATAAAATGTGCCATCTGCAATGCACGGGGCGACAAACAATTTTCCCGATAATGCCCGCAGTAAGCGAGAGGGCGAGTTATTCTGTGGGAACAAAACCCTGCCAGTACTGGTGCATTGCTGAACGGCGAACCTTCCATGTATCCACTGCATCATGTATATATATATTTATTTATTTATTTATTGGTTGCTAAATCTCAGTTTGCCTCTTAATTTCTCAATTTGCCCCTTCATTTCTCAATCTGCCCTTTATAACATTCGAGAGATGAAACTTCCAATCAACGAGTATATACCCATTTTGTGAAAAAAAGCACAATAAAGACGACAAAGGTATTTATTTATTGGTGTTCAGGCTTGGAATTTTCAGGAGAGCGATTTATTGGCTCGCCTACTGCTCGCCTTAAAAATATTAAGGATGGCAAAAACTACCCCTCCTAGCCTTAGAAAATAATGATTACCATAACGGCCTATGCCTAAAACCCACATCTTTTAAGATATCTGCTATATGTATGTTAGTGGTCTCTGTAAGATGGCCACACTGCCCCTCACACATCTCCGGGCCTTGTCAAGGCCCGGAGGTGTGGGAGGGACAGTGTAGCCGTCTCACAGAGACTACCTTGTTAACAGCACCAAATAAAATGTACCTGTCTATAGACCAACTAGAGAACAAAATTTAGAAAAACGAAGGTTCAACTCTAAAAACACAATCTATCAAACGAAGGAGAATGAAGCTGTCACTCAAACTACGGATCCCCTCAACAACAAAACTGAGAAGATTGAAGGTCAAAAAAGGAAAGTTAAGAAGAATGAAGCTGCCACTCAAGCGATGGCGCAGCCTACAGACCAATACGGGAAAAAACAACCACACAGACCAATGAAGCTGCGAGGATGGACCAACCTGCAGATCAAATCGAGAGAGAAAATCGAAGAAGGAACAACCTGCAGATCAACACAAAAATGGTGCTGCCGTCGAGAAGGACGAAGTGTTGATCAACTAATCTGCCTTCAGAGTTGGAGAACTCAAGGCAAACATCGACGACAAGCTGCCTGCTTTCATCACAAGGGAAATTAAAGCAATAAACAAAGCCAAGCTGCCTTGTGTGGGGTAGACCAATCAATATTTTCAACGTGCACCCCTGTTGAAAATATTAATTGGTCTGCCTTCAACGAACGGACATTCCGTACCAATAGTAATGAAGTGGCCAGAGTAAAGAAACACGGAGAAACAAAAACGCCGTTAATCATCAGATGGTTATGAAACTGTCCAGGAAGAGGGGGCAATGGAACATAACTTTATTTTCTACTGATGTCATAGCGGTTTTCTCAACAATTAATTGCTTCTTATTTGGCCCTTCCTCGCTCTTCTAATAAATTCGAGGACATAATTTGAACGAAAGTCGATTTTCGGTAGGATATATGTTAGGGATAATGAGAATTGTCCCCATATCCCGATAAATTCTGTCTTCTGGTTGGTCAGAATGCCTAGGACAAATAGCCATGGCAAAGCCCCCCCCCCCCCCCCCCCCCCCAACATCCAAGGGATATGAGAGCGTGCAAAATCCAGGGTATGAGGGCACGCGAAACATTGGGAGTATATGGTTTAAATAAAGCTTTTCGATTTCGCTCGCCTCGATATAAAAATCGAACCAAAAAAACGGAAAAAATAGTCACAAATATCATCAGATTTCTGGCAGTTCGATCATATTTTGCTGTTATAAATTAAATATTGGAATAATTAAACAACTTGAGAAAAATAAAATATAAGAGCAAATCTGTCAACAAAAGAGCCGATATGTTTACGGTTTCCAAGGGAAAGGGATGTAACTCTATCTGTTGTCTTCTGCGTTTGTCAAAACAAAACAATTATTCACGCGTTTGGTCCAACTGATTGCGGATCGTGAGAAACACGTCCACAAATTTATTTCCAATGTGTTTCTATTGTGTTTCAAAGGGGAGAAATACGTTTTCTCCGCCAACATGTAGGATAAATGGAAATTTAATACCCGGATGTCTCATTTAAACACCTCGCCTGCGGCACTGTGTTTAAACCCGACATCCAGGTATTAAATCTCCATATACCATACATGTTGGTGGAAATAACTTATAATAAACCCAGCGCTCTGTTATTGAGACAATACCCTCCTCGTTGTTACTGTTTTGGCAGGGACTTCTAGGCAGTGAGTGCCGAGACGTTACGTTCGGGGCTTACAACAGGTTCAGCTGAATAGGGTCAACATGCATCATGATATACTTCTATTGGCAGAGTGTAATCATTGTATGATATATACACAGAACCGCACATACGTTTGAATTGGTTAAGAATTATCGCATAAGATTACTTTGGCCCAGGATATCACGAGAGCCAAAGCAATCGAGTGCGATAATTCTTAACCCATTTAACCATTTACCTGACATGAAAAGCAGACGACAGTTGCAAAAAGAATTCTTGAATAACTATTTTTTCATTTTTTGTCTCAGAAACATAGGTTATGACCTCTCATTGGAACGAGCTCGACGAGCTCGTTCCAATGAGGGGTCATAACCTATGTTTTTGAGACAAAAAATGAAAAAATAATGAAAATTAATTGGCGATTTTTGAGAATAGCGCTGGCCGGTTTTGGCCGTTACGCTGAGTAAAGGGTTAAACGTATTCGTGATTCTGTATTTATCACACACACCCCACGTATAACCAGTCTACACGAAAATTGAACTAATAGCACTTTCTACTTGATAATTGCGGCTTTTCCTTCGTTGCCGAGAAGACATCACTTTTATTATTATGCCTCACGTTTGTAACATCAGCCGTGATTGGTTAATTCGACACCTTCTAAAAGTCATAGTACTGGAGTTTTGGGGCAAAACACGGGTACTATCGGAACGTTTTTCCCTGGAGACAAGAGAACGAAGAAAATGTAAGCGCCACTTCCATTGATTAGCGTCGATTGGAATTTCTCAACACCAAACGCTGGCTCCGTGTACGTTTAACATTTTTTAACACCGGTAGACACAAACTTACCAACAAATATATCATCTTCAGTGGGTGTATTTTCAATTTTAACTGCAAACAATGAATTCAAAAGAATAAGAAATATTAGAAAACTCACTCACGTGTTGTTCACCATTTCAGTGAATCCTGAATATGAGTCTCAGTTATGACTTCAGTCAATTATATTTCCACAAGTTTAGTACTCCTCGACCTTACTGAGCCTCCGCCTCACGTTCAAAATAAATTGTTTCACTCCGCTTAATTCTATCAACTGTTGTCGTCCGAGAAACATGAATTTGTATTTCATTAATTTATATCACTTTTCACACAAGCATTAACAATGAATTATAACGTGAATAGCATGATGCAGTTGTAAACATTGGCATTTGTTGATATAGAAACTCCCAAAGCGACGGCACTTGTGACAAGTCATTTTCGAAGAGACGTCATTCGTTCGAAATGACGTCATGTTTTGGGATTCGACTACATTGTTGTTACAAGATTGATGGCATGTTGCAGTTAACGCTTAACAATGAAAGTCATATTTTGTTCGGCATAATAAAATAATTAGAACGTTCCTTTTCATGTTCTATCGGTCGATAGTACCCGTGTTTGTGTGATTTCTGAAATAAAACCTTTAGCAGCTTCGCTGCTTCACGTTTTATTTCAGAAATCACACAAACTCAGGTACTATCGACCGATAGAACATGAAAAGGAACGTTCTAATATTATAATAGGCGGGTTGCCCAACCCTAATTTGCTTTTAAATTTTTACGGCATTCAATAGGTCGAAACCAACTGAAAGCGAGCAGTGCAAGGGTCACGATGATCGAACTTCTAATATTGACCAACACAACAAAATGTTTTTAAACAGCTGAAAAGTTTAGCACACTCCGTCATTATATGATCAGTTGTGGAAAGTATCTGTCAAGGAATAAGCAGTCAGAATGTTATTTTTATTTTGAAGTTTTTTTCCCGAATCTGACTGTTTAAATATCCCAGGTAAACAAATCTAAATGAGGAACTTGGAATTTCCAAGCGATCTCGACTCCGGTGCACTCGACCAATGATGACGTGATTTATTTAGACGGTTCCTTTTCAGTTTACCTCGGAAAGGAAGTCGAACGTGTTTTGTATCACCACATGTGCGATACAATTTTGTTCTTATCATACAGGCAGAACAGTGGAAATCCCGTGTTTACATTAATAAATGTGTATGTGATAAATTATTTGGAAATACGAACGCAGTTTTAAATTGCACCCACTATCAGTCAGTGTGGTTTGTTTCTTCATCCTCCAGTAATCTCAGAACTCGAGATTTTTTCCGTCCCACGTCCAAAAATCTATTTAGGACAAAAAAAACAACGCATTCTCCCACCCAAATACGAAGGTGTCATCAGTGGGTTCGAAAACTGGTCCTGTCCCCGCTGTGCAACTAGATCAACCTGGAGACGGGTTGGTGATTAATAAAATTTAACTACATGTTTCTTCTGAAAGAGTGACTGCACGTTTAGCACATATAAAAAGTACATACTGAGGGAATTTACGGTATCTTGCATGACTACTGCATTAAGGTGCTGAAGCGACGAGCAATTTGCCGAGATGCAACATGACAGTGCTCTGAATGTTGACATTTACATGACGTGACGTTGTGTTACGTTGGTGGATGAGATACGTCTGTCCCACCCAAATATCTCACTATTATTATACCTGTCGGGTGAGGGTGTGCAATTTCCCCATATCACCCGAGGGCAAGATATTTGGGTCAGACACGAGGCTTGCCGAGTGTCTGGGCCAAATATCTTGTCCCGAGGGAGAGATTTCCCCATCTCACACCCGCCACCATCAGGGGTAATTTTTTCTCCCCACCCCCACCAAAACAGTCTGACGTCATCAAAAGTAATTCAGGGGCACGCGCAGTTGTTGTCCATTTCTGAAAAAACTGATTTGCTTATCAGAAAGGGCGCACACAAGTTCTGTATATCCCACAGGTATATACCACAAAATTAAATCCGAACGCCAAAGACAGGGGTTACAGATTTGTAGCGAAATGAACATTGATACATTTCGATGACGTCATTTTATGAATTCTTCAATGCATTCGCATAACTTTTCGACGAAAATTTCGTGGAAATCGCTCCACTCATAAAGGCCTTCATCCAAAAAATGCATATAAAAAGGGTCAATTGTCCTTTGGTTTTGCGGTCTGTGTTGTTATTTCGATTTTCTTCAACAAACGTTCGTCTACTAATATTTCCGAAACGTGACACCATGTTGTTTGTTTACAGAAGAGCGTGCGATAATTGAATAGTCCTGCGCTCATTAAATATGCTAATAAGCCAATATAGGTTTTCACGTGGGTGGAGGTTAGATAGCTGTCACGTGGGTGGGGTGAGACAGGCATATCTCTCCCAGCTGTCTCACACGACTTTATATATACTACTCAAGGTTTGCTAAGCACCAAGTATATCCAACTACCGTTTTACGTTTTAGTTGAAATATTGTATTGAAAAGTGTAAATATTTTTTATTTAATTATATCTTTAATGATTTAAGTACAGAAATTAAGATTTTATTTGTGTTTGACATTATTTTTTATCTTTTGAATACGATAACCATGGAAAATGGATATTATTGGTAAAAGAGAAAATTTTTCAAATTTTCCAAAAAGTTGACGGAGCGAACTGATATGGGATCAATATCGAGTTTGAGACCCATTACTGTTAATTACAGCTTGACAACGCCTTCTCATGGCCCCAATCAGGTTTCTGGTGGTCCTTTGTGGGATGTTGTTCCATTCTTGGACCAGCATGGCACCAAGCTCATGGACACTTCTTGGCTGGACGGGACGGGCTGAAATTGCAAGCTGCAACTCATTCCAGACATGTTCGATTGGATTGCGGTCAGTGGATCTTGCTGGCCAGTCCATACTCTCAATCCCCCCCCCCCCCCTCTGTCTGTACTCCCCGACAGCATGGGCTACATGAGGATGGGCATTATCGTCCACCAGAATGAATCTATCACCCACTGCACCTGCATACAATCTGACGTGGACATCCAGGATCTCATCAATGTACCGCTGTGCAGTTAATGTACCAAGGACACAGAGCTCTGTGCGTCCATCCCTGCTGATGCCGCCCCAGACCACGACTGACCCTCCACCATAGCGGACATGCTCAGCAATGTTGGCGGCATGGAATCACTCTCCTCGTCTTCTCCGTGCCCTAGACCGCCTATCTGTGTGGTCTAGGCTGTATCTTGACTCATCTGTAAAAAGGACAGGTCGCCAATCTTCTCTGGTCCATCCAACGTGGTCCATGGCCCATTCATATCGTTCCTGGCGGTGGTTCTGGGACAGCGGAATGCGAATACATGGTCTTCTCGATAGGAGACCACCTTCGTGCAACCTTGCCTGGATAGTCTGCGTTGAAACTTTTACCCCGGATGCATTTTGTAGGTCACTGCGAAGCTGGGTTGCTGTGGCAAAGCGGTTCCTACGGGCCTGAATGATCAAAAACCGGTCTTCAGCTGCAGATGTTGCCCTGTCTCTGCCACCACCATGCCGTCTTACTGATGTGCCATACTGCTGGAATCTTACCCAGTCTCTGATGACCACCGTATGGTGCACACACCAAGGGCTTCACCAACTTGACGATGGGTAGCCCCTTGCTCCGCCATCCCTACATCCAGCCACATTTCTGCTTCAAAGAAATGTCTTCTTACATTTGAATTTGCCATAATCAATCATTAAATCACAAGGGTTTGTGTTGAAATGAAGACTGAATACCCTAAACATGTCATGTACATGTAGAGAGTACACGAAAACATCATGAAAATCAAGGGGTACTTGCTCTCCATGACTGTCACGAAAAGTCTGCCTATCAAGAGAGCTAATGAAAACATTGGGGACCATCTCGATGCATTTCTCAATCATATCCACCGAAAATATCGCAAATATGTTACAAGCAAATTTCACTATGATGTGTCAAATATTTGCTATTTAGCAAACTTTGAGTAGGATATATCTCGGTATCTTGGTGGTGGAAGAAAATTGTGTCTCGGCAGGTAGGAGGTGGTAGAAAGAGTCGAGTCTAAATTGTCCCAGGAACAAAAAGTTCCTGGGCAACGATGCCCCTGACAAAAAACGGAACACAAAGCACCTGTTATAAAAATAGACACGACGACCACACTATAAGTCATTGTGATGAATTGATACTAACACGGTCCGAACCTCAGACCAATGTTACCGTCAATACATCACAATAAACTGTATGTTCCAATATGACCCTACCACTATCCCAAAATCCACATCGTGAAAGGCACTTCGAAAGAACAAGGCAACTTTAACAATAAGAACTTCACCAAATAAACCCCTCGCGTACCCCACAACGTCAGTGAGCAACAGAAAATCAATAATTTAAATAAAGATAAAGATAAAGGTTGCGGTTGAACAATCTCAATTTAAACCATGAACTTACAGTTAAAACTAGAAGTCCTGTCATGCAATGCGCGGAAATAGCAGGTCATTCTGCGCATTACTCTACGCGTTATGACCATAGTATATAGTACATATGGCCTGTGCACAAGCAATGTTTCAACCAATGGACCTCAGGGTGTCCCGGAGGTGCATTGGCAGAGACATTGCCTGTGTTTGCTATGAGTAACCAGGATAACCTGCCGTGCTTTGGATGCCATTCGATATGGCAATTGCGCGCAATTCCTCGCGCAATTAAGCCTAGATAAGCGCACAGTTCGTGATAGGACTTATAGTTTTAACTGCAAGCAGGTTGTGAGTATATATGCATAGAATGATTACTGGCCTCGAAAAATACGATTTTATAGGCAGGGTGCGCTTTGAATCTCCTCCCATTATTATCCTGTTATCCTCTTTTCAAATATTTCGCGTCGTGACGTCAGATGGTTACATACAGTACGTGGAGAGTGTATTGTCACTAAATCACCCACAGAGTGGAGATTCCACCCAAGTAATAATTGCAAATTTGCTTCAAAGCATAACAAGCCCAAGCAAAGCTTCAGCCAATAGACCTCCAGGTTATACCCGGAGGTCCATTGGCAGAAACATTGCTTGTGTTTGTTGTCGATGTGTACACAATTTGAAAGTTATAGCTTGGGTGATAACCCCACTCCGCGGGTGATTTAGTTACAATGCACTCTCCACGCACTGTATGCCACTGGAGTCATAAACATAGAAAAAACTAAGCGAGCTCTCGTCCAATCAGAGGGCAAGAATGCTTATTGGAACAAATCACAAATGAGTCATATCTTAAAAGGTAGTAATATTAATCCTATTTTTAATTTCAATATCCCATACATGTGTTAGGAAAGAAAATACCTCGGAAATAATAATCAACCTTGGGAGTATTTAAATATTACAAAAAACCCACAAAAAAACATCAAAAGCCTTGATGTAACGTTACGGCTGAAACCATCTCGCGTTATTCAGATATATGATATGATAAAATCTTTATTCACCAGTATACAAAAAATTGAACATAAAATACATGGAATATACACATTTGCAATATATATTTGAATGAAATAGAATTGCAAATTCATCAGTACTGCAATTGTATACTGGCAGGGAAAGACATAGCGAGATTGGCTGTCTCCTTGTCTTTCTCTCAGTGAGAGAGAGAGGGAAGAAAAAGAAAATAAAAATAGTAATATAGACAGGGGGGGGGGGGGGGGGGCACCAACACTTTGCAAGACGTGACGTGGGGGTGGGTGGGTCTCTTGAGTGCGCCAAAAATGTGCATTTCCAACTTGTGCAATTTTTTAAATTTTTTAAAAATATATCAATATATCAGCTAATATATACCAGCATTTGTGTTTCAAACCTTAAAGATGATGTTGTTCATCACACTCTTAACATCAATACAACATCAGGGGGCTTTATATGTGAGAATATTGGTCTTAATCTGGGAAAATGTCACACGTTAGTAGGGGGTGGGTGTCTTGTTCGAAATGTAGAAAATGTGCAGACAATATTTTGGGAAAATTCTCTCTGATGCACTAAATTCAACCCAAGTTACTTATTTATTAATAGAATTTGTATGGATAGAAGAGGAAAGTAGCAAACACCTGAGAATACTGACAGAACAATTCAAATGAAAATTTGTCCCCGTATATGTACACCTGCTCTGGCCAAGCCTGATAATGAACAGCTTGTCATTTGTAGATTGGGGTCCACAGCAGCCCACAGAGGTTTAAATTGGTGGTACCAGTTTAAGAACATTATGAAACCCCCCTAAGGACAGCTGTGCCTACTAAGTTTATAAGTTTATTTTTGGATTTTAATAGGAGAGTGGGGGGGGGGGGGGGTGGGTGTCTGAGAACGGTAGTAGAACATTTGCACGTAGGGGTGAGTGGGTGTAAAAAGGAGCTGAATAAAAAATAGGACGTCACGTCTTGCACATTTTAGTGGCCCCATTCCCTCCCCCCCCCCCCCCTTGATATAGATGAAGAAAATAGAAGGAAAGAGAAGTAAGGAGGGTGCAGGAGAAGGAGGAGAAGATAATGGTGCAATATAGTCAATTCCTGTTATATTCTTTTAAAAACAACTCGAATATAGCATGTCGTGTGGTTGGTGTGTGTAGTGGTCGGTGCCCAGTTGAACTAGGTCGTAGGTCCGGACCTTACCATTGAATTAATTAACAGCATACAGCCAAATAAAAGTTACTCGAGAAAAGAAATAAAAAAATGCTAGTGTAAAGTCCGGATCCAAGGCCATTTACGACGAGAATAATAGACCAATTACGTTCAAATTAAATTACCGACACATCTTGTCAGCTCGTCCCCTGAGTTCCAATGTGTTCTATGTGCCTACTGGCACATAGAACACATTGGAACTCAGGGGACGAGCTAATAGAGGCAGATATTATCCTCGTATAGAACTGGTGTGAATCAGCACATATTTGGGGCAACTCGAGAGGAATTAACCAACTTCAAAAAATACAAAAGCGCTCAGTACGAATACTGAATAATAAAAGACGTTTCGCCCACACAGACCCGCTCTTTTTCCACGATGAAATACTCAAGGTAACCGATCTTTACACACTGAACGTCTCATTATTCATATTTGACTGGTACAATAATCTTCTACCAAATTCTTTTAATAATTTCTTTAGTTGTGCCAATAACCCGACCGGTACCACAACAAGACAAACAGGTCTCTTGACCCTAAACAAATCGCGTACTAAGTCCTTAGACTACTTGCCTACATATTCGTTCCCCCAAATTTGGAATCGACTTGACCGGGAGATTCGTAATATAGAAAATAGAAAAGTTTTTAAGAAGACCCTGACACTCAAACTTATAAGTACATATATGACTGAACGAAATATTGAGTGCAACAATCCATATTGTCCCGACTGCGGATCTATCTAAGTCCTAGTTTTTGTTTTTGCGCCCGAATAACACAAATCAGAGTAAGTATATATATGCATAAAATATCCGATATACGGTAATTATGTCTGATTTTCTCATCCATTTTGGAGGGGCCCATTGCTTTGTTCGCGCGTCTAGAATCTGTAATGCACGGACGGAGCAATTGACTATTTCAATAAAACAGTTGTCAGCACCGAAGTTGTTACGAAACATTTCACCAACAAACTTTTTCAAATTAACCCATTGCCCAGTGTAGGCTGTGAACAATTATAACTATACGAGTTAATTATTTGCTTTTGCGGCATAGCTTGTGATCCCTCATCGAAGCGAGAGCCATAAGCTCGCTTCGACGGGGCGTCATTGGCAGTGCTTTGAAGGAGTGAAATTAAAAAATAACACCACTTTAAAAGTAAGAGTTTTAATAGCGTTAGTAGTTCCTACCAGCACGCTGGGTGAGTGAGGTACAAAAATTACCATTGTAACCCATAACAGTTACTAATATAATCACTTACTGAAACATCTGTCACAGTCTGTTTGACACCACATAGAGCCGTACGATTTTCCTTTTTCCCTGAGGAAATGGCAGGTAGACAGCAAATCTGGCTATGCCATTTCCTAACAGTATACATTAAAACTGTAGTAATATTATGTGTAACACCTTCACCATTGAATTGTATAATGTGTACTGTTGAATAAAATATCATATCATATCATATCATATCAGCACGAGCTGACGAAAGGGTATACACACCCAGCAATGCGTTATGAACACAAATAAACACATCAACATTAAACGACACAATCTGGGCAGCGGGGATTAGAACAGGAGACATTAATTGAATATGACGAAAGCAATTTTGCAATTAGCGTTTTTTTCAAACTTCTTCCTATTTCTTATTGTCATGATATCACTTTCCAGTTCGTTCCATAATTTAGGGAATGCAAAGACAGGTAAGTTGTCTAAGGTTTCTGTTCTAGTCCTATGTCTGTATAGAAGGTCAGTTTGACGTGTGTTCACACTGGTTTGATTAGTCGAGAAAAAGGTCGAAAACGATGCTGGGAGATTTCCATTTTGCCAGTCAAACATGAACAAAGAAGCATGCAGGTTATACAGGTCTTTTATCTTTAGGATACCATCTTTAATGAACAGTGGGACAGTATGAGCGTTATATTTCTTATTATTAAGGATGCGTATTGACCGTCTTTGGGGTTTAAACAGTCGATTACAAGCTTTTGAGGCTCCCCATAAGGGAATTCCGTATGACTCTGTATTAGTGTAAAATATAGGGTTTTCAAAACTCTGTGAGGGAGAATCTTTTTCACTTTACTTAGGGCGAGATTGGCGAGAGCAACTTTCGAGCAAATTTTGTGATATGTGTCCATTATAAGATAGATTTTCATGAACATTTACAGTTAAAACTAGAAGTCCTATCACGAACTGTGCGCTTATCTAGGCTTAATTGCGCGTAGGAATTGCGCGAAATTGCCATATCGAATGGTACCCAAAGCATGACAGGTTCTCCTTGTTACCCATAGCATACACAAGCAATGTTCCTGCCAATGGACCTCCGGGTTACCCGGAGGTCCATTGGCTGAAACTTTGCTTGTGCACAGGCCGTATGTGCAGAATTTGATAGCCTTACTATCGTCATAGATTAACGCGCAAATCGACGTGCTATTTGTGCGCATTTCAGGACAGGGCTTCTAGTTTTAACTGTATACCGAGGAATTTTATTGATTTTTCGTTCTGCCTATTACCAACTTTGTCAATGACATGATTATTAATACATATGTTCTCATGAGGATTATTTTCTTTACGGGTTGGATTGATAATTATATATTTCGTTTTCTTGGGGTTCAGAACTAAGTGGTTGGTTCAGAAGAACTGTAATTCAAATTTTATTGAATTCTTAATTTTTGCCCCACAAGCATTGCTTATGAACATTAAATGTTTGTCTGTTCTATATTTCAGTTGTAATTGTGGTGATTGCCATTGTGTGTTGGACTCCTTATTATACTCAGAGGATCACTGATTATTTCGAGCCAGGTCATTTGTACAGCGAAGAGTTCTTCATGGCTTCTGGCGTCTTCTATTACCTCAACGCTGCCATTAATTTCATAATATACTTTGTATTTTCCACCAGCTTTAGAAATGCTTTCAAGAACATGTGTGTGGAAACCTGCTGTTGGAAACGAAAATTAAACACCGAAACGTGACGTCATTCACATCTCTTGATGCCGTTTAATGAAAACGGAAAGTGTTTAGAATAACCCCTTATTCTCCATTCAAACACCAACTCAAATAAACTTGTACATACTATTCTGGGGTGTCGGCATGTCCCATTCCTACGATTAGAATGGTCCTCTCAGCTCTCGGTTGATGGGGGCGAACGTGGATAGAGAATAGCTATTTTTATATTTAAAAAAACCTGCTGCGCAAAGATCTATTACTGTGCATAATCATTTCCCAACGAATCGATCGCACCCGCCTGTATAAAACAAATTGAGCAGTTTCAAGAAAACTATAGCATGTGATCCCTCGTTGGGACGAGCTCGTCGAGCACGTTTCAATGAGGGATCACATTATATGATTTTGTTGAAATATTTTGAAAACTTTGAGAACTAAGTTATCAAAATAACTATAGGGGATCCTCTTAAGCAACATTGGTTACGGTGATTGGGCGAGCTCACACTGCAGTTGTAGTGGGGGTTTAGTAAGAAATAATTACATTATTAATGTAGTTATACGTTTTGGGTTTAAATAATCAATTCCCATTGGTCAGCTGGGTGAAAACATCATGACCAAATGTAATTCATTTTCCAATGAATACATTTGTTCAAACTTTGACCTGCATTTACGGTAGAGCGCAGTTGACAGAATGTAATTCGGGAGGTGTTTGGGCGTTTTTTTTTAACTTTTAGCGCCTCTCGCAGTGATCAACTCTGCTGCTGTTTCTTTGGTGGCATTTCCCAACTGTGGCATAAAGCCCGTTACTAAAATACTCGTTTCCATTTCTAAAGTTGTGAAAATTAAAAATCAGAGTTGTGCGCTTTGTATTTTGTGTGAGGGTGTTTTTTCGCCTCATTCGCTCGTACATGTTTTATTTCGTCTTTCTGCTTTTGATGTTTGGTAAAAAGTAGTCTAAACAGTTACGGAATGTAATTATAAGAATTGAATGCAATATTATAATCTTTATTGTAGTGTGAACGTGTGGGAATAGGTACAAATTGTATGAATCCCTTCGGGATTCATACATAATTTGTACCCATTCCCACACGTTCATAATCATACTCCAACAAAGATAATAAAAATTGCATTCAATTCTTAATTGAATGCTACAACCCAGTAGGGCTGAAAGGTTGAATTATCACTGACTCTCCTAAACTGGGCTTTAAGCATTGTATTGTTTGCACATCAGCATTCGAAAGCTGAATGAAGTCTTCAGATACAGCTTCAGTTTAAGTCACAGACATTTTCAAACTACCCGGAAATGCTGAATGGCATGCTTTCTGATACCAACGTACGATCCAGGGCTCTTTTTATATTCCTTGTTCCCGCTGCCCATCTTCGCTTCCGGTGCAGCTGGTACTGTTGGGAAAGAATGCGTACAGCACGTATTTTCTGGGAGCTCCATGAAACTTTTACTTCATCTGGGAGAAGAAACAAATTTTATAATCACCATTATTTCCAGGAGACCAGTAAAATTAGTATTGTGGTCTCTTTGTAGTGAGAGAACTGAAGTGACTGGGACTTAATTCATAGAGAGAACAAATTCTTCAGGATTTTGATAAATCTGACTCGAAGGCGAAAAACATTCAAAATTGATTGTGATGAATACTGAGGATGGCTGACAATTCCCCTAATTGGAAGGGATTTACAGAGAGTTAGCTCTTCTTAATTTCCGACAGTTGTCAGCAGATTTAACACAAAGGGTTTATTAAGAAATTGGAATTTCAGATATTAGCGAACCTGTATTATCGATGTGTGAATCTTTTCACAAAGTTAAAGCTTTTTTTTAAAGTAGTATAAAAACGCAGAAGATGGCTTTTTTACAGTTTTTTCCCAACCACTTTGACTACTATTCTCTCCCGTCACTTGAATTTCCGTTTGAAAACGAGCGTCATTGCATTCCTTTTTGATGACGCCATATTATCAGTTCATTCATTCATGTTTTTGTGTTCATACGCAGATTTTTCTAACCGTCAAAACAAATTGGGCGACCTTGGAAAACTGCTCTTGGATGACGTAAGAGGGGTATTGTGTTGCAGATATTATCATGGAAATATAATAAACACAATAGTTCACTGCTTGGAGTAACGTACGATGTTTATTCTCTCGTGGGATGCGGGGATTATTTTCACTCGGCTAGCACCTCGTGAAAATAACCTTCCGCATCCGACCTGTCATTATTTGTGTTCGTTTAATACATAAAGTGGTTAGTTTCATATCGGCCGAGGTATCGGACCTTGGTAACTTCATATCAATCTGAGACTTCTAGTGTCGGGCTGATATGAAGTTGCCTTTGGCAACTTCACATGAAGTTATCTTTAGCAATTGGATAGATAGATATTTTATTCAGAAGCATGCATGTTTTTTGCAATGTAACAAATTTCAACTTATAAGTAGCAACATATAGCACATACAGATTGGCTGTCTACCTGCCATCTCCCTCAGGGTGGAAGAATATTTCATTGAATTCAGACCAGTATATGTCAAATGAGGTACATTATCAATGAACTATTTGTAATATTGCGAATTTAATGAAGTGCGCGATTGAGTAAATGTGTGACTGTGGATGGGGCATTGAAATATTCCAATAACTTTGGCTGCCCCACCCCACAAACCAATGAAGACCAGAAGCAATGATACTAATCCAAGTTGGTTTATAAGGCCGTGGGTAAGATACACTGTCCCAACACCAGAGTGACACCAGTGCTTATCAACAGTGGCACGAGTGCCTCGTTGGAATCGGGACAGTTTGTTTTGCTTGATATAATACAGCCTCTGGTTCCTACAATACAGTGTCTGCACATTAGAGTTCGTGCTCTGTTTCGGAGACGAAAAGATCTGTAAGCGTCCCACCGTAAGGAACAGGCGCCCCGGACAGGTCAAAACCTCGCAGGGGGGATGTTGTTTGCAGTCAACAATCAGTTGTTTTAGCAATTATTCAATGAATTGAGATCATGAAGTTACCATTATGTTACCTCGGTAACTTCACATCAGCCTGAGACCTCTGGTCTCAGGCTGATGTGACGTTTCCTGTGGCTGATATCTTGGCCAATATGAAACTAAACAACATATAACATGACCAGTGACTTGAAGGTACATTTTATTTAATGGTGATGATGGTGGAAAAATAGGACAAAGTGCATGGAAATGATAGAATAGAGAACTCCGACAAAAATGTTTGAACCTCTTATCGAACGTAACCACCAACAATGGCGAGACTAGTCACAAACATCACGATTAATTTTTTATTACTTTGAGAATATGTCAACAACCGGCTTTGTCGTTGCTGGAGAAAATAGATTCGCATCGCATATTCAGCCAAAACTCGAGGAGTGTCGCCTGAATCCGTTCGTGAACGAATGTCTCGCCGTGACAAACCCGATTGTCTACGTTTTTGTTGGGATGGTTCTTGTCCTGAAGGGGTCATTGACTTTTTCTCAAAAAAGCTTAAATCAAACAGGGGATCTCCAAAAACGATAATTTAATACATCTATATATGAAAATAAATATGGTAATTTGTGACTTACATGAAATCCAATGAATCAGAAAACAAAACGTCATTCATCCCCCCCCCCCCCACCCCACAACACAGTTTTTGAGTCACTTGCGGGCCCGCATTCTCTGTTGTCGCTGGTTTCCCTTCCTTTTCGCTGGTGTTTGGACTTTGGTCGCCTTTTCATTTCACTCTTTCACTGTCGTCGCACGGCCACTAACGTATTTTAACTTTACAGGGCGCCTTTGCTCTAACATGTGACGGAATGTCACTCTACAACTGCCGTCAGTCGGCCACTAACGTATTGTCACTAATAAAATCGCTTCCCCTCTAACAAGTAACGGAATGTCACTCTACCACTACCGTAGGACGACCACTAGATTATACGCACGATAATGGTCATAAAATTCCATACTTAATTAGCAGCGCATGAATTATTTTACTGGTCTGTTTATGTGACAAACCGGTTTTTCAGGGTCCTTCATACACCCATCTTTTCGCTTTTAGCCCGAGTGAGAAAAATTATTAAAAAAATACACACTTTTAAACAAGAAAAGCTCAAATTTAAGCTATCACCTTGACAAAATATTTGCCGCCAAAATATAGTTTATGATACCTCGTAGCAACGAGGGGTCTTAAGCTATGTTAAACTATGTGCTGAATGGAAATGTTTAGTTACAAAAGAATTATTTTCCAACTGTCGTCCTCTATAGGTGCAGGGCAAAGGGTGTAAATCTCACTGGGCTCAGTTTGATTTGCGTTGTTACTCAATGACCTTCAAACCAAAAGGTCTATGGTTCGATTCCCATGAGGGGTAACTGCGTTGTGTCCTTGGTAAAAGGGACGTCATGCTAGGGAAAAATCTGGAGGGAGGGGGGCCGGATCGGTAACACCGTCTAAGCGGAGCCCCACCATCGGTTGGCGCGTAGCGTGCCCCAAAATTTTGGCAAAAAAATGCCTCCCAGATTGCCGGAAATGGCACTTCCCAGGCCTTCACCGAAAATATTTGCCCCCCCCCCCTCGTCCCCTCGTGCACCATTGGCATGACGCCACTGCTTGGCAAGGCACTTAATACCGATGCCCTCGTGGCGTCAGGATGGCGCTGTGAGCTTAAGCGTACTGCAGGTCAATGGCGCAGTTGTCTTCTACCAATGCTAACCCTGCGAGTACGGAGTTAGTACGCCATGGAGTCCCTCGCCGCTACTCAGTGGTTCTATCTGGCTTCTTTAATCCGTAACACTGTCTAACACGAAGTGAAACGGGCCGTTGAAAGTGTCGTTAAACCCCATTAAAAAACGTCAATGACATTTACACATCCATTATCGATACCAAGTACGCGGCAATGCCGTCATGATTTCCTTCACGGGTTAAGTCTACGGCATTGGCTCCTCGAATATCACCGATTCCATATTAACAAACATCATAATATAAACTATTTTAAACCGATTTTGTTATTTCAATCTGTGTATCTTAAAACTATATACTGACTACAAAGTTGCTATGGTTCGACGATATTCGAGGGGCATGATCTTCAAAGTTATAATTTCGCGTTAGAGAAATTTTAGAGTTAAACAATATAAACATCGGAATGTTCTTGACATTCACAAACCAAGTGCGTTCATATATGCTTACATGTTTCACGATGGAAGAAAATATATGAAAGATTTTTACCCAGAGATTGTTGTTCCATGAAATTTCGAGATCTGTAATAATCCCTTCGTCCGAGAGACCCATTTTTCGTTCCAGCCACATGATTTGATACGTCATAATTCCATTAAGTTGGATGACTGCTAAGTGAGTGTGTGCGGTAGACCAGTCGATATTTTGTACGTGAAGACCCGAGGTTGCACGTTGAAAATATACACTAGGAACTCAATATGCGCCATCGACGTGCAGTACGCCTTAGTACACGGCGTCTTCGTGCCCCCATGTGGGCAACCGGGATAAAGTGCCTTGCCCAAGGACACAACGCGGGTCGTCCAAGATGGGAATCGGGACCTCTAGCATAGAAGTTCAACAGTCTACAACTGAGCCACCGCGCTCCTCTGTTTTCTTACTTCAAATAAACGAAAACGACAGACAGCTCTTGGAGCTGTCTGTTGTTTTCGTTTATTAAAAGTAATAACATGAAACTTGTTTTTTTATCGCGCCTATGGGGGCAATCGGTAATAAGTGCCTTTCCCAAGGACACAACGCAGTTACCCCTGGTGGGGATCGAACTGTGGACCAGTCGGTTTGAAGTCCAGTTCATTAACTACTGAGCCACAGAGCTCCCAGGTATAGAATTAAATACTTATTGATTGGTTTGTCTATAACTGGGACAGGAAAGCATACCTGTATTTTTGTAAGTAAAGACAGATCATATTATACCAACTGTCGTCGCATATATACATATGGAACTTAATTACCCCCTCCCCACCCCCCCCCCCCCCTGAAATGTTTCATGACTGTGAAGTTGCTGTTACTGATTATTATGTTTTAATGATTGCTATGTCTTGCAGTACATTTCATCTCGTCAAACGTGATGTTTCTGATTGGTAGCGTACTGCAAACAGATCCCCACGTCCACGTGAAGCATGCTACCCACGAATGTCACAAAACTCGCTATCATCCACATTCAATATCTGGGTATAAAACAAACAAAAAAAGTGTCACTTCTTTTATCAGTAAATGTTGACATGGCAAGGAGGAGACTGTCAGAGGAACTAAGATGGCAAATCGTTGGCATGCATGCAACAGGTATGTCATTCAAAGCTATTGGAAGGCAACTTGGCTATAGTCATTCTGTCATCAGCAGGCTTGTCCGACAAAATAAAAAAAAACAATGATGTTAAGGACCGACCAAGGCCTGGACAACCCCGAAAGACCTTTCCGCGAGAAGATCGGAGTCTGGCATGCCTCGTTATGGGTGAACCCTTTGCTTCAAGTGGGGTTTTGAAACGCCTTTGCCCCCCCCCCCCCCCCGAACAAGCGTTTGTGTAACAGAACTGTCCGAAACCGTCTGTAAGCACTGGGTATGAGGTCCTGAAGGGTTATCAAGCGTTCATCTCTGTCCGATCAGCATCAAAGACGACGTTTGGGGTGGTGTATGCCATGACAACATTGGAATCTCAGGACATGGTGGAGAGTACATTGGTCAGACGAGAGAGTTCCGACTCACGTAACAGATGGTCGCATGAGGGTGTGGAGGCATAGAAATATTGCTTACGTTCCGGGAACATCAGACCTACTGTGTTCCTTATGGTGGAGGATCAGTAATGATCTGGGGATGCCTCTCTCATGATTGTGAACTTGATATGGTGACTGTACGTGAGAATCTCAATGGTCATCAGTGTATCCCAGACATTCTCAGTCCGGTTGTCGTGCCTCATTTTGACAACCACCCGTTGGCTACTCGCCCTGTATTCGTGGGAGACAATGCAAGGCCACATCGTTCCTATACTGCGAGAGCATTCCTTCAGAATAACGCTATTACAATACTACCTTGGCCTGCAATGAGTCCCCATTTGTATCCCTTAGAACACATCATGATTAGCCATTGTGTATAAGTATGTGACCTTAAACACCAATAAATAATAATAATAATCTGGGACTTTCTTGGACGTCGTGTGCAAGCAATGGATCCGTCTGAACAGAATTGGCAGATTTGGAAGTTGCATTTCACTAGGAGTGGCAGTAGTTGCCTCTGGGCCGTATCAGAAGGTTCACTGGTAGCATTCGGATCAGGGTTCAGGCTGTCATCCCGGAACATTGTGGATACACTCGCTACTTACGTCAAACAGTGCTATTGTGTTCAGGAGATCAAAATTACCATTTTTTATCAATAATTACTGGCATTGTTTCATCGTGGACCTTTCCAGCACCATACTTGTCGAGAGAATATTTTTCCATTAAAAACATAAGTGACAGATATGTGTAATTATTGCCATTAAAATACTGCATGTTTTCATCATTGTCTTTCATTTGTCAATAGACCATTCTTTCCGCAAACAATCACTTTTGGCCATCTTTAAGATAGCATGAAAGTAATTATAGTCTCTATTAACACGATTGCGAAAACAACAGGGGGAGCTTAATTAAGTTCAAACTGTATATTAATAATGGTATACTCCCAAATAATGAATATGGACTCTTCCATTGACTGGCACAGAACTGACATGGAAGATATCAGTAGGGTTCAAAGGGTTAAAACAGATGTCCGTGAAAAAAGAAACCGCTCTACGCATCACGGGAAGACGACAGTTATACCACACATCTTTCCAGTTAACACCAATTGTGGCATTGCACTTCGTGTATAGTATCTTTTTGAAAACTAACGGGTTGACATGTCCCGGAACAGGGATGCCCACGCGCAAGTGACGGACAAAATTCTATCTCGACTGAACGGACACGACACACACTCCCTATTTTATAATAGATTGCTATTGCCATCTCCCACCCTGTTTGCTAGCTATATATTTCGCATAGGCTATTGTGTACAAAGGTTTTCCTACAGGGCGTCTCTCAGTATTAATCCTCAGTACTAACCCTTTCAAAACTATCGCCTTGAATGGTATTTTCGTACACACACTTCTTATATACAGACAAATGGGCGAGTCTGTCTTACTTTTATGGGGAAGTGAAGTGGGGAGTTGCGGTAATAAATAAATAAATAAATAAATAAATAAATAAATAAATAAATAAATAAATAAATAAATAAATAATTTAAGCCTACAGCTCTATTGAGCTGTAGGCTTAAATTATTTATTTATTTATTTATTTATTTATTTATTTATTTATTTATTTATTTATTTATTGGTGTTTAAGGTCACATACTTCTACACAATGGCTAATCGTGACCACAACATGGAGATAAAGTCAAGGTCAGTCAATCGTTTATACCCATGTTGCCTATTTTAGAGGATTTGCATCCCAAGCTTTTACCAATAAACCAGTGTTTTTTTACCACAGTAAACAAACACTGCCTAACTTCCCGGTGTTCCCGCGGGGGAGGCTTAATTATAGATTGCCAATGTTTGCTTCGCACAAAAGTTTATGCCAACCGTGTTGAAAGCGTTATGAACAATTAAGTATTACAGGAAAAGGTAAATTTTAGATAAATTTTATTGCACAACTACAACATAAATGGGTATGACACATAATACATAGATAGAGGATATGAAATAAGGTGAGGCGAGGCGAGGCGAGACGAGACGAGACGAGACGAGACGAGACGAGACGAGACGAGACAAGAAGACAAGACAAGACAAGACAAGACAAGAACAAGAACAAGAACAAGACAAGACAAGACAAGACAAGACAAGACAATCACTATATGCCACCCGACTTAGGTCGGGGAACATAAAAATCTCCCTGGGTGAATCGATCAAGAAGGTTTTTCGGAAAAGTTACCCAGTTCAAAACTCAATATCACCCTCGGAGACATTTTCTAGACAAAGATGATATCTCCGCTGTTTTAGTGAATATCGGGAACCATCTCAGGAGTGTGGACCTGAAAAACTCGAGCAAGCGCTCGTAAAAAATAAAACTTTCAGGTCCACACACAGGAGACAATTCCCGATATTCACTAAAACAGCGAAGATTTTCTTTTTATTATATGCCACGTGACATTCCAGTGAGCAATATTCCGCCCGATTTGACTGCAAACAGTTTCAAGGCAAGAACAAAAAGCTGCTGATAGTTACTTCAAGGCAACGTCCAAGGTGACGTCATGCGCCAAAGCTTTACGTCATTTAGGAAGCTAATGAGAAAAAAAACATGAAACCGGGAAGTATTGGTTATATTGTCGGTCCTTCAGCACTGGAAACCTCGTTACAAAATAAAACAGTTTTCACGCGGGTCCGAAACTGTCTGGTGCCAAAGTTGTAGCAATTCTGGATATTTTAGTGTCAAACAGAGTATTTTAGTACAAGCGCTAATGGGATGGGAGAGAGTGTTTTATTCGCTGTCTGATTCAAATAAATTGATCGAGTTTTGAAAAATTACCTGATAATTATTTGAAGAGTGAACGAATAAATGGCTACGGACAAAAACTCGACAGCTCCCACAAAATTCTCTGTAGGTAAAAATTTATTTTTTTTATTGTGGTTTAACGAAACTTTCGACAACCAGAGTCCCTCCTGTGGGACAGTTTTACGGGTAGAGGACGCCGGGGTATCCGGAGACAACCACCGAGCAACGATGAGCAACTGTCGGGCTCCTCAACACACTAACTCCACACAATGAGAGTTAGCATTGGTTGAAGACAAGTGCACCATAGACGTGCAGTATGTCTTAGTACACATAACAAATTGAATATAACAAATTAGACAAAACAAAATTCTCATTTCACCAAGTCCAAACAAACAAATTCATAAGTAATGAAATGGCGTATTGGACAGCTGCAAGGAACAAATGTTACGTGTATATTTTATCTCTGTACCTTCTGAAGTGTTGGTTCGCTGGTAGAAACAGATGTTACAATACTGTTGCCGTGGACTGGTAGTAATCCACGCGTGGGCAGTGATGTCCACGAATACGTTTACCATGGAATAAAAATCATCATTAGCAAATTTGTAATTAAGGGGTCGTCCAACGTAACTTTGGGCATTTTTTTGGTAAATTTTCACAATGCCCTAAAAACGAATTAAAGTGGTGAATAACGACATATTATATACCAAAATAATGACAAAAGTATACAAAACACGTATTGACCCACTTTTTGGAAACTGAAATTTTTTTTTGTGCTTTTGATGACAAAGAAATTGGCAGGGGCATAAGTAATCGCCAGGATTAACAAGGAACAGATCGGTAATTCGAATGACTGTGTTGTGAATAAAAGACTCCACACTCCATACTCGGAGAAAGCATATTTATCATTTCATCTCCAACGTGGCGAGAATGCTCAGGGGAAAATGGATGACCACAAACCCTTCATTCATCACGTGGGTTTTTGGGTGAAGTTGTGAAATGATTTCATTTCCCACGATCTGAAATCTTCAAACATTTCACTGCTGTTTTTGGATCTGGCAGGCGATGTAATGTACAACTCACGATACATTCACAGGAAAATATTCAACTGACAATGTGATAATTGTGAGATTCAGCCCAAAGTAGGGCCGTTCAGATCACAAACTGTACAATTTGACGCAAGTGTCAGCAAGAGATTAATACGCCACCAATTCGAACTACTATTATTTGGTTGGTGACGATGATCAGAACATAAAAGTGGAAAATTATATTTGAAAACAAAAATATATTCACATCAACATACATTACGGTCGTCACAATTGTATATTTACGAAAAAATAATTTTACTGTCGCCGAACTATATTAGTGACTCATCAGATAGTTGCATCTAAGCACTTAATTCTACGAACTGCACCTCAGAAGAAATCAGCGACAGTACTTGTCTTTTTCAAATTTCTCGGATGCCATAGAATTAAGAAAGGACGCCGGTTTTGTTTACATTGGCATGGCGGGGGTTTGAACCCACGCCGAGAGAGTTTCCTTCGGCACCAACCGCCTAGCGAAGGCCGAGTGGTGTGCGTGGTTCAGTATAGTTTCGCTAGGCGGTTGGTGCCGAAGGAAACTCTCTCGGCGTGGGTTCAAACCCCCGCCATGCCAATGTATATTAGTGGCGTAAAGAAGGCTTGATGAAGTCTGCAACGAAAAAAGAAGACCAATGTCAAGGAGACTTATCGGAAAGGTGTTTTTGTGTTCTTCAAATATTGAGAAAATGTCGTACCATCGTACATTGAAATATCTCCCTCACACAACCGCATTGTGTATAAGACGGATCAACGTCGATTTTGAGCGCTGTTAGCACCACAAGGTTGCGAAAATCTATGTGTATTGACACTCTGTGGACAAAAAAAGGAGAAATTCCGCTAGGCGGACAAAAACTCACACGGATTACCGAATTGAGACCACAACGTATCGTAAGTGTTTAGATAAACGAATTTAATAACCAACACAATTCCGACATTGTTTTGGCCGGTAACCCTCCGCCTATAAAATTAGAATTGGTAACCAGATCAGTCATTAATGTTCTTAAGTCTCATGAGAAAACAAAAGTCAAGCTTCCCCAAACAGTAACTACGGAAGGCCGATAGTTCCACAACAAATGAAGCATACCAAATCATATACATAAATGAATTGGAAGCCAGGATGTCGAACTAAGTGTAGCCGATTGGTGAAAGTATTCAGCATACAGGGCAGGTCATTTTTTGTTGTTTTGTCCACACTTGAACATTCAAATGACACTCTTGGCAGCTGTCACTGCTCATGTAACCCCAGAAATAGACACATATAACACTAAATGAGGAAGTTTGGCAGTTCACCCTTCTTTGGTGTAACAATCTCATCGTATGTTACCAATCTGATACAGATCTCATGCAAAATGACACAGGATTGTGAGGGGTATGGTCACAGCAGACTCACAAAAGCCACACTGGACATTCTTCATTTTTCATTGATGCACTCTCTCATGACACCATACTTATTCTTCTGAACTTTGTGGATTTGCCCCTTGGTGAACTTCATAAAAGGTAAACAAACACAAGAAAAATGGCAGCCCTTTTAAAATGTAGGCATCCTAAATTACAATTTGCCTTGTGGTCTGTTCCATGCAAGAATGATAAAAATATTTCTCCGAGTCTGTACTAGAAGGATTGCAGAATTTAACTATTCAACAAATTTAAGGTACTTTATTGTCTAAAATCTGGTCGGTTACTTATGCCATAGCAGACTTTCAGGCGGTGCTATCTACCACATGGCAGCAGTTCCATGGCCAATTTCAGTTTCCACATGTTCTATGTTTCATTCCAAGCATTTTTGGTATATAATTTATTGGGGTCATTCATTTTGGGTCTTTTTTAGACTTGGAAGAAAATTAGAGGTTGGTTGCTTAATGAAGCAGCGGGTTGTACCCGGAGTCTCATAAATTAAATCTTTGATGATTTTTCCTATGATTAGTGATTGAATCGATTATAATTGCGTCCGTGGAAATATTGCCCATCCGTTCAAAGTGACCAGTCCACAGTCCACATTGGCAGTACTGTACAAAAGCTTAAATAAAGTTTCAAAATATAGGATGGCAACTGAAGTACAGGCAGCTCATCATTGTTCTTCATCTAACAAGCGACCTGCACATAAAAAATATTTATTCATTATTTTGAAAACACGAACACAGTTGCACTACAATGTTTACTAGTAGCGTCGGTGCTGCCGGGAGCGAAATTAACCAATTGCATTAAAAATTTGATTTGGCACCCAAAACCCTCGTTGGCAAAGAATTTAGCAACAAAAACTTCCTTTCACTTTTGAAGAAAAGCTGTTGCGCCAGAAGGGCGGGGATAGATGATGAAAAAAAGTAAAAAAGAATATTTTATCACTTCTTCGACAATGAAATCACCAGCTAGCAATAGGGGCGGAAACAATTATCGATATTCACCAAACACCCATAAACCCAATGATTTTGTCAATAAGGTGTTGGGAACAGTGTGTAAATAAACTTTCAGCGTTAATTGGCAGTGAGTGGAAATTGGGCACTATTTTAACTTCGGTAAAACATTACAGGTTGTCATCTTCACATAAAGCAGTATTTAATTAGATAAAATGGATAAATGAATTTTAATAGATAATTAGCATTAACTATATTTAATATATTTAATATATTTAATTATGTCTAATTATATAAATACTTCATACCGTCGCGAGTTACTCGCGACGGTATGAAGTATTTATCTGATTAATTGCTACCTTTTGTGAGATCTCGACACCCACAAAGCCGGTCGGATCAACAGTAATTAATCGGTAATTATCTTAATGCAACAACTGGTGCACTTACCTACATCTTTTAGCTTGGGCATTTATTGAATCAGCGGTAAAGATATAATTTGGTGGAATCCTTTCTCACCTACGGAAGATTTTGTCAGAAGTTTTGAGTTTTGTCGGTTTTTTCCGTTGCCAAATCGTCCGTTTACTCTTGAAATATTTGCTAGTGCATTGTTCAAAACTCGACCAATATATTTGACTCCGATATGAAAAACAGCCCCCCCCCCCCCCTTTCTGCCCCCCCCCTCTCTCTCTCCCATTATCGCTTTGGCAACAATACCATTTGTTTTGCTTTAAAATATATAGAATGGCTAATTTTTTGAGCAGGGAGTTGAAGTACCTGTGACTCATCAATACTCATTTTTCGATACCAGCTGAGGCAAGATGACTTCAGATATTTGTGTCGGAACATAGAAACCCAATTGATTTCCCGATACATTCTAGACTATTAACACACATTTAGTATCCTCACACGCGAACTCTGTTTACATTACTTTTATAAAATCATATGTACCATAAAAATGGTTTGTGAAATAAAGAACTGTTGAAAATTTGGCACCAGAAAATTTCGGGCCAGCGTGAATCCTATTTTTTATAGACTTGAAGAAACAACTTCTCTTTAACAGTTATCTTCAAAACCAATAACTTTGCAAAAAATAAGGTCACGCACAAACACAACATGCAACTCAAATCTAAAAGAGATGACATACTCGGTATAAACCATTTTACTACTGATTGGAAGAAAATTGAAATAATATTGATAGAACATCTCAAATGTTATCTATATTGTAACCCTTTGGACTCTGGTGGTAGCTTCCATATCAGTTCAATGACAGCAACAGGAAGGGTCTATATACATTCACTGGGGGTAGACCAATCAATATTTTCAACCTGCAGCCTTGTGGCCGCACGTTGAAAATATTGATTGGTCTACCACACACCTGCACTAAGTCTTAGCATACATCCCAGTTAATGAAATTGGGAGCGCGGTGGCTCAGTGGTAGACTGTTGGACTTCTATGCTAGAGGTCCCGAATTCGATCCCCGTCCGGGATGAACCGCGTTGTGTCCTTGAGCAAGGCACTTATCCCGCTTGCCAACATGGGGGCACGATGGCACCGTGTACTATGGTGTACTGCGCGTCGATGGTGCACATGTCTTCAACCGCTATAACCCAGCTTGAGCGGTGCTTGAACAGAGTTAGAATGTTGAGGAGCTGGCAGTTGCTCGACGATGCTCGGTGGTACTATCCGGGTACTGCGGCTTACTCCACCTGTAAAACTGTCACTGTCACGAATAGCCATTGTGCATAAGTGTGTAACCTTAAATACCAATAAATAATAAATAAACAAATAAATTTAATGAAATTATGACGTATCATGTTCCTGGGTTAAAAACGACCGCTCTTTATCAAAGGGTTAAACTATAAAATCGATTATTGTTTTTTTTTTCATCAAACTATTATTCAGGACGCTGAATGTATTATTCATTATTCATTTAGTTATTTATTTAATGGGGTTTAACGACACTTTCGACAGCCAGGGTCACCTCGTGTCGGACTGTTTTACGGATGGGGCAAGCCGGAATATCCAGAGAGAACCACCGAGCAGTAGCGAGCAACTGTCAGACTCCCCAAAGTGCTAACTCCCGCACAAGAAGGGTTAGCATTGGTTGAAGACATGTGCACCATCGACATGTAGTACGCCTTAGTACATAGCGCTACCGTGCCCCCACATGGACAATCGAGATGAAGTGCCATGCCTATGAACACAACCCAGTAACCCCTGGAGGAGATAGAACATTGGACTTTTTCAGTTTGACGTCCAATCCGCAAACACTGAGTCACCGCGCTCCCCATTAAGTTTAATTAAAATAATTTAAATAAACAATGAAAAATAAATTTAATCTATTTCAGTTTCTTTCCATCGATCCTATTTATTTTATTCCTGTCCAGTAACTGTTTGCAAAACATTCCTTGTACTAGAAGCTCCTATACTAAAATATTTAGTTCATATACCACTTGTTGCTTCTTCCACTGGACAGTTTATCTTGTTAGTGCTAAATTCTATTTCACGGTGGTGGAAATCTGGCGCACGCATTTTTGGCGACCCTGTCGCTCGCTCAATTTTAATACCCCCGTAAGCGTGCTTGGTTTCAGATGTTTGCGATATAGCCGGCATCTCGGACATTCCTACAGCTCCCTTCGTGAAGGGTAAAAGAGAAGCGGCATTAAGTCTGACTGTGGTCTTGAACTCTCAAGAAAGTAAATGTATTATGTCTGAACCGTCAGTGGAGAGATGGGCTGTCAATTATTCATGTTGGGTCACAAATAAACCACTGTGCCCTCCACACACATCTTATTCGTACTCGTTATGTTATCTATATAAATAATATTTAAATTTTACAGACATTACCATCTGTTCGATGCATTCTACAAAAACCATCTACTCCCGTATGGACCGATTAAGCAAGAAGTTCTGCCTGGATTCCAGGCAGAACGTCTTGCTCAATCGGCCCATACCCAACCTCAAAATAGGTGGTAAGTGCGCTCGTCTCTCATGCCAGAGGTCGATTCCCGGTCGCAGAAAGTTCTCGAGGTGTCAGAACACTCTCTGTCAGCGTCAATTGTAGGGGTGATGCTGTCACAGCGTACCGTTCGATTGGGTTGGGACGTAAAATGGCTGTCCTTTGTGCAGACAGAGACACACTCCATGCAGACTTAAGATCCCCTCATAGTATTCGAGAGAAACGAGGCCACGGAGTTGCCGCTATGAAGGTCATCCCACATGCCTGTGCCATTGGGCCAAGGAGAGACGTTAATATAAGTTACATAACTTGTTCGCCAATCCTTGTAAAACAAATAAGATTAAATAAATACTCAGCCTCAAAGGAGGTTGAAAATAGAAGCTAAAGAAACAATAGTAAAATACAAATTTCTTAAATCGAGGCAAGAAATTTTAAATCAAAACATAGAGGTGAACAAGTTCCAATGACCAAAAGTTGGAATGGAATGTTCCTGTATGCTTCATGTCGAGATTATATTTTCAAGGTTTCTAAAGGCCGAGACTTAAATTCAAATTGAATGTAAAAAACATAAAACAAAAGACTTAAAATTCGCATCGCTCTCATCGTCGATCTAAAATGGAAATTGACAAATAGAAGTGCACAATTTCAAATGACCAGAAAATGGTGTGAAGTTTCCTGTGTACTTTTTTATTGCTGAACTGAACTCACGAAATTAGCGTTTTCAATGGAAACTGTCAAAAATTTTAAGTGATGTAAAAACGTCAAACAGGGCGTTAAATTTAAAAACTGAAAAAAGGTGTCTTCTAATTTTTTAGCCTTGCCAAATAACAACGTTTCATGATAATGGGATGCACTTTAAGTTTTAGAAACGTTGACAGGAGTAACGTCACCCATATTATTGGCCATAACATTTGATAATTTTCCCGATCAGGCACCACATTTCTAGCCCTATGAACCCTGGTGGTATCTTCCACGACAGTTATTTATTTTACACTTTCGACAGCAAGGATCACCTCGTGTCGGACAATTTTACGGGTGGAGTAAGCCGGAGTAACCGGAGAGAACCACTGAGCAAAGGCGAGCAACTGTCATGCTCCTCGACAAACTAACTCCACACAATCAGGGTAAGCAATGGTTGAAGACAAGAGCACCATCGACGTGAAGTACGCCTTAGTACACAACGCAACCGTGCCCCACGTGTGCATTGGGGGTGAAGTGTCTTGCCCAAGAACACAACGCGATTGCCGCAGGTGGGGTTCGAACGTAGGACCTCTCGGCTTGCAGTCTGCAGCGTACCTACTGAGCCACCGCGCCCGCTGTAGGCGAGAAGGGCGGTCACCTAAGTAAAAGCTCTGTGTTTTATTCAAGTGTTGCTCAGCTGAATGATGTTGCACTTAGATAAGAAAAAAATCCAAGATTAATCAACTAATTACCGTTAATCCACTGGGATTAGCGGACCGCGAGTCTTTAGAAAAGGCAGCACTCAATTGGATAAATATTTCACACCGTCGAGGGTTACTCGCGACGGTATGGAGTATTTATCTAATGAAATGCTGCCTTTTATAAAGATGATAGCCTACGCTGTTTTATTGATGGAAAAACAATGCACCATTTCCACCCACTATTAAATAACTTTGAAGTTTGACCAGACATTATTCCCAACACCTTATTGATAAAATCACTGGGTTTGAGGCTGTTTTCGTGAATCGGTTATTGTTTCAGCCAAAATTGCCAGTTGAAGATTTTTTTGTCGTATAAGGGATAAAAAAAAGTGTATTTATTTTAATTTTTGGGTGGGGGGGGGGGGGGGGGGGGGGGGCGACATCGATCGCGCTCTTCGCCATGGCAATGGCTTTCCTTCACAAATGGAAAGAAATTTTTGGTGTCAAAATTTTAGAAATAGAACATTTATTGGTGATTAATCGAAATATTTAGTACGAATGGCTAAATTGGCACCCGACGGCGTGAATACTGCCCACGTGGCATGGATGAAATCCCATCGAATAATAATATGAAGAAAATAGACATAACAAAATTCTCTTTTTACCAAGTCCAAACAAACAAATTCGTACAGTAATGAAATGGCGTATTGGATAGGTGCAAGAAACACATGGTACGTGGATTTTTTTTAAATCTCTGTACCTTCTTATTTGTTGGTTGGCTTGAAGAAGCAGGTGTTACAATACAGTCGCCGTTGACTGGTCGTAATCCACGCAGTGATGTCCACGCATGCGTTTACCGGGTAATAAAAATCATCATCAGCAAAATTTTAATTAATGAAGCACCGGGTTGTACCCGGTGCTTCATTAATTAAATTTTTGATGATTATTCCTATAATTAGTGTTTGGAATCGAATCTTACTGCGTCCGTGGAACTATTGTCCACCCGTGGTAAGTAACCAGTCTACGGCGGCCGTACTGCACAAAAGGGTAAAAAGTTTCTTTCAAAATATAGGACTGCATTTGACTTTCAGGTAGATCATCATTATTCACCTAACACAAGACTTGCACATGCAAAGAAATATGTATTCAGTTTTAGTGGAGACACAAAGAAAGATGCACTACAAGGTTTATTAGTAGGGTTCACGCTGTCGGGTGCCAATTTAGACGTTGTATTAAAAAATTTGATGTCGAACCAGAAACCTTGATTTGCTAAAATTTTTACACCAAACTCTTCTTTTTACTTGTGAAGGAAAGCCATTGCAGGAGGTGGGGGAGCGCGATCGATGACGAATTAAAAAAAAAATTATTTAACACTTCTACGACAAGGACATCACCATCTGACGATAGATGCGGAAACAATTACTGATTTTCATAAAACACCCTCAAACGCTATGATTTTGTCAATAAGGTGTTGGGAATAGGGTTTAGATAAACTTTCAGCCTTAATTGGCAGTGATTGGAAATGGGACACTGTTTTTCCTTCGGTAAAACATTGCAGATTGTCATCTTTACATAAAGCGTTTATTAGTAGCGACAGTGATGCCGGGTGCTAATTTCGCCAATTACATTAAAACATTGATCTGGCACCCAAAACCCTCGTTGGCAAAGAAATTGGCACCAAAAACGTCCTTTCACTTGTGAAGGAACGCTATTGCGGTTGAGGGGCGGGGACAGATGATAAAAAAAAATGTAAAAAAGAATATTTTGTCACTTCTTCGACAACGCGATCGCCAGATGGCAATAGGGGCGGAAACAATTATCGATTTTCACGAAACACCCTTAAACCCAATGATTTTGACAATAAGGTGTTGGGAATAGTGTTTAGATAAGCTTTCAGCGTTAATTGACAGTGAGTGGAAATGGGGCACTGTTTTTCCTTCGGTAAAACATTGCAGGCTGCCATTTTTACATAAAGCAGTGTTTAATTAGATAAAATGGATAAATTAATTTAAATAGATAAAGAAGCATTTAATTGGATTTAATTAGATAAATACTTCGTAACGTCGCGAGATACTCGCGACGGTACGAAGTATTTATCTGATTATTTGCTGCCTTTTGTAAGGACTCGAGACGCTCTAAGCTAGGTGGTTTAACAGTAAGTAGTAGATTAAACTGTTATTATCTAACTACAAGAACAGGTGCACATTCCTACAACTTTTAGACTGAGCATTTATTGATTCAGAGGCAAAGATATAACTTGAGGTGAACGCCTTTCTCAAAAGATTTTCTCAGAACTTCAGAGTATTTCGGATTTTTTTCCGTCACCAAATTGTCCGTTCACTACAGAAATAATTTCCAGTTCATTTTTTCAAAACTCGATCAAAAAATACTATTAAAAAAAAGTAGGGGATATTTGATAAAAGTGAGATATGTGAAGAAATATATTTATATTTTCATCAAAAAGACATTTATGTCATTGCACTTTGACATCTATCTGGTGAATGATTTCAGCGATAGTTGGGTGTCTGACAAGCACACATTCCACGCACTGAGCTGTAGACGACATGGGCTGTCAGCCAGAGAATTTACCATATTCAGTCCAAGACCTCAGTACCTTGTAAATCCTCATCGGTTCGCGAGAGAAGCGCGGATCTGACGTGGCATACACCTCATCAAACGTCCAATACTAGCTTGACTGATGTTATTCCAATCTTCCTGCTATGCAGCGGCGAGTTCCTGGACATTGATAGGGGGCTGTTGGCGTTGTCGTATGCGCCTGCCAAGCATATCCCAGACGTGCTCGATTGATGAAAGGTCTGGACTTAGTGCTGGCAAGTCAGTGTAGTAATGATCTGCTCCTGGGGGAACTCTTTAGCGACACGGTTCCTGTGTGCTCTTGTATTGTTAACTTGGAAAATGAATGACGTTGCGCAAATGGCACCACATGAGCTGCTAACATGTTGTCACAGTAGTACTTCCCTGTGACACGCCCTTGGATGACTGTTCTGCTTGTCATGGCTATGCCTCCCCATACCATAAACGACCCACCACCAAAACGATCGTGCTGCCTAACGGTTACGTCATGGTATCGTTCGTTCCGCCACCACCACGCTCTGTTTCACCTGTCGTGGAAGTCGAGAGTGAACCTCGATTCATCGGAAAACATGACGTTGTTCCATCGACTATTGCCCCAGCGCTGTCGTGCTCCACACCAATTACGCCTTGCTGCTACGTGACGTTCAGTCAAACGTGGAAATATTCGAGGTCATCGAGCGTACAGATTCCAGCCCCGCATGCGATTTCGGATAGTCTGACCACGGACTCGCACATCTGTCGCTCGGTGCAGTTGGTGTCCAATTTTTGAGGCAATTTGATGGCGGTTACGTAATGCTGTGGTTCGGATGAAACAATCCTGTTTAGCAGTTGTCGCGCTTGGACGATCTGACCTACGTCTATCATCTGTCTGTCGGTAGCGTGACCACAACCTGCTAATCACCGATTGAGTAACGTTGAGAATTTGAGCCACTACAGTCTGTCTGTTGCCAGCTTCCAACATGTCAACGGCACGTAAACGTTCGTCACGTGTCAGTGTTCACATACCACAAAAGTTACGTTTCGACCAGAAACTATTGATGGACAAGTTTATACCAAGAAAAGAACGATGTGACCTCCAAAAAAAGCCCGTCCAGTAAAAATGAAAATTTCAAAACGTACCCCACAGACCTTAAAGCGGCACTCGTGCGAAAAACCTGCACGAAGTTTTCGTAGGCCGGTGACATTCGTGATCCACATAAAACTTGGTAACATATTGATTTGTCCAATCACGCGTATCCAATACCATTTTCCGAAAATATCAACATGAGTTATCCCCTACTGTTTCAATAGTATATATTTGTCTCCGATAGGAAAAAACACACATTAGCGTTTTGGCCACAGTATCCTTTGTTTGGCAGTAAAATATCCAGAATGACAAAAAAATTGGCACCAGAAAATTTTGGCCCAGCGTGCATAATATTTATTAAAGACTTGAAGAAACATTTCCCTTTCACGTTTATCTTCAAAACAAATAATTGTGCAAAAAATACGCTCGAACAGAAATATAACATAAAACTCAAATCAAAAATAGGCCAATATTCGATATAAGCCATTTTACTACTAATTGGAAAAAAACTGAAATAATTACAAAAGAAAATCTCAAATTTTATCTATTTTTTAAACTATATTTTCGTCTCTAACCCTTTACCTAACACGAAAGGCCGGCGACCTTTGCAAAAAGAGTTCTTGAATAACTAATTTTTTTTGTCTCAAAAACATAGGTTATGACCCCTCATTGGAACGAGCTCTTCGAGCTCGTTCCAAAGAGGGGACATAACCTATGTTTTTGAGACAAAAAATGAAAAAAATAATGAAAATTAATTGGCGATTTTTGTGAATAGCGCTGGACGGTTTTGGCCGTTACGTTGGATAAAGGGTTAAAATCGATTACATTTTGCTCAATCAAACTATTATCAAGGACGGCGGATGTATCATTATTTATTAAATTAATTTAAATCAAAAATCAAAAAACAAATTTAATCTCTCTTAATTTCTACCAAACTATACTATTCAATTTATTTCTGTCCGGTAACTGTCTGCAAAACATTACTAGAAGTTCCTGTACTAAAAAACTTCTGTGCCATTAGTACATGTACCACTTGTTGCTTCCAGCATTGGGCAGTTTATCTTGTTGGTGATAAATTCTATTTTAGTGCTTTGGTTAGAGCGACTCTTGCGCATATACAACGTTACCCGATGCAATAGAGACGTTGGAAAATATCTTAGCTTAACCATGCATGAAATATGGCCTACATGAATGAACGGTATGTAAAATTGCATCTGATTGGTTGTTTCGCATCTATTTAAAGTTATGGCATAAATGAAATGATTCGACACAAAAAAGTGCCACGCAATAAAATAACACAGATCGCCGAAGATGATATTTTTCTTCAAACATCCAAGGTTAATCGTGGTGTACACACAGAATACTACGCGGTGGAGAACGGGGTGGAGGGGGGGGGGGGGGGTGGTGGTGAGGGGGGGATAACTTGGGTCGGGAACACCAAAAACACTCCAAATCGGGAATGATCTGGACAACTGGATTGCTGAAACGGAAGCGAAAAATGTCGCCACTCAAATGTCCCCCTCCCAAGATGGCGTCAAGACAATCAACGCGATAACTCCTCCCAATTCATGACGTTTGTTGACGTGAAAGCTGTCAAGCTGTAGCTTGGTGTTGCCACGTTAGACCACTTTAGCTGACATAGTGTGACGTCATTACCATGATGATATATAGTGTCAAGGCAGGTTATTATGTTGATGCATGTTTCCATCTTCCAGTATGTGTGATGAAGGCCACCATCCTGATTTCTGTGGTGGCGCGTGGTTAGTATGACTGGACGGGCTTGGCTGGAGTGGGGGAGGGGGATGTGTTTCGAGGGTATGTTCGACTGAATGTGAGTATATGTGATTGCCGGAAACGCCCGACAATTACCATTAATTATTTTTTATTTATTGGTGTTTAAGGTCACATATTTTTGCCCAGTGGCTGATCATGACCACAACATGAGTATCAACTCAAGACCAGAGGTGAGCGTTAATAAGCCATGTTGCCCATTTTAGAGAGGATTTGCACCTCCCAAGCATTGGTGATTGGGTCCTATTTTACCAGTAATGCAGAGCCTGTTTACTGCAGTGAACAGGCACTGCGTCACTTCCGGGGTTCCCGCGGGGATATTACCATTAATTACCCAAACGAACTTTTCAAGACTGCTACCTTAGTATATTAGCCGATTGTAGTTTTAAGGCCAGTAGTTGTGTGGTAGAAAATTTTGCTAATGGTATTTGTAGGTAACATCAAGGTAACATTAAAGCTCTTAATCCCGATTGCGTACGTCGGGGCACAGTGGCGCTGTGTACTGAGGCGTACTGTGCGTCGATAGTGCACCTATCTTCAACCAATGCTAACCCTGCTTGTGTGGAGTAAGTACGTTGGGGAGTCTGACAATTGTTCGGCGATGGTCGGATGTTCTCTTCGGGTACAACGGTTTCCTCCACTCGTCATATGACCGGCAGCTAGTTTCCGGGCATATGACCGTAAGCATTACGTCAAACCGTAAATAAATTTTAACTGTCATTTGCCGTGTATTCCCGTAATTTTTTTTCGCGGTTTGCCGTTATTTGTACCGTCATATGCCTGGAAACTAGCTGCCGGTCATATGACCGTAAAACATTTCAACCATCATTTGCCTTATTTTCCGGTAAAAATTACCATAAAATAATTTCGGTAAAAATGACCGGAGGCAGATTTTTCCCAACGGTAAGGACCCGGACCCCTTTCCCAAGAAGGGTAATCAGATCCCTGGGTATGCCGACCTTAGCGGAGATTCGTGGCCACAAGCCATAAGATCCATCGAATATCGGTGACTCAGTTTGAACAGTTTGCTATTCTGCATGATTACCGAAACAATTATACGCATAAAAAAGTGACGTTATTTGATTTTCATGTCCAAGACTGCAATGAACATGATTCACTTGGCCACAAACATACAAATTGATAGTAATGCGTTGTTGTTCGTCTTCAAAAGCACCGGGCGTCCTTCTTGAAACTGGCGGGTTCCAGAGTGGCATATGGCAAGGCCGATCCCATAATTCATCATTTTTTACCGCCGTGAGACGTAATTGGACAGCGTGAAATACCTTCATTGGATCAAATTCGCGAGTTTTTCTTCGGCAAGACCGTTAAAATTAATTTACGGTCTCGAGACCGCTGTATTTGACAGTCATCTGACAGAAGTTAACCGTAGAGTAACGGTAATTGTTTACCGTGATATCTGCTGAAAACTATCAGATAAGGCTAAAAAGGGTATTTTGATTCTCAGGCAATCCCTCATTGAATTTGTACCCCCTCATTGGACATTTTTATTGCCTTTCAGTGTCTTCCAATATTAGTACAAACTCGGGGAGACCCGAAACTTCTTATATTTTTTGATTGGTGCATATTTATTTAGTTGCGTCTCTTATATGTTTGCCTTGTTACAATTTATGGGAGAGTGCCTATAGGCGCTCTCCCATAAATTGTAACGGGGCAAATCCCCATAGATTAAATACTTTTACTTCAAAAATAATATGAAGAGCATCGAAAGAGCATTAAGCCTTTGAATTGCAGTACCTACAGTTTGTTTTCAGAGGAATATTTTCTCTTTCAAATTAAAAATGTATTTATTTGTATAAATGGGCACTTTCTATATTTCTCTGTGTAAAAAGACAGCCAAAATCCTCTCCATGATCGCTCACTTTTCGCTGAAGAAAAATAAAAATTAAAAATACCCCCCTTCCCCCACCACTAATTTGAAAACAAAATTGCCTGAGAATCAATAAATTTATTTTGTGTGGCCTAACCATCCTCAGATAGAAATTCTCAGATACGTATCCTCGGGTAGTACATCGCTGTGTCATAAAAGTATCACCAGCTACCTGTATGTTTTCATGGGAAATATGTATTGAGACACACTGTGACATATCTCATAAGGACATCTGGGTCTTTTTAAGAATCTCGCCACTTGTCACAAGTCCTGTGCTGGATAAACGGGAAGTAGGAAAAGATCGCACTCGAATCAACTTGGTTAAGTGAATGTGAAGGCAGATGCTGGCTAATGAGAATGGAGTGAGCTGGCCGAATCCACCAAGACTCTGCTACTAATAGCAGTCGGTACGAGGAATAGCGTGGACTGGATCGGTGTTGGGGTCAGAAGTGGCCAGAACAGGTCAGAGAAGCTACAAAATATTAAAAACACCGACTTCGTACCAAGCTCGGGGATCTTCTCTACCAGAACATATTTCGTACCAATGGAACTAACCATTGACATACCTCATTTTGTTGTTGATCGTATTGCACATCGTGACTCAAGATGGTGGTCTGGAAAAATCTATTTGGGTAATTTATGGTTCTTTTCAAGTCGTTTTGGGTGATTATATATACTCGCTTTCAATCGAACGCACACTCCAAATATGCCCCCACTTCACCCCGGCTACTCCAGTGTCATTCTTCTCACGTGCCACCATAGAAACAAAGGTGGCAATCTCCATTTTATAGAATGGGCGACGGATACACGTATTACATTAGCAACATGCGATACACATGCGCACTTCCATCCATATTACCATGGTATTGCTATGGCAATGCACGCGACACCCAGAATACACAACGATATGACGGAACCTGAGATATATACGTCAAACACCACCCAAATTCAAAGCGCGGTACAAATATTTCCCAAAGTCCGTCTTCTCAGCGAGATGTGATGCGGCGACCCAGATCACTTCACTGTAGTGATAAAAGGTTTATTATATGACTTATAGTTCAACATCGCATGCCAACACTAGCATTAACAATTTCCCCAACCTTTTTTCTTACATTGGATTGAAGTAAAATAGAACTGTTTTTGTTTACACTTATTTTTGTAACAGGTGAACACGTCCGGGGAATCCCCCGATGCGCATGAATACAATATAAAAATATCATGAATACGATAAACTAGATGGTGTCATTTGTGTGCGAAGCACACTATAGTATATCCCCGCATTTGCACTTTCCTTTTTGGTTAGTGCAGGATACAGACTTGGATAAAAAGGCTTCACGCATGTGTGTGATTTAAAATGATAAAACAGTATTTAATTTCCTTCTGAAGACTCACATGTGAAACTACTTCAATATTTCAAACAAGATACTTCACCCAACATGATGTATAAAGGGTAGTGTTCTGATCACATCATTGTCACATGATTGAAAAACCACTTGGACCCAAATCAAAATTCCAAAACCTTCATGCACATCTACAGATGCTATCTGAACATGTTAACATGGTTTAAACATTTCGAATTCAATACCCTAAGAGCCTTTGAGCGGACAAAGATTTTCTGTGGATAAAAGTTGTTCCACTGGAACCACATGGAACCAAATTGAAATTCCGAAACCTTAATGCACATCTACAGATGCTATCTGAACATGATAACATGGTTTAAACGTTTCAAATTCATTACCCTAAGAGCCTTTGAGTGGACAAAGATTTTCTAAGGATAAAAGTGGTTCCACTGGAACCACCTGGAACCAAATAAAAATTCTGAAACCTTCATGCACATCTACAGATGCTATCTGAACATGTTAACATGGTTTAAACGTTTCGAATTCAATACCCTAAGAGCCTTTGAGCGGACAAAGATTTTCTGAGGGTAAAAGTGGTTCCACTGGAACCACTTGGACCCAAATCAACATTCCAAAACCTTCATGCACATCTACAGATGCTATATGAACATGTTAACATGGTTTAAACGTTTCAAATTCAATACCCTACGAGCCTTTGAGCGGACAAAGATTTTCTAAGGATAAAAGTGGTTCCACTGGAACCACTTGGACCCAAATCAAAATTCCGAAACCTTCATGCACATCTACAGATGCTATCTGAACATGTCAACATGGTTTAAACGTTTCGAATTCAATACCCTAAGAACCTTTGAGCGGACAAAGATTTTCTAAGGATAAAAGTGGTTCCACTGGAACCACCTGGAACCAAATCAAAATTCCGAAACCTTCATGCACATCTACAGATGCTATCTGAACATGTTAACATGGTTTAAATGTTTCGAATTCAATACCCTAAGAGCCTTTCAGCGGACAAAGATTTTCTAAGGATAAAAGTGGTTCCACTGGAACCACTTGGACCCAAATCAAAATTCCAAAACCTTCATGCACATCTACAGATGCTATCTGAACATGTTAACATGGTTTAAATGTTTCAAATTGAATACCCTACGAGCCTTTTAGCGGACAAAGATTTTCTGAGGGTAAAAGTGTTTCCACTGGAACCACTTGGACCCAAATCAAAATTCCAAAACCTTCATGCACATCTACAGATGCTATCTGAACATGTTAACATGGTTTAAATGTTTCAAATTCAATACCCTACGAGCCTTTGAGTCGACAAAGATTTTCTAAGGATAAAAGTGGTTCCACTGGAACCACCTGGAACCAAATAAAAATTCTGAAACCTTCATGCACATCTACAGATGCTATCTGAACATGTTAACATGGTTTAAACGTTTCGAATTCAATACCCTAAGAGCCTTTGAGCGGACAAAGATTTTCTGAGGGTAAAAGTGGTTCCACTGGAACCACTTGGACCCAAATCAAAATTGTGAAACCCTCATGCACATCTACAGATGCTATCTGAACATGTTAACATGGTTTAAACGTTTCGAATTTAATACCCTAAGAGCCTTTGAGCGGACAAAGATTTTCTAAGGATAAAAGTGGTTCCACTGGAACCACTTGGACCCAAATCAAAATTCCGAAACCTTCATGCACATCTACAGATGCTATCTGAACATGTTAACATGGTTTAAACGTTTCGAATTCAATACCCTAAGAACCTTTGAGCGGACAAAGATTTTCTAAGGATAAAAGTGGTTCCACTGGAACCACCTGGAACCAAATCAAAATTCCGAAACCTTCATGCACATCTACAGATGCTATCTGAACATGTTAACATGGTTTAAATGTTTCAAATTCAATACCCTACGAGCCTTTGAGTCGGCAAGCTTTTCTAAGGATAAAAATGGTTCCACTTGAACCACCTGGAACCAAATCAAAATTCTGAAACCTTCATGCACATCTACAGATGCTATCTGAACATGTTAACATGGTTTAAACGTTTCGAATTCAAAACCCTAAGAGCCTTTGAGCGGACAAAGATTTTCTGAGGGTAAAAGTGGTTCCACTGGAACCACTTGGACCCAAATCAAAATTGTGAAACCCTCATGCACATCTACAGATGCTATCTGAACATGTTAACATGGTTTAAACGTTTCGAATTTAATACCCTAAGAGCCTTTGAGTGGACAAAGATTTTCTAAGGATAAAAGTGGTTCCACTGGAACCACTTGGACCCAAATCAAAATTCCGAAACCTTTATGCACATCTACAGATGCTATCTGAACATGTTAACATGGTTTAAACGTTTCGAATTCAATACCCTAAGAACCTTTGAGCGGACAAAGATTTTCTAAGGATAAAAGTGGTTCCACTGGAACCACCTGGAACAAAATCAAAATTCCGAAACTTTCATGCACATCTACAGATGCTACCTGAACATGTTAACATGGTTTAAATGTTTCGAATTCAATACCCTAAGAGCCTTTGAGCGGACAAAGATTTTCTGAGGGTAAAAGTGGTTCCACTGGAACCACTTGGACCCAAATCAAAATTCCGAAACCTTCATGCACATCTACAGATGCTATCTGAACATGTTAACATGGTTTAAAAGTTTCGAATTCAATACCCTAAGAGCCTTTGAGCGGACAAAGATTTTCTAAGGATAAAAGTGGTTCCACTGGAACCACTTGGACCCAAATCAAAATTCCGAAACCTTCATGCACATCTACAGATGCTATCTGAACATGTTAACATGGTTTAAACGTATCGAATTCAATACCCTAAGAACCTTTGAGCGGACAAAGATTTTCTAAGGATAAAAATGGTTCCACTGGAACCACTTGGAACCAAATCAAAATCCCGAAACCTTCATGCACATGTACTGGTGATACCTGAACACATTAGCATAGTTTAAACATTAATGCAAGTGAATGTAACACCGGACGGACGGACGGACGGACATACGTACGTACGGACGGACGGAGATAACGACAATATCCCCGACGAAAGCGGGGATAAAAACGGACCGCCGTTCGAGCGCACCGATTCTAGCTCGGAGTAAAGTATTCTCTGCGATCGGAACAGCTAATTATGTGAAATCGAACACACCAGTAAATAGTCCGTCATACTATAAGGATACAGAATCGGATTCCACATTGTAGATATTTCGGGGACCATGAAAAGATAGTCAAACAGTAATGATATTTAGCGCTTAAATTAGAGAAGTCATATACTAATACACATTACTAAACTGAATAAACAGCACACCCTTGAAATATTATTGTCTGATCTCGTACGACGGTTTTCACGGTTTATATCTAGAATACAAAAAAAAAATGATTTCTACACTGATCGGGCATCTAACAGAAAGAGATGGGTTGGGGAATAGTTTGTCGTTTTATGGCATAAAAGTTATTCTTTATATTGCATTGTTCGGTCGTGTATTGCATCTGAATATGCCATTACGTCAGCAAAATACAAGTCAATTTTATCTGCCGGCACCCCAACAGACACGATTGGCTTACGTTTTACGAGCATAACCGACAGTCGGTTCTAGGACACCAGAGAATAAAATCGGCTCGTTTGAAGATACAATCGGGTCCAACTCTGCAGATGCAATTGGCTGACGGACATAATCGGACTTTCTGGCCTATTTTGGTCAAAACATTCATCAAAATAATTTATCTACAAAGCAACTAAAAACCCAGATCTACAGAACTGACCAGTACATGTGCAAGAGGTGTGTGGAAGAAGGCAATATATTTATTCATTTATTAATGTTTAAACCTTTGAACCCCAGCGGCCGCTTTTCCGGCCAGGAACATGATACGTCATAACGTCATTATATAGGATGGCTGTTGAGTAAATATTGTGGGGTCGACCAATCAGTATGTTCAACGTGCAGCCCAGGGCTGCACTTTGAAAATACTGATTGGTCTACCCCAAATAATGAATATGGGCTCTTCTAATTGATGCCACTGAACTGGCATGGAAGATACCACCAGAGTTCAAAGGGTTTTAAGGTAACATATTTCTGCAGAATGGTTAATCGTGGCCGCAACGTGGATATAAAGTCAAATCCAGCTAACCGTTTATACCCATGTTGCCCATTTTAGAGGACTTCCACCCTAGGCATTTACCGTCCTATTGTTCCAGTGAAATAGAGCTTGTGTACTGTAAGAAAATAAGCACAGATTCATTTCCTGGCGTTCTCATAGTTTCAAGCTGCAAATCTCTCCAAAATGCTTTGAGGAATTTCACCAATGCAATCTGATTCGACAGAGCTCGTTGAGATCTGTCAAACATGATTAGATTGGTTAAATTCTCGTTGTATTATGCGAAAATTTGCAGCTTCAGATATCTATCTTTTCACTTAAGTGTTTAACCCTTTACCTAACACGAAAAGCAGACGACACGTGCAAACAAAATTCTTGAATAACTAAATATCTTACCAGTATCTGGGAATTTCATTGGTTCAAAGACGTCACATGCAGACTGCATATAAAACCATATACTGCCTGTCAACATCAATATACGCTGACCGCTATGAGTAATCTCCCCTTTGTTCATTGATTATTCAAAATGGCGGCAGCCGATAAACGCTTCAAGTTGAAAGATTGAGTTTTGGAAGGCCATATTTGGTCTGAAGTGCAGGTTAGGCATCTCAAACGGCTTCATATTCTGTGGATGTGTGTCATGTTACCTTCGAAATGAAACTGGTATGTATGAATTTGCCTTGGTACAATTTATGGGAGAGTGCCTGTAGGCACTCTCCCATAAATTGTAACAAGGCAAAGACACGTGAACGCATTGTGAGAATTCTCTCATTTAATTTTGATCGCTGTTGTTATTAGTTCTGTGCATCGATGCAGCATTCGGTAAGATATATTTGTTACACAGTTTGTTCGTGGCCTAATATGGTATATCTGATGTCAGTTAATTCCATATTGGACTCGAGCAAAGCTCGAGTCCAATATGGAATTACCTGACACCACATATACCATATCAGGCCACCAACAAACTGTGTAACTAATAATATTTTCAGTTTTTGTTTCAAAAACAAAGCTTCTGGTCCCTCATTAGAACGAGCTCAATGAGTTCGATCCAATGAGAGGTAATAAGCTATGTTTTTAAGACAAAAAATAGGTGGGGGGGGGTGAATATTGAAAATTGAATCGTAATGTTTGTGAACAGCGCTGGCCGGTTTCTCCGTTACTTTGGGTGAAGGGTTAAATTACGGTATCTCAAAGGTCGCCCATCCTCTATCCCTGCAAGAGAGAACCAAGTTTTGCTCACTTGAAAGTTGAAGAAAAAAACACTGGAGAAAGTAACGTAAAAACGCGCTACCTGCCAAATTAAGCTGATATTTTCTAGATAGCCAGACATTTTTTTCTGAAGAAGATTTTCAAAGAAGATAGGTCAGGTAGCAGCTTTCAGCACCAGTCAAGACGAAGTGAGATGAATTATTTCTCACCGCCAATTACTTACTTCTTTCAACAGCCTTTTATCGCACATAGCAAAACCATTGTCGGTACATAAACTTGCCAAAATCTTAATCTCATAACTCTGTAACCACCATTCCATCCTTTGTATTTGGATGTAGTACATTCTTTTAACTTCAATATGATGGGACCTGTGTATGGATTGGATACCACTCAGAATCTCAGAATGCTGGAAAAAAATTTCAGCCTTCACCAGTTTAAAGCATTTTCGTGCGGAGCTTGACCCTTCTCATTATATTAATTAATTATTTATATATTTATTAATTAATTTATTTATTTATTGTGTAAGGGCACATGTTTCTATACAATGGCTAATTGTGACCACAACATGGATATGAAGTCAAGTCCAGTAAATCGTTTATACCCACGTTGCCCATTTTAGGGGGACATCCACCGCAAATCTTGATGACTCGTCCTATTTTACAAGGTAAAACAGAGCTTGTTATTTATTGGTGTTTAAGATCACATACTTCTGCACAATGGTTAGGCTAATCATGCCCACAACATGAGGATAAAGTCAAGGTCAGTCAATCGTTTATATCCCGTGTTGCCTATTTTAGAGGACTCGCACCCCAAGCATTAAAGACTGTTTTCTATTTTACCAGTGAAACAGAGCTTCACTTCCTGGGGTTCCCACGGGAGGGACAGGACTTGTTTATTGCCCATGTAAACATGCACTTCTTCACTTCCCGCGGTTCACACGGGGATCAGATTCTCTTGAAGACACATTGAACTGAAACACCTTGGGTCCAATGCGTCAATGCATGTTACAGGTCTGAGACATATTTACGTCAGTGTGTCGATATTTGATAAATAAAATGGTACTAAATCAAGAAAAATAAACAAAAATAGCTAATGAAATGCAACATTTTCGGGTTTCTTTTTGAACAGGCGAGTTTCAAAATCGTTGTGGACTAAAAGGTCGGCAGTGATTTTTCAACTAGATCGCCACCCAGTAGCGATACGTTCGAAATTCTCTGTCGCTTTCCCTGGCCCTTCCCAAACTCAAATAAAACATGCATTGGGAGAAATATTTACTTTAAAACAAAAAGACAAAAACGGTGCACTACATTTTTTTTTATCTCTAAAAGAGTATTTTAAACAAATTCTATTGAAATTCTTTGACTCCGACCTGGAGCCAATACTTGAAAAGTTTACAATTGTATTTTCTAGAATTGTATTTTCTACCTATTAATATAACTGACTAAGATGAATCATTAGCATTTTAAAAGATGTGGCAATTTGCCAACTGGCAAATTGCCACATCTTTGAAAATGGTAATGGTTCATTTCAACCCATTTAAAGTCATAACTAGAAAATACAATTATAGAAAATACAATTGTAAAAGTTTATAGTATTGGCCCCTGGTGTGGTCATGATTCGACATTGTGCATAAGTATGTGACCTTAAACACCAATAAATAAATAAATAATAAATATTGGCCCCTGGTCATCACAGCTGTCGCTTTCAACTCTCTCCACCCCTCTGAAAACTGTTCTGTTCCGTCCACTGTTTTAGTGTTAGGTGCGATCTATTCTGGAATAGGACAATGGTATTTGTGTATCTGTTAATTGGCTGATGAAATGTTGTTGTGTGACATGTGTTAAAAGGAGAGTTGTTTATTTTTCCAACAGAGTGGCACCCTATGACGTACCCTCAAATAAATGAAGCGTCTCCCAGGAGAGAGTTCAGGTTTCAGCGCACTACTTATTTTTGTTTGTTCTACAATGTCAAACGAAACAGTAAAAATTGTTAATTATCACTTCATCGCATGGTCATACTCTTTGTGTGATAACCTTACCGCTTCTGGATATGTTTAGAGTTGAGAATATGCCAACGCAAACTTCATCACGACAAACGGATATGATTGAGGCTGAATGTCTAGACAACTGAGAAAAATCTCGATCACCTGCCGTTTTTAGTACATCTCTGTTGTGCGTTGGTAAATATGTCTTTTTAACTACTGGCAGCAGTATACCTTGTTTCACGAAGTAACATTTTTTACGGTTCTACATACAAACTTGAATATATCAATTATTCTCTTGAAGACTCAAGCACGCGATTTTGGTCTAAAAATCAAATTCCTGCATACACAACATTCAGAATTTTGATAGTCATTTACCCTCTCCGATATTGCCTCATCTTATCCAAACTGTATCAACTGCTAGGGGCGCGGTGACGTCGCGGTAACCGGTTCTCGTCAGATCACTAAAGTTAAGCAACGTCGAGCGCGGTTAGTAGTTGGATGGCGACTATTTCTGCAACTGATTCGCGTTGTGTCCTTGGGCAAGACACTTCACGCCGACATGGGGACACGATGACGCTGTGCACTAAGGCGTATTGCACGTCGATGGTGCGCATGTCTTCAACCAATCTAACCCTGCCGGAGCCGCAGTACAGAGTTCAGAGTTACGATGTTGGAGATCTTACAGCTGCTCGTCGTTGCTCGGTGGTTATCTCCTGGTACTCCGGTGTGACAGGAATGATAGTCCGTAGGAACGTTAGTCCCTCTGGACTATTATTCCGCGGAATTACTACTATTCCTAGAAATGTTAGACCTAGGACTATAATTGCGCGGAATAATAGTCCAGAGGGACTAATTTTCCTACGGACTATCATTCCTGTCACATCGGCTTCCTCCACCCATAAAACTGGTACCGACATGATATGACCCTAGCTGTTAATGTGTCGTTAAACCTTAATATATAAACATCAACTGCCAATTGAAATGTGCTATTTATACAAACCTATGAGTACGGTTGTTGAGTTCGACGGTTTAACCCCTCGAACGCGATAGGCCGGGGTTTTTTTTCGTGCTCAAGAATATGATACGTCACAATTTTGGGCTGCACGTTGAAATTATTAATTGGTCTGCGCCCAAATAACAGAGATGGTGATCTTCTTGCAATTTGCCCGGGCGCGTTGTGCCATGACGTGTGGTTGGTTTAGAAATGGAGTATATCCTCTTTCCAATAATGAACAGATTTCTTAAGTTTTTTTCTTGAATGACACATTCTTATAGATGCCTTGACTTGAGAATATAGATTTCGCTTTGCCTCCCGTAAACTAGTTCTCGTCAGATCAAGATCAACGAAGTTAAGCAACGTCGAGCCCGGTTAGTTCTTGGATGGGTGACCGTCTGAGAGATCGATACAGACTCCGGCGTTGATTCCTTGGACAAAGCACTTAACCCTGATTGTTCACATGGTGCACGATGACGCCGTGTACTGAGGCGTACTGCACGTCGATGGTGCGCAAGTCTTCAGCCAATCTAACCCTGCCTGTGCTGCTGTGCGGAGTTACAATGTTGGAGAGCTGGCAGCTGCTCGTCGTTGCTCGGTGGTTCTCTCCGGATGCTCCGGCCTCCTCTGCCCGTAAAACTGACACCGACACGATATGACCTTGGCTGTAGTGCAGCATTGTTTAACAGTATATCAGTGTGAGGATGTGGGCAGGCCTGGCATTCTGAAAAATGCAGGAGGGCAAAAAATCGCTCTCCTCAATCAGCTTAGGAGAGCAATTAGCTTTACACAGCATTTTAAGTATCCGGTTGAACGAACTCATTGAAACTGAAACCAACAGACTAAATCAGTGATTTTATTAACTTTACTAAGGTAAAGCGAAATCTCTTAGACATCTAGATGTCTCACTCAACAACCGAACACACACTTGACAAGACCTGTGTGTGTACCCAGACCTGTTGTCCAAGAAAGTCATACGCCTACCACTACCACCTTCAACCCCCCCCCCCCCCCAAGGGGTTTGAAGGTGGTAGTGGTAGGCGAATGACTTTCTTGGACAACAGGTCTGCTTGAATCTATAGTCACATCCTGGTGCAAGTGACAGGATAGTAGTAATGGTAGTATATTATAGTGTCAATATTCCTTGAATAATTACCCCTCAAACTGTGATGTCAGTTGTTGAACTTGAAACTGACAGAAAAAAAAAATATTTCTGTGACCCATTTTGCTTCAGATGATTGCAACTGTGTTTGGGTATGGTTGCAGCCATTAACTTTTACCACTAAACCACTTTTAAAATAAAATTGCGTGATGTTATGTGTCTTCGAAGTTAAATTACATTTTTGCTTTACAACAAAAATTTAATGTGAGCATAATACATGTAATCTCAATCATCCCAGACCAAAATATTTTGGAGAGCAATTTTTCGCTCCCCTTAATTCTTTCAGGAGGGCAGTAAGGAGAGCTAAAAAATCGCTCTCCTGAAATTGCCAAGCCTGTTGTATGCATTAAATGTCACTTTTCTGTCCATGTATACTCATTTGTCTTTGGTGGTATTAATTTCAATGATCAACTCTGATACCGCAATCAACTGCAGCAATCATAGTCTCCGTAATATGAGAAGTAAATCACACTGAATTCCGCCTTTCTAGTATATTTTCCAAAAGATATATCGTTCCTTGAGTGCATCAATACACCACTTACGATGATTTAGCATTGTAGGTGGCGCTTTGATTCACTCACGTGACGACATAAACAGAATCCATCAGTTACGTATAGTTTAAAATACCAAGAAATATGGTCATGTTCCATCATAATGGCTTTAGAGAAAAATTCCACTGGGCTCTGTTAACTTCATTCCAGTTGAGTCTGTTGTATGAATGGCCATTTGTAAAAATATGCCAATTAGCCTACGATCTATTGGATGCCTCTCCCACCCCACCCCCACCCCTCGTCAAATCGTACTTTTTATAGTACCCCATTGTCACGGCAAAGCCAGCCTAAATATAGGGGCAAGGGGCCTCATATATAAAGATAGTGTAAGTTCTAAAGATATTCCGCATCAAGGCGAAAACCCTACGCGAATTTCACTTCTCTGTGAAGCTGGACATGGAAAACACACACGTGGTGTATATCCAGCTTCAGCGCAGGGACCTTGGGGAGAAACGGTATGTTAGATAAGGTCTAATCTCATTTAAGTTATACAGTAGTCGCGAGTCTTACGAGACGTAATCGATTGGTGGCAGGATATCGTCACGGCCAATTGAGAAACGAGATTCTAAAAGATAGAAATGTCTGTCGTGTCGTCACCTGATCATTAGTAGCAATGACTGGCAGGAACGAATCGGTTCTCTCGACAAGTGAAATCACCGTTAAGTCACGCGCGAGATGATTTGTATTGATTCTGTCTCGATATACGTCATCTCCCACCGTTTTGACAGATGACAGATGAGCGTCCGTCCACCTGACAGTTTAGGGTAAAAAGTATATATACCTTGAAGAGCAGAGCATTAGACACACACAATGGGGTCACACACACGTTGGTGAAGTCCAGGGCAGGCGGACTCTGTTTCCTGGCATAGGGGTACCTTCGATCACAGGACCCTGAAACGGCTGGAATCGCCAGAGAGGGCATTCCACGATTGATTTAGCTTAAGGTTGATAGGCGGCTAGAGTGCCAAATTCGTTGAGAAGGAAAACCCAGGTGGAACGTTAAAGTTTAGATTGTCGAGTAGCAGGTATCAGCCTGCAATAGTCAGAAGTGTAGGTTAATTGTATTGTGCGTATTAACCCTTTGAAGCGTCAGACTGATTGCGTTCTGAGTAGTTTGTTTTGCTGTCGGAACATCGTAATACCGACTGGAGATCGGTGTGAGTGACAATTTCCCCCTAGCACAAAAAGGGGCATTTGTGAATCTTGAATTCAACCAGGAACAGTGACATTTCAATAGGACTTTCACGGAGGACTTTCAAAAGGCACATAAGGTATGAATAGACAATACCTGACCCAAATCAGAAGTACGGTGGCTTTATAGATGATGAACATTGCTGGTCGGAACCCTCCGACAGCCAGAGGTTCAGTTACGCGCAGACGTTGACATTTGAGCCAAAGCGGGTGAAGCTCTTATGGCGAGCTCATGTAATAACATTTCAGATTTGTGAAGCTCTTATGGCGAACTCACGGTAGTAACATTTCCAGAGTGTAGACTATAGTGCCAGTAGAGGGCTATAGAATGACTATATAATTGTTGAGAATTATTTAACCCTAGCAACCCATTTTCTGTGAAAAGAATCAAATTGTTGATTGTTGAAATATTGAAACGGCCTTATTTTTATGTGTAAATAAAAGAATCGTTGTTACTTTAAATCATTCTTTCCATTACACAGCCTGAAGTGATTAGGAATCATACCTAACGGAAATCGAACCTATTCCAGGCCAATTTGGCAGAAAAGGAATCACGGCGTCGGTCTAACTCAGCTCCCAGCGGCAAGTTCGCGACACTTGGATTCCAACCCTCCACGTTGGTCTAATTTTCCCGCAATTTCATCAGCGGTACTAAATAACCCCACGTCAGCCCAGGCCTTACGGGGCCTCAGGTGTCCTGACACCCATCCCATAAATACTGCAGATTCTGAACAACTCACAAGTCGTGCCCTGGCACATAGAACACATTGGAACTCAGGGCACGAAGTGTGGCACAAGACACATCTTGCCAATGATGAAAAATGATTCCATTTTCTGGGTAAACACAGCAATGATATGGTTACCTTGGCTTTAATGAAATCCGACTCTCATGATGAAAAGCGTGATATATCTGACCAAATTGCTGGAATGATGACTAGTGTAAATAATTCCCCTTTGAAGTGTAATTAATTTGATTACAGTTGTGGTATAGCAAAACAGGTCAGAAGTTTTCTAAGTCCACACATTAAAGAAGTTTTATACTGAGTCGAGTTTTCAGTTCGCATTGACGTTTAGCGACCCGGGACACTGGGAGAATTGTAAATCTCGTTCCACCATGGCAGAAAATTTTGAGACCCTAATTCCGATGTGACAGGAATGGAAGTCCGTAGGAAAATTAGTCCCTCTGGACTATTATTCCGCGGAATTATAGTCCTAGGTCTAACATTTCTAGGAATAGTAGTCCGGCGGACTACTATTCCTAGAAATGTTAGACCTAGGACTATAATTCCGCGGAATAATAGTCCAGAGGGACTAACGTTCCTACGGACTTCCATTCCTGTCACACCGGGCCTGCTATTCACCACTTAAATTGTGTTAAATCCACACAGCGTCATACACAAACCTCGCCAATGGAACTTTATTTTTTTAATTTTTGCTTCAAAAACATGGCTTATTGACTCGTCGATCTGATCTCAAATATATATTTCTTTTTTTATTTTTAATTTTTTTTTAAATCTTATTTTCATTTTACAATGATTGCCGAACAAGTTATGCAGCTTACATTAACGCCCAGCCTTGACACAATGGCGCTGGTGTGTGGGAAGACCTTCGAAACGGCAACTTCGTAGCCTTGCTCTTCTCGAATACTACGAAGGGATCTTTAGCCTGCATGGAATGTGTCTCTCTCCGCACAGAGGACAGTCATTTTATACGTCCCCTCGAGAAAGGACGGTACGCTGTGACGGCATCAACACCACAATTGATGCTGACAGGGAGTTTTCGGACACCTCCAGAACTTTCCCCGACCGGGGACCGATCCCGGGACATCTGGTATGAGAGAAACCAGCGTACTTATCAAGACGCCCTCCACTTCAATATATGTTTCTTTACTTTTTCGGGAGAAAATATTCTAAATATCGCGGCTGCTTTTTGTGGTAGACAGACGATAAAAGATGATGTGATTGTATTTTTTCCGCAACAAATTAATTATGAATCACCATTCAACATCTGCTGCATCCAAATTAAATTATTAATAGAAATTCCATACTTGATTTTATGAACACGGTAAAATATAAAAACCTGGCTTTATTAATAGACAAGGTATGTATTTGGATGGCCATAAAAGCTGGACTCGGGGATTTTTTTTTAAATCTGACGTAATTCTGATTACAACGGTATTTGGGGAATCTTGATTAGACGAACACAAATGAGTTAACCCTTTACCAAACGCACGTGATATCAATACTTATTATTTCACGTGCAACTATTTCTATCCACCTGGATGCGCATGCGCGAAAAATTAAGTTATTTTCTGTTTCCAGTTTACTATATCTGTCAATGGGAGAAAGATGTAAAACTTAATTTTTTACCCAAAATTGTTTTTCCATCAAATGTGCGTTCATATAGTCAAATAGTTCAAGATATACTCTTTAATCCTCTGAAACCGGCAAACCGCTTCACTGGCCCAGGAACATGATACTTCAATAAGGTGGATGGCATTTGTGATTGTGTCAGTTGACCAATCAATATTTTCAACGTGCAGCCCTGAGGCTGCACGTTTAAAATTTTAATTGGTCTACCCCAAATAATGAATATGGAATCTTCCAATTGCAGCCATTGGACGAGATGGACGATACCACAAGTGTTCGAAGGATTACAATAATGTTAAATTCTTATTGGTAGACAAAGTTCTTCATACTTCCATTTCTGTTTAAAGTTTCTAATTATATCTATTCTCTTATATACATTGATGACAAAAAGGCTGACTGGAGGAGCTTTGAACCTAACAATGATATTAACTTCTTAAAGCATGATTGCGGCGTTCAACATTCCATAGAAAGCAATCTTCAAATTATTTGATGGTTTAACCATTTCGCTGGTGTGCAATTTGGTAATATCCTGTGCTGAAGCATATATTGGAGGGAATGGGGTTAAAGTGAAAAAAATGAAAGCGCTAATAACGTTCACGTATATGTAAATTTAAAACTGTTATTATACAGTACGTGGATAGTGTATTATCACTAAATCACCCCTGGAGTGGCGATTCCACCCAAGCAAAAATTGCAGATTTGTTGCAAACCATAACAAGCACAAGCACAGTTCCAGCCAATGGACCTCCGGGTTAAACCCGGAGGTCCATTGGCTGAAACATTGTTTGTGATTTTGTCCGTATGTGCAGAATTTGAAAGTGATACTTTGGGTGATACCTCCACTCTACGGGTGATTTTGTTACAATCCATTCTCCACGTTGGAGCAACGTTGACTGAGTTCAACAATGTTTCCAAAACTACTCCCAGCCACACTCCATAAATCTCAAAAGAAAAGACGTCTAGTCGACTTGAATTTAGTTCCTATTTAATGGACTGACCATGTAGTCCAAACTTTGCTCCACAGGCCGTTATATATTTTTGTTTTGTTTTGTCGCCCTGTGGCACAGGACAACAAAAAACAATTATATATGTTGGGACGAATTTACATAGACGCGAAAAATGTTTGGGATCAAATGGATAATGCCATATCGTCTGTCGTTTGCATTTCGTATAACATGCGTTCTATTGAGAATAACAACGAGCTGTCATATCCATTCCCTGTACATGTATGTGGTATCTCCGTACTGAGTACGGACTTATCGCACAGGCCGTCAACAGTTGGTTCCGTACTCAATATGGACCTGTAGCAGCGAAAGGGTTAAAAAAGTTTTGGCTATGGGTTAGTTTTAATATTTCTATTTTACTTAGAAAAATAGTGATTTTTAACTTTGTGCGACTTCGACAGACTTCTCTCCACTTCCAGCTGTCTTCCACTTGAAAGCGACGTCATTTCTATAGGCTTTGAAAATATAGGTGTTTAGTTTTGCATTGACCACAAAACTAAACACCTCGATTTCAATGTGATTTTAACGATTTAGAATTAACCCTTTACCCAACGTAACGGCCAAAACCGGCCAGCGCTATTATCAAAAATCGCCAATTAATTTTCAAAATATTTTCATTTTTTGTCTCAAAAACATAGGTTATGACCCCTCGTTGGAACGAGCTCGTCGAGCTCGTTCCAACGAGGGGTCATAACCTATGTTTTTGAGACAAAAAATGAAAAAAATTAATTATTCAAGAATTTTTTTGGCAAGTGTCGTCTGCTTTTCATGTTAGGTAAAGGGTTAATAACCTTTCGAGAGGTAAAGTTTAGAACAATTTGATGGATATAAAGTTGACGGCTAATTGAAAAACCTTTTGGTGTTGGTGTGTTTTTTTTTAACAGTTACGCAGTATCATTTTCCAATGAAAGCTTATAAGCTATGTTTTTGGTGCAAAAATTAACATCTTTTGTGTTATTTATTTTGTTACTATTTATTGATGTTTAACCCTTTACCCAACGCAGACGATATCAAAATTTATTATTTTAAATATCATTTTTTTAAATTTTTGTTTTGTTGAAATTTTTTGATAATAATATTTTTTCAGCTGCTGAATTTGTATATTACGCGGGCGGATGTGGGCGATTCGTTGGGTAAAAGGTTAAGGTCATATACTTATGCACAATGGCTAATCATGACGGTGACAGTTTTACGGGTGGAGGAAGCCGGACTACCCGGAGAGAACCACCGAGCAACGACGAGCAGCTGCCAGCTCCCCAACATCGTAACTCTGCACTGCAGCACAGGCAGGGTTAGATTGGTTGAAGACATGCGCACCATCGATGTGAAGTACGCCTCAGTACTCGGCGTCATCGTGCCCCCATGTGGACAATCGGGGTTAAGTGCCTTGCCCAAGGACACAACGCGGGAGTCCGAATCGATCGCTCAGACGGTCACCAATCCAAGGACTAACCGGGCTCGACGTTGCTTAACTTCGGTGACCTGACGAGAACCGGTTACCGCAACGCCACCGCGCCCCCATCTTTTGTGTTGGGAATTTTTTTAGCAACTGTGATCCGCTGCTAAGGTTAGGTAAAGAGTTTTAATAACAAACGACCGAGTCTCCTAGTGGACAAAATAATCTGAGTCTTTGCAACAGTAACTCCATACATGACGTAAATAACCATGCTGTAACTTATATGACATAAGGCAGTCACTCCCATCCACACACACACTTTAAGATTTCTTTGTTTCTCGACGGGAGTTTTTTCTAAATATTTACTTACTTGTTATGTATTTCATATTAAAGGGTTTAAATTTAACCAATAGACAAAACTACATGTATGTTTCAATGAGTTGTTTTGTATTCAATGAGTCAGATGTGCGTAGGAAGAAAACGTCGAGACCGAAGGTCGAGACGTTTTCTTTCTACGCACATCTGACGAATTGAATACAAAACGGCTCATTGAAACATACATGTGGTTTTGTATTTATTACATGACCCAAGCACCTACTGACCTAATTTTCTTTTCTATCAACGGTGGTAAACACCATGCACTTTATGCAGTCGCATTGCATAAAAAAGTCCCGGTTGGAACAGGTTGGTGTGCAATACGGAATTCCGTATTGCACAGCCGTATTGCACGCCGTATTACATAAGAGAGACTGCATGGGCATGTAATAAATACAATTCTGTCTATTTCTCATCGATAACATGACAGTCTGTTTCCTCCCACTGATAACACTCTAAAATGCTCAGACCATTGAATTTTGCACGTTTCACAATGTGCAATGCCAGGAAGTTTAGCAAATATAAAATAAAAACTAATGTTTGTAATGGTCGACCGAATACCGACAGTTCTCGATTTCTCAGAAATCTGAACTCAAGTGACACAAAGAGCCCTTTTTACGACCAGCCTACCATAACAACACGTGACCTGCAGAAGTCGATGGATTCTGGTAAAATAAGGGAGGTGCCCTATCGTAACCTTTTGATGAAGCTCATCACCCCCTGTGGTGCATATTAATGTTCAACAAAATTTAAGACTCTCAAAAGTAGAGATGTGCGGTATTAGAAGTTGAAGTTCAATATCGGTTTCGGTATTTGTAAACGGTGGAGGGGGGGGGGGTATACCTCGGTATCGGTTCGGTATAGTTTGCTGACAGTACCAAAGGGGAATTCACATAAAAAACAAGTTGTTCTTCCATCATTCTACCACAATGCTATAAATGCCGCTGCCAGCGAGCTCAACGATGGCATTCTTTTATAAACACAAATCATATCTACAGTAATTTTGAGACTAGGGTAGGTTAAATGTTAATACAGATGTAAAAACAAGATTTTGGTACAGATAACAAAGCCGTGCTAATGAAATGAACCACCTCGGGTACAGAGACACAATATTATATGTTATTATTTAATATTTTAATGGTTTTGTATTTATTACATGACCCAAGCACCTACTGACCTAATTTTCTTTTCTATCAACGGTGGTAAACACCATGCACTTTATGCAGTCGCATTGCATAAAAAAGTCCCGGTTGGAACAGGTTAGTGTGCAATTTATTTATATTTATTGATGTTTAAGGTCACATTTATGCGCAATGGCTAATCATGACCGTGACAGTTGTACGGGTGGAGGAAGCCGGAGTACCCGGAGAGAACCACCGAGCAACGACGAGCAACTGCCAGCTCCCCAACATCGTAACTCCACACTGCAGCACAGGCAGGGTTAGATTGGTTGAAGACATGCGTACCATCGACGTGCAGTACGCCTTAGTACACGGCGTCATCGTGCCCTCATGCGGGCAATGGAGATGAAGTGTCTTGCCCAAGGACACAACGCGGTTGCCGCAGGTGGGATTCGAACCGAGGACCTCTCGGCTGGCAGTCTGCACCTCTACCTACTGAGCCACGGTTGGTGTGCAATACGGACTGCATGGGCATGTAATAAATTAAAATATTTCACACCATCTGTGGTCATTATTTTTTATATTTGTTTAGTTCAGGTGCAATTCCGAACATACAAGTATCCAGAATACGATGTTCGTGTTACAATAAGTCGCCAACTGTTGGTATCCACATATCGTTTTCATATATCTTTTAATTTGTATGTCCAGGACGACTAGCATTAATTACTTCATCGCTGTCCCACAATGAGGTATGAAGCTTTCTAATTAGTCCGACAGAACAAGAGAAAATTCGACCCCAGTGGAGTGTGCTGTTACTAGTGCAAAAATAAGGGGGACAACTCCATTTTTTTACTCGAAACTAATAGTTCAGGACATGAGAATTATTTTTTCAAAATTTTCAAAAAAATTCAACAAAACCATATCTAGTGACCCCCTCATTGGAACGAGTTCGACGAGCTGATTCCAATGAGGGGGTGAGGAGTCACATGATATGGTTTTGTCGAATTTTTTTTTTTAATATTTTTTATTTCAATGCTTTATTTGAAAATTACCCCGGCGGATGCAGCCGATTTTTAGGCAGAGAGTTAAAGATTAAATTACTGGTAAATGTCGATGCTTTAAGCCTTTGAATCCTGGTGGTATCTTCCATGTTAGTTCAATTGCAGAAATTGGAAGAGTCCACATTCATTATTTGGGGTAGACCAATTAATATTTTCAACGTTGAAAATATTAAATGGTCTACCCAACAGATTCACTCAGCGGCCTTCCCACTTAAGGAAATTGTGACGCATCATACTTCTAGAACCGGAAAAGGGGCAGCTCGGGTTCAAAGTCTTAAAGATAGAAACCAGGAGATACTATGGGATAATAAAATATAGACTGTGTCTCGATAAAATTTTATGCCAAGCTTCTTGCGTTGAATAGTTAAGTCCACTTGTGTGATAAAACTATTATTTTAATCAAGCCTTCTGATTGATATGATTTGGGGAAATCTCAGATTTGCCAAATAAACCGATCTTCAGCCTATTTGATTAAACTCTTTGTAATACTTGCCAATTTTAGCCATATTGAACTTTTTCTACTCCTTTAGTAAGGGCGAGTATTTCGAGTTATCTTTCGCGCACGCGGTCTTATTTCACATGTAATTGTCTCCAAGCAGGAGAGGTATTATTTATCTCAAGATCATAAATGGGGAAGAAAGACCACTTTTCAAAGTTAAATGGAACCATTAAAATAATAACATATCCAAAATATGTTTATAGAACAAAAAAAAAAATAATGTTTGTTTTAATAATCTACTTCCGTTCAAATTTTCTCATAAGGGTTTAGTACATGCTTAGGACTTTGAAGTTACCCCCTTAGCCTTTTCTACCAAATTAATAAGGTGATGTACTTGGACAGGGATGTGGCTAGAGGGTTTCAGCTGGGGGGGGGGGGGGGGTCCACCGGTGTAAATTCCAACTGTGAGTGGTTTCGATGGGTGGTTGATTTCAACAAAACCATGTCATGTGACCCCTCTTTGGAACGAGCTCATCGAGCTCGTTCCAATGAGGGGTCACATGATATGGTTTTGTTGAAATTTAAAAAAAAAATGATATTTAAAATAATGAATTTTGAAATCGTCTGTGTTGGGTAAAGGGTTATGAATCCTTCTGAAAATTTTCACTAGTCCTGAAACGGAAAAAAAGCATCATTTATAATATGTCTGGGTCAGAAAATTTACCGGATTGGTGTCAGAGTCGAAATTTTGAGGCCATGTCAATTTTAGAGTAGGAAATTTGAAACTCAAGTTTCCAGTTGGAAATAAAAAGATCAAAATTTCTCATCATTAGTTGGAATTTTAATATTTTTCATGAACAATGTTAATTTATTGAATTTCCAACTATTTGATTTTTGACCTCGGAATTTCCAACTATTGAAAAGAAATACTCGTATCGGAGGGGGGGGGGTGAGACCCCCCCCCCCCCCCCCTGTAGCCACATCCCTGTACTTGGATAAAAAATGAAAATTTTAAACAAAAATGGACTTCAAACCGAAAGGCCCACGGTTCGATTTCCGCCAGGGGTAACTGCGTTGTGTCCTTGGACAAGGCACTTCATCCCAATAGCCCACTTGGGGCACGGTGACGTTGTGTACAAAGGTGTACTGCACGTCGATGGTGCACTTGTCTTCTACCAATGCTAACCCTGCAAACGGAAGGCAGACATTTCCTGAACTACCCAAAATGGTTACCTGAAATAATTGAACTTTTAGTTAAAACTAAAATCAGATCCTGAAATAATTATATTGCAAATATATATATTGACTTTATTGAGATGCTATATATGTAAGTGACATTTCTTTACTTTGAAATTACCACTACTGATATTCCATAACTTCAAAACAAATATACACATATTACACGTCAAAATGAAAGTTATGATGTATAGAACACGAATCAAATATGTAATCAATTCATAGAATTGACAGTAGGCGCCACACACTGGTTCCTGAAAGTCTTCTACCGTATTCTTACCAGAACTGATAATAAAATAATATTTCAGGCACACAACTCGTGGCCAACTGTCTATATTATAGGCCCGTCGATTTGAGGCGAACGGCCGTTTGGGTCGCGCAGAGGTTACCTAAAATGCAAAACACCCAAACGAAAAACGGGTTGCGCGAAATTGTTACCGAGTCACGCAAAAAATTTTGCCAAGCTCAATGATCTAGTACGAATGAATGGTGGAATGATGTTGATCATCAACCAATCACCAGCTGCACAGGTGTTTGTATCTGCCTGAAGTATAGCTGCTCTGTTGGCCAATTATTGGCCAACAGAGCAGCTATACTTCAGACAGATGCAAACACCTATGCCGATGATTGGTTGATGCTCAACATCATTGCAAATTGTTGATCATCTTAAGATGTAGCATAGGTACAAAATCAAGAAATGGCAATAATTTGATGTCCCTGTCAGAAATAGTGGTTAAGAATGCCATACTCTGCTATACATATTAGCCCATTCCAAGATTAGGCTATAATTGCAACTAATTTGTATCTGAATTGCTGCAACACAGCATCATTGTTGTTCCTAAGGGTTCATCTCTATTCATCAGGATATTGCCCATAGGAGCAAGAACTTGGCTTTGAGACATCAGTTCGCGTATCAGCATAGCTGAGATTCATATATATTTAGGTTACCTAATGGGTTACCTGAATCGAGTGCAGAGGAACGAATGATAAAGTTACCAAAGCTCAGACTAGGTGAACGACAAATGAGTTACGCACAATTCTGAAAATAGCAGGCCTGTATAAGATACGCCGGCCATACTATTAACCCCGTAACCCCTCGAAACAGCGAGCTCACTTTTCGGCCCAGGGACAAGACACGTCGCATTTCTTCAAGTAGAATGGCGGCTAAGTGTATCTGTGGGGTAGACCAATCAATATTTTTAAAGTGCAGCCTCAAGGTTGCACGTTGAAAATATGAATTGGTGCCCCTATAATATAATGAGTATGGACTCTTCAAATTGTTGCCATTGAATTGACATGGAAGATACCAGCAGTGATAAAACGGTTAAAATACCAGGCCACTGGACACACAAGTAGGCAATTAAAGGAACTCGGGAAACCTTGTTGATCTATTTATTTATTGGTGTTTAAGGCCACATATATCTGCACAATGGCTAATCATGACCATGACAGTTTTACGGGTGGAAAATAACCACCGAGCAACGGCAAGCAACTGTCAGCTCCCCAACATACCAACTCCACACAAGTAGGGTTAGTATTGGTTGAAGACAGGTGAACCTTCGACGTGCAGTACGCATCAGTACACAACGCCACCGTGTCCCGACGTGGACAATGGGGTGAAGTGTCTTGCCCAAGGACACAACGCAGTTGCCGCAGCCGGGATTCGAACCGAGGACCTCTCGGCTTGCGGTCTGCACCTCTCTTTACTGAGCAACAGCGCCCCCATTAATAGGTAGAAAATACAATTCTCGAAAATACAATTGTAAAAGTTTTTAAGTATTGGCTCCAGGCCTAATTTACTGGACTTGTTTCGCAACTTCAACAGTGCAATCCGAGGCGCGTGTATGTACGAACGACGTAATATCACTAAGTCAACAAGGGCCATAACTCTGACAAAAAATGCGGTCAGAACTCACCAGTTTGGAAAGTTCTCATACTAGTATATCGGTATAACAAAAACACAATAGAACATAACAAAAGGACAGCCAAATTCGATTATACAGTACGTGGGGAGTGGATTGTAACTAAATCACCCGCGGAGTGGAGTTATCACCCAAACTATAACTTTCAAATTTTGTATATATCGACTAAAAACACAAGCAATGTTTCAGCCAATGGACCTCCAGGTTTAACCCGGAGGTTCATTGGCTGAAACTTTGCTTGTGATTGTTATGCTTTGCAACAAATTTGCAATTATTGCTTGGGTGGAATCTCCACTCTGTGGGTGATTTAGTGATAATACACTCTCCACGTACTGTACGTAGCACAGAGGTCTTTGGGTGGCCTTCGGGATATAGAGAAGCCATGTTCTGAAGATTACCTTGATGGAACTTTTGGTGGCTCAATGTTGTTCAAGATGAGGTCGCGGTCGCTGGAATTAGAGGACAAACCTGGGAAAGACCATGAAAAGGAATGGCAAATGGAGACCCTGGAACACTTTCTATTAGAATGTCCAAAATACAAGTCTAACAGAATAATTTTCATCGGGATTATGATGGGGAAGTGGGATGCGAGAATGAAGACATGTGGTTAGTGCGCTTATCAGAGATATTGGGAAGAATGAGGTACGGGATGTCATCAAGTAGTTCGTCTTAGAGTGTTGGGGGGAGAAAAAAGGCGTGGGGATTAGAGTGCAATTTGGAGCACAGGGGGAAGCAAGGCCTTCTCACCCGATAACCGCGACAGATCATCGGCCGGCCAAAGTGTCATTATTAGAGCTGAGCTGTGCGGTGTAACTGTTCGTACGGTCGAGTGGAATCACTATTTTCGAAGTCCAACAACGGGCTATAACTCTTGCATGGCAGTGCGGACATCATCCGTCCTATTTAGATACCCTTTTCCCTCATCCTGGTCTATCAGCACATCAAAGGATTTTCAAGCATGGCTTTAGGATAACAATGCAAACCTTTTTGTACAGTTCGACGGACGGGCGGACGGGCACACAAACGACGGAGGTGTCCACTAGGTACCGAAATCACCCTTCGGATGCTGGCGCATACTTAACTGGGAATTCGTTAAACATCTGTCTATTACTTCACTTTGATTTTATTGACAGTAATGATAATGTCCATGAAAAGCGATATTTGAATTTTGAGTTCGGTATCGATTTCGGTATCGTTAAGGGGATATACCTCGGTATCGGTTCGGTATTCAGTATCTGACGTGACTGAGATTTGCTGAAAGTACCAAAGAGGAATTCACATCAGGAAAAACAGAATATATTCCTACAAGACTAAAATCCTCCTCCTCTGATTGGACGAGAGCTTAGTATATTTTATGTTTACGGCTCAAGTGGCAAATATTACCGTCTGACGCAACAACCCGGAATATTTAAAAAGACGTCGCCCGTTTGTAATTGCTTCATCAACGGAGTGACTAGCAAACCACTTCATTTTTATGGATGTTTCACATGTGCAGCCGACGGTGTTCCGGATGAAGTGTTGTTTAAATTACAAACCGATTTACGATTTGAACTAAGATGGAATGAGTTTATGTGGTTTATTGATAATTTATCAAGTGCCGTCGTGGATACACGAGAGGTTTATTTACTAAACCCGTGATAGCCACAAGTTTAGTAAATAAGCCTCTCGTGTTTCACGATGTAGGTTTTGGGCTATGGGTAGTGTTTGTTGGAACATATACGTTATTGTGATAAATTGACGGTAACATGGTTTGAGGTTTGCGGCTCGGGGCGTCTGTTCAACCGAGACGCGAAGCGTCTCGGTTGAACATAAGCTCCGAGCCGCAAACCTCAGACCATGTTACCGTCTATTCATCACAACAACCTATAAAGTTGTTGTTGTAGCATTCTACCACAGCGCTATAAATGACACTGGGAATGACTCAGCAGTGGCATTCTTTAACTACTACAAACCATATCTACAGTAATTTTGTGACTTGCTCTAAACGCACCTTAATGTTTAAAGACCTATTTCAGGCTTTTGCTATCTCAGAGAATGTACCCTGACCATGTCATCTTCAAGAGGTCCTGCTGACAATAGACAAACAACTTAGGTAGTGATTTCTAGTCAGGTCTTGGCTGCCTCAAGAAGAAACCAAGATTTGACTACAAATCACTGCTAAGCAATTGGACATGAACAGGTTGTAGCGTATTGGGAATTCAGGACAGTTGGCAAGTCCATTGAGGATTCACAAAATTTAAATGAAAATCAGTCACTTCTTTCATGAAAATTATCCTTTCAACTCTTATGAAGCCTCATAAATAGCGAATGTTGGAAAATTTGAAAAAAATCAGACGGTTTCGGTATTCAACGATTGCTTGGGTAAGGTTTATCGGTATCTCCATGATGTCGGTATCGGTTCGGTTTTTGGCATATTGCCCATCTCTACAGAACTGTCAGTCATTCATAATTTATTCGCACAAGCTTTTCCCGTCGCTTTGAAAATGATTAAACGTTGAAGAAAATTATCATCCGCTGACGTCATTGAGTATTTTGTTGCAACAATAATATCAAAGGTGTGTGAACTAAAATATATTATCTGAGCGTTTGTATAAATTCAGCTCTTATCTCAGACCTAGAACTGTTTTAATGTTATCTCTTGTTTTCAGCCAAACCGACTCGCTGATAAACATTTCTTTAAAGATATACCCTTGGAAACTTCTGAAGATGACCTAAAAATGAATCTACAATGCATATTTCAAGTGCTAATTCTGGTGAAAAATTTCACTTATAGTTATCCTCAGAAGAGAAATTCTGGATCATTCGCAAGTTCGCGTCCCGTTATCAATCATGAGAACGTTGATGGAAAAGAAGCGAATTAACTGTCTGAGTTCTAAATTATTTTTGGTCATCTCATTGTGTTCGCTTATGTTTGATTTGATACAATTTATGGGAGAGTGCCTACAGGCACTCTCCCATGAATTGTAACAATGCACATCCTCACAAACTCCTAATTTCAATTCAGAGATTATATTTATTTATTTATTTATTTATTTATTTATTTATTTATTTATTTATTGGTGTTTAAGGTCACATATTTCTGCACAGTGGCTAACCTTGACCGTGACAGTTTTACGGGTGGAGGAAGCCGGAGTACCCGGAGAGAACCACCGAGCAACGGCGAGCAACTGTCAGCTCCCCAACATACCAACTCCACACAAGCAGGGTTAGCATTGGTTGAAGACAGGTGCACATCGACGTGCAGTACGCCTTAGTACACAACGTCACCGTGCCCCCACGTGGGCAATGGGGGTGAAGTGTCTTGCCCAAGGACACAACGCGGTTGCCGCAGGTGGGATTCGAACCGAGGACCTCTCGGCTTTGCAGCCTGCACCTCTACCACCTGTGCCACCGCGCTCCCCAATTCAAAGATTATATGAAACACAACCTTTGTGGCGTACAGGCATTGTTCAAGGAAGGAAAAATAAAGACGGAACTACACATTTGCGACAAATGTAGTGGACAGACGAGGGAGTCACCATCACACACTTTGTATCCATGTTGTTTGCCTGGAGATTCTAGCATCCTTTGCCTAACTGAAACAATCGGCTACACGTCCAATGGTGGCCCGTCTTGTGGGCTATGGCGGTTGAATGTTGGGACACCAGTTTTGAGGGTTGGGGCATTGGGAATGTGGTCAAATGACTTGATTTGTTTTACGATGGTTATTTTATTGACACGCAGCGATTCTATATTCCCATCAACATGCCTGTCGATTTGAGGCGAACGGCCGTTTGGGTCGCGCAGAGGTTACCTAAAATGCAAAACACCCAAAGAAAAACGGGTTGCGCGAAACTGTTACCGGGTCACACAAAATTTTTGCCAAGCTGAATGATCTAGTACGAATAAATGGTGGAATGATGTTGATCATCAACCAATCACCAGCTGCACAGGTGCTTGTATCTGCCTGAAGCATAGCTGCTCTGTTGGCCAAACCATGATGTGTTAAGTGTCACACGTCACTGCGCAAGTTCTGGCCCTGCTGCGTCCGGTCGCCAATGATTTCGTTCCTTGAGTGCAACAAGGCGCCGTCTGCGATGCTTCAGATGGCGATATGTTGGACTTGACGTGTGATTTAGTTTAAACAATTTAAAACAAGAACGCGTGGAAGTCCTGAAATTCAAAGTGAATGCATTGAACCTTAAAAAAGTTTGTGACCTAGTAATTGCTTCTTATCAAGTCAAAGACAAGCGAACAAATTGAGATGGCCAAAAATAATCTAGAACTCTACAGAACAGAACATGTACTTATATGCGTGATATGCAACCTGATTGAGTGTTCCCTAGTTTGTTATTACTTTAGCAAACAAGAGATTCAGCGCAAGAAGGTAACCATGACGTCATAATCTTAATTTATAAAAACAAATCATTTTACAGACGCTATAATAATGACAACAACACTTTGGGCGGCCGCTGATTCTCAGGTGAGAACGCCTTAATGAACCCTGTGCTCACAAATCTTTGCACATACCCAAGCCTCGCCTATCCTCCATACACCCGGAAACGAACTGTTTTAGGACACCCAATACCTCATTCTTCCCAATCTCTTCGATACGCATACTAATCCTCTTCTTTATGTCACCCAATACATACATATCCTTCATTCTTCTATCCCACTTCCCCAACATACAAATAAAGAATTTTATTCTGTTAGACTGGTATCTTGGACATTCAAATAGGAAGCGTTCCGGGGCATCCTCTACTCCTAAATTACACACCTGGCCCTCCTTTTCACTCTCTTTTTCAATTAAGCTCCAACGCCCGCGACCTCCTTAAACACCAATCTCTCTTCATTATTCTACTTGAACTATAACTGCCAAAGTTTATAACAGCGTCCCGGCTGTGTTTCTTTGTTTTATTTTTCATATATAACGCATGGTAGGCCAAACTAAAAATATCATTATGGCAAACAAATGATCGAGTCTAATTAATTTCGTTGAGCTGGAGATTTATTTATCATTTAATTACCTTTACCAAGAACGATGGCCTCAACATGTGTGATAATTCGATGCCAATTAAGTTCAGGTAAATAACTTTCTATTTCTGAATCAAATAATCTCGCGTGCGGTTGCTACCCTCAATGCAGATTTGTATTTTTTTTCATGTTAGGAGAAATGCGTTCTTGTCGTGAGCTAAGCCATTTTACTCTCCACCTGACTGGAAATGACGCTGTGACAGCATCAACCATACAATTGATTCTGTCGTGCGGAGACTGCTCTGATAACTTGAACATTTTCCCAACCGACGAACGATCCCAGGAACATACGGCACAAGAGATCAGCGCATCTTGCTTCTCTCCGACGATATGCACCTTTTGTTTCAGAATGTACAGTACGTGGAGAGTGTATTATCACTAAATCAGCCGTAGAGTGGAGATTCCACCCAAGTAATAATTGCAAATTTGTTGCAAAGCCTAACCAGCACAAGCAAAGTTTCAGCCAATGGACCTCCGGGTTAAACCCGGAGGTCCATTGGCTGAAACATTGCTTGTATTTTTTGTCAATATGCGCAAACTTTGAAAGTTATAGCTTGGGTGATAACTCCACTCCGCGGGTGATTTAGTTACAATCCACTCTCCACGTACTGTATATGCATGATATGGCCTTTGCATACGTAGAGTTAATCGTGGCTAGAAAAAAGAGATGTTCTGCGGTTTTAGTGCACATGATTTTTGTTTTATATCTTGTTTTGTTTCTTGATATTTTTTTCTCTTTATTTGTATTCAACGGAGGCGTGCCATCTGCACTTGATACATTCTGACGAGCGCGACATAACTTTTTTATATATACTCGCGCATTAAATAAACTTTTGAGAGTATGAAATGAATAACACAGTGTTCTCAGAATTATTTCTGGAAACAGGCCAGTCCGTCTGTAAGACGATATTTCTTTACATTGCGATGATCCAGGATGTGAAGCGGTGTTTGAAGAATATATAAATTTTCAGAATGACTAATAAAATTCGGATTCTGGACCAATGAAACACAAAAAAAAAAGAAAAATTTATAGAAAATATTATTTATTTTAAGATATTTAATCTTCACTAAAACATTTGAATACAAGTAGCGGCACAATACACTGTTGAACCAGTTGATTTACAGATGACAGCTTTTCGGAAGTACGTGAGAGGCCAAAGTAAATTCGATGCCACGCAGCTGTGCCACGGATTAAAAAAAACGATAACTGAATCTTTCTGTTACCGGGAGGCAGGGAAGAAGATGAGATTTATGTGATATTGTAGGAACAATACTTACAGAGAGATTGTTTCAACGGAGATATTTCAACACCTCACACGATCGAACATTTCTAAAGCGTAGTGACAAAACCGCTTTTACATATGTGAGTATGTTTTATAATAATAAATTAACACCACTTTGGCCGGCCACTGATTTGTTCTCAGGTGAGATGGCTTTAATTAACCCTATGCTCACAATTGCTTTCTTATCCCTTCTCCCAACATCCGGCGACTAACTCTGGAATTATCAATAGGAATGATCAGGTTCTTATAAAAAGCGTATATAAAAAAAATCTAGTGTTTTTGAATGGATACCGAAACTTATTTCCCTCGTGACCGAGACAAATGTTTATTTTCGCTCGCGCAAGCGCTCGCGATAAATAAACATTTGTCTCCATCCCCCATGAGATCATTTTCGGTATCCACTCCAAAACACTAGATATCCTCTATGCAGTAGTCGTGAGGCATAGATTTCCCAACTTCTTATTTAATCAGTAAGTATCGGACACACACATATATCATGCTGGAACACCAACAGTTTGAATTGGGTAGCACAGACCGCAGTATGACAGACTACGTGTGTGACATATAGTACAGTCTGCATGAACTGGTCGTAATCCACGCGTGGGTAGTGATGTCCACGCATGCGTGTACTTAGTAATAAAAACCATCACCAGCAAAATTTTAATTAAGGAAGCACCGGGTTGTACCTGGTGCTTCACTGATTAAATTTGTAATGATTGTTCTGATAATTAGTGTTAGGAATAATAGTAATAGTTTAATATTTTATTACACATCCATTCAACTTTAAACCCTTGTAATTAACGGAATGGCCGCTATGAAATAAATGATTCTGTATTCAATGGGTGATGAACAAGCCGGAACGTTTTTCCCCAGCACCGTTCATACTAGTTCCTTTCCCGTCGAGTCATTAGTTACGCTTCGAAAAGTTTCCAAATTTCGTTATGCAATTATCGACCGTCTGTCGCATAGTGTGAAAATGAAAACGTCCAAAGCAAAATAAAATCCGTTCACAAAAAAATTAGTTAAACAAAAATGAGATAATATTTTTAAAAACCCAATCGTTTCCAACCAGAACATTAACCCAGTCCCGTGGCCGTCTCGTTTTGTGGATCCCGTTATATCTAAATTGGTCAACTCTATTTCGGTAAATCTTCATACATCTTGATATGCTTCGAACTTCTTTTAAAAACGCTTCTCCCAGCTGTTTTGCAAATGAGCCACCCAAACGGTTAGGCGTGAATGGGCACCAGCCGAAGAGAAACGCATTCCAACATTTCAACAAACACTGGTTCCGAAAAGGTTGTTTTGATTTTTTATCGATCCATTTGATCAGTACAGCTTCAGTCAAAACAAACGGACTCTTCACCTTTAGGTTTAAACATCGGAAATTTGTTTATTTAAATTAATTTTAATGCATGGGATGTGTAATAAACACCCCTTATAAAAAAGTACCATGGTAAACCATAGTAAATCCCAAAATACCCTGGTAATACCATGGTATACCATGGTATTACCAGGGTATTTTGGGATTTACCATGGTTTACCATGGTACTTTTTTTATAAGGGACAGAACGCGATGTGTGGTTGAATCGGTGGGTGTTTTATATAACTCGTTAGAATAGCAGAAATCATATTTCGCGAGAGTCTACGGCTCCAACTCGTTATGTGAACACCCACCGATTCAAACACACATCGAGTTCTGTCTATATAGCGTCAATAGAAATATTGCACACCCATGGAAAGTGACCAGTCCACGGCGGCCGCACTATAGGTAGCAAATCTAGAAAGAATATGATCGGTAGAGAGAGTGAATGGATATCTGACCCTCCAATCTAGACGGAAATGTTCTGGCTGGAATATTATTGGGGGTCACCGCAACATCCCCGGTCAGCAACAGAACTCCATTTGTATGAAAGCGACTGCGTGTGTGACACAAATCCAAGAAGAAAACCGTAAGGAAGTACATGATTACAAACAAGAGCGAATCGATCTTTGTGACCTTTCGGACAGTAAACGACGACTGATACGAATTGAAAATTGGGTACAACATCACCAGAATTTGAGTTCTTCCAATCAGTGGTCGTTTTCGCTTTTCCTAAGTTACCATTGCAGGTTAGCATCAAAACTCGCAGATATAACATAAAACAAGTAGATGGAGTCATTTGTGTGGAAAGCACACTAGAGTAATCCCCGCATTTGCATTCTTGATTATCGGTTAATGCTTGATACAGATAGAAATGAAAAGGTATTACATGGCACATTAAATTGATTGATAAATAGAGGATATGGAATGAGTGTTTTTCTCATATAAATTTTATGAAAGGAGTCTAAGAATTTTCCGTTTTGGCGAGCCTCTGGCGAGCCCAAACGGAAAATTCGGACGAGTTTCATAACTATTATATGAGAAAAACACTCAATTCATATTCTATTTATCATATGACACACACACGCACAAATTAGCACCTAGTATGACTTTTTAACCCATCACCTAACTTGAGTTGCAGACGGCACTTGGAAAAAACATTCTCGTATAACTAAACATTTTAATTTTTTGCTTCCAAAACACAGGTTATGGCCCCTCATTGGAACGAGCTCGTTCCAATGAGGGGTCATAACCTATGTTTTGGAAGCAAAAAAGTGAAAATATAAAAAAATGAATGGCGTTTTTCTTGTAGGTAAAAGGTTAATACAATATAACCCACCCTAAATAGGACAGATAACGTAAATTATCCCTACTGAAATTATGCAAATGTGGCCTAGTTGTATTTTGTTTAGCCAGTCAAATTGTCCAGTTTTAAAATTGACCAATGAAAGCTCCCAATTCTAATTATGCAAATTATGAAAATGTGGCACAGTTGTATTTTGTTCAGCCAATCAATTGTCTAATTTTGAAATTGACCAATGACATTGACGGAAGGCTTTATTTATCACTGATTAATATGAAAACAAATATCAAATGTTTTAAGGTGAACAAAACGGACGAGTCATATGATAAACAAAAATATTATTTCTTTCCCTGCTGAAGATTCTCCATCCGAGATTGGATTCTCCATCTGACATGATGTATAAATAATATTGTATATGTGTGCAATGCCACCAGCTGTTTATCCCATTTCACATCCCTGATTGTAAGTGATGACAAAGTCTGTTCAAAGTACAACAACGGATATATACTAAGGTTCAATCTAACAACATGGTTTAGTAATAATTTAAGTGTGATGTCTGAAAAATGCATTATTTATTTATTTATTGGTGTTTAAGGTCTCATATTTCTGCAGAATGGCTAATCATGACCATAAAATGCATTGTATTTTAAATATGATAAAAACAGTAACAAGCAAATAACATTACTAAATAATGAAATTAGTGTATCAATGTATCTTAATTAATTAGAGACATTTTAAATTTTATTACACATCAAGCAGAATCAACCAATCGGAGTGTAGAATTATAGTCACGTGATCAGCAATTACTGTCCAGTGATGTACGGTTAACATCACTAAAAAAGCCGTATTAGATGGTTTGTCATGTTTACACTGCCAGTGCTAACACTGCCAAATATCACTCCACGCGCTGATTGGATACTGAACGTCAAGCATAAATGAAGCACGAAAAAACTGCAAGATCAGAGTTTTCTCCCTTGTTGCCAATGACACACATCTTCATTCATAAATATAAATACATGCTCTTGTTGCATTCAGAATTATAATTTCTGGTAATTTACATGTGTCGCTATAGGTACCACATGAAACCGAATCAAAAATCCGAAAATGTATGTACGTCTAGAGATCATACCGGAAGATCTGAACACACTTTCAATGTTTTGAATTAACCCACAGAGGAGCCTTTCGCAGGAAAGTGATTCTCTTTTCTAATGACAAATGTGTCACTACTGGCGTCACATGGTGTCAAATCAAACATCTGAAACCTTTATGCACATCTAGAGACCTATCTGGACATATGAACATTATAAGTTATTTTGATGTATTGACGGTAATATGGTCTGAGGTTTGCGGCTCGGAGCTTACGTTCAACCGAGACGCGAAGCGTCTCGGTTGAACATAAGCTCCGAGCCGCAAACCTCAGACCATGTTACCGTCAATTCATCACAATAACGTATATGTTCCAATAGACACTAACCACAGCCCAAAACCTACATTGTGAAACACGAGAGGCTTACTTACTAAACTTGTGATCGTTAAAAGTTGCCTTGTTCAAGGCAACTTTTAACGATCACGGGTTTAGTAAATAAACCTCTCGTGTATCCACGACGGCACTGGATAAATAATCAATAAACCAGATAAACTCATTCCATCTTAGTTCAAATCGTAAATCAGTTTGTAATTTAAACAACACTTCATCCGGAACACCGTCTGCTGCACACGTGAAACATCCTGAAAAATAAAGCGGCTTGCTTGTCACTCCGTTGATGAAGCAGTTACGAAACGGACGTCGTCATTGATAATATTTCGCGTTGTGACGTCAGACTGTAACATTTGCCACTTGAGCCGTGAACATAGAATATACTAAGCGAGCTCTCCAATCAGAGGAGGAGGATTTTAGTGTTATTGGAACATATGAACATACTTTCAACATTTCGAGCCGTTTGCCGCAAACCGATTTTCCAACGACAAAAGGGGAACGGCGGGAGCCACATGTGGCCGGATTAAAAATTCAAAACCTTTATGCAGATCCAGAGATCCAAATTGAACATATGAACACACTTTAAGCGTTTCGATTTGAAGCCTCTAGGAGGCTTTTGTCGGAAACTGATTCTCTGCTTTGTTTTTATTACACATTGCGTTAGTACATAATGCAGCGTTTTTTATTACACGGTACAATACGTCGTCATTACACAAATTGTACCATGCGGTGTTTTTATTACACAATACAAGGCGTCGTTATTAAACAATGCGTCAGTACACAATGCTGCGTTTTTTATTACGCAATAAAATACGACAGAATTACGCAATGTTTTGTTTTCTATTACACTGCGTTTTTATACAATGCGACGCTCTTTATAACACAATAAAACACGTTGTCATTACATAATGCCGTTTTATTCCACCAAGCGTTGTTTTTATCCAATAATACAATAAGTCTTTATTATACAATGTCTTGATTTTTCTTACACAATACCTCAGTTATTGTACAATGTGTTTTTACGTAATATTGCACTGTTAAATCGGTTGGGTTAAAAATCAACACAAATCAACTGGGTTGAGTGAATATGAACCCAATTGGGTTCATATTCACCCAACACAGCTAATGTGGGCTATTTTTTAACCCACTTATTTTAGAGTGTGTCCAATCCCATACTCTCCTCCTCGCCACAATGTGCCGTCATCAACAAAATGACCCAGAACATTAAACTCCTTCAAATGCGTGACACTTCTACGTGAAAGGATAAGTAGGAGAACTTAATTTATTCTGCTTTTCTTTAACCCTCTAACCATATCACACAAAGTCAAAATCTGTGATTGTAATTATTTTCTTTTGAATTTTTAAAAGATCTCAACAAAATTATATAATGTTACCCATACAATGTTACCCATCCCCTTATTGGAACGAGTTCGAAGAGCACGTTCCAATGAGGGTCGTATGATATGGTTTTGTTGCAATATTTTATAAAAGTGATTGTTAGTTAGTGTAGTTTCCTGTCGTAATCACCCTATAAATACAATTACAAATCTCCTTTTACTTTTGTACTGCCCAATAAGCTTCTTAGACTCATTCCTCTCTCGGGCTACATTCGACAATGCTGGGAACTGTCCCCTGTTGATGTTGGATCCGAAACTTGGCATAGATCCAAGCGGCCCATCTATAGTACAGTCGCCGTAGAATGGTCAGTATCCACGCGTGCGCAGTGTTGCCCACGGGCGCATTTCTCAATCAATAACCTGTAGGTTTCAGCAAATATTCAATGAATGAAGCACCGGGTTGTACCCGGTGCTTCATTCATTGAAAATTTGATAGCGATTCCTTTATGTAGATGTTTTATGTAGAATATTCACAGTTAACGCATGCGTGGAAATATTGCGCACGCGAGGATTTTGTCCTTTCCATGACGACAGCTTTCTACATTAGCCTGGTACCTGAACAGCCTCCAAGAAGCTGACTGAGGATGGACTTGAATTAGTAAACTCTGGATCCAGTACCAAAGTTACTTATGTTCATGTTAATGGTTGAAGATTTTACCAGAATTGGTCAAAATAATTCTGAGATCAGTTACGTTGCTAACGAACTAAACTTAAAATTACAGGTAGAATGGAGTATCAGGGCGTCTTTAAAGGGGGTTTCGTGGGGGGTTAATCTCCCTCCCCAATAATTTTTCCGGTCGGGGCATCTTCGTCTTTATTGGAGTGTTAAATATCGTTCTGAGTAATCTTGTACTTTCTTACAAGACGAGATTTAATACCTGGAATTATGGCACATACACTGTCGGACATACGGGGAATTTGGAGGAATATGCAGTACCGGTACGGTGCGTGTTAATTAAATAACAAATTGTGTCACGTCTACTACAAGTACATTTTTTTCATCAACAAATAAATGTCAAAGAAATGGGTTTTTTTAACTATGATCGCTCCTAACTGATATTCCAACTGCAATATCAGGGCATGCCACAGTTGAAGGCACGAGGCCTTGATAATGTAGTTAAAGCTTTGATTAGTCTAGACTTGAGCCATCACAGTTGGGCAAATCAGGTTTATGCCCCTACCTCCAATCGGTCATCTAACACACATTTCTGGACCCACTCCAAATAAATAAATAAATAAATAAATAAATAAATAAATAAATAAATAAATAAATAAATAAATACTTTGATCCCTTTGATGTGATCCATGATCTCGAGAGATTGTTCGCCAAATGCTACAATGAAACGAATGCTTTTTACGAGATATTACTTAAAATCACCAGACGATTGAAGAAATCACCAATAAACCATTCGTAATCAGCTGGAATTGCAAACGGTCCGACCTAACCTCCCAGACCTAACTGTTTTCTCTGAGAAATATTAATATTACAGCAATGGAGATATTGACTTTCACTCTAAAGAACGATGACTACCCGAACGCAAAGTTAGAGTCGTTAATTGAAGTGTAACGGAGAGGTTAGCGTATCTTGAAAGCATAAAGGTGCCAACTGCAATGCTTGCGCATTGCAGTTGGCAACCTTATGCTTTCAATGGACGTGCCATTCTTACGGTAGTTTCCGCAAGAGTCAATATGAACTAAGACGAAATCCTGGAAGTAACTATTTCTGGGTGAATTGGGTTCACTTCTGTTACTGTAAGTTTCTGAAAACTGACACGTGAGATATGTTCTGCGAGAAAACGATTTTTAATTTCCTCATTTCATCTATTTTGTGGTGAACCATTTGCGTGTGCTATCAGCACTTCTCAGTTTCCTATTAAAACTATATCAGAAAAGGCACGTGTATGCATTCATTTTGCGATAATCGTATCAGTTGATAGAGGAGCTGGATTGGTTTTAGAAATTGTCTTATCTACAGTCTGCAAACTATCCCTGCTCGCCTGGTTGTGTATACATGTGTTCTCCGTGTGAATTATTCTTATTGTTTACAAACAGGTGGGCGACAACATGGGCATAGATCAGTTTGTATGGTTGTGAGCCTTAAAGTTGCAATATCAGGGCATGAAAAAGAAATCGGACGCAGTGAACGAGTTAAAACTTGCCAGGTACTAACACAAAAGGCAGACGACACTTCCAAACACAATTCTCGAATAACTATTTTTTCTCATTTTTTGCGTTAAAAACATGGCTTTTGACCCATCATTGGCTCGTTCTAATGAACGGTCATAAGCTGTGTTTTTTTGAGACAAAAATGAAAAATATACATGTAATGAAAATTGAATGGTGTTTTTTGTGAATAGCGCTGGCCGGTTTTCACCGTTATGTTGGGTAAAGGGTTAAATATAACTCGCATGCAGCTTAAAATAGTGAATTCGGAAAACTCGGTGTCTGGTCATTCATCCCCAATTTCATTTGCACTTTAGTGGTTTGGCCCAGATTCACTGTTTTAATTTCTTCGAGAGTGGAAACGAACGACTTAGTAAAGGTTCGTGTTGAGCAAATGACATTGGGGATGAGAGACCGATGCAAAGAAATCCGCGTTGGGATTCACTATTTTGAGGTGTCAGCGAGTATTATTTAATTTGCCCAGGTAGATTAGAATATTTCCCACCATGTCCTCAGTACACTTACGTTTCAATGCGAAATCCAATTACAAGGAGATAAAAAAAGCCTTCGTTGTTTTTATCGTAGATATAGAGTGATGATTTATCGCTAATGATTTATGGTAGTCTATTTTCGTCTTACTCTTGTTGCCACATTAAATTTAAAAATAAAAACTCTAAATTTGAAATCGGCGATATATGATACATAAATTTCGTGTCGAAAGCCAAGTTATTTTTATTGCCAGAGGGCACTCGATCTGGTTCATTCCCATTAGACCAATTCCCTTTAGACCAATTCCCACGATGCCAGTTCCCAAAAGACCAATTCCCCTTAGACCAACTGATGTGTTCTACTTTTAAAATAATTCTATATCAATAATTTGATATATTTATAAATATTTATAAATGTATTTAATGTTATTGGTATTCAAGCCTGAAAATAAGCAGCCTGTCATTTGCAGAATGAGGTCTCCAGAGGGTGAATTTCCTGATGCTATCCCATACTGTGGGCCATTTTATCCTCTGGGTACTCTTTCTGTTTATGTTTAAGACCTTGATGCAGGTTGAGGTTCACAGAGGGTAAATTTAGTGATGCTACCCTGCTGTGCAGGGTAGCATCACCAAATTCACCCTCTGGGGACCTCATTTTTCAGATGAAAGTTTGCTTATTTTCTGGCTTGATATTTTATATATGTTGGGCAGATTTTTCATAACAATTGTTATAAGTAATCACACACTTTCAAAGGCTGTGATTATTTTTATTATTTTTTTTTATCAAATAAAGTGCTTATCAATAAATAAATGTTTTCTTAATTATCCTTAGTCAACCCTTAATGAATAACAGTATGTAGTTGGTCTAAGGGAAATTGGTCTTTTGGGAATTGGCCTAAAGTGAATTGGTCTAGTGGGAAATGGTCTAGCGGGAAGACACCCTCGATCTTGATGGATATCTGCGCATTTTGATGCATTCGTAACTTCTAACCCTGTATATCTCATCTGTAATCCTTCAAAACTGTAAGATCCATTTTCCATATAACATTAAAGTTGGGCAGATTACTGTGAAACCCTTAACGGCTGACGACAAAATGAATTCTAATAAACTGTAGGGTCCGTAACTTAGTTTATTTTATAACGACGTCGGAAAACAACTGCTGCTCAATCCAATCTGACAAACAACCAGTCAAACACTCTAAGGAATTCGACGATGTTATGACCAGGAACCATTCTAGGCCTGCATCACCTACGTTAAAATTCACCCCTCTGGAATATTAGAGTTGGTCGAAAAAGTGAACTTACATGGTTCGCTTTTCCGACCAACTGAGTATTCTAGACAGGTGGAGCTCAATAATACATCGCCAGAAACTGATCTACTTCAACGCCCTCTTACCGCGCTGTTTAACCCACACAAGTTCGTATGTTCTTGAACTCTGGCTCAGGGCACAAGAAATACATAAAAATGTAAAAACATCACGGAAATAGGATTGACTCAGAGTGGTGGCCGAGTGGATAAGTGCGCTGGTCTCTCATACCAAAGGTCCGGGATCGATCCTCGGTCGGGGTAAGTTCTCGAGGTGTCCAGTGGCGTAGGAACCGGGGGGTTGGGTGGTAAGGGGGGTATTTACACACACACCCAAATTTCCCAAACTTTGTAAATCATATCTAGTATCTACACGAAAATAACCACATACATCTGCATATTCTACATCATACAGGCGCACATCAAAACTGTATGATCTAAGCCATTTGCAGTGCATAGAAAAGTTGGTAGCCGATGTCTCTGACTGATTTGACGCTCAACAGGTTAACATATTCCTCTCTGACATACATCCTCCTTTAACACTTTACCCAACGTAACGGCCAAAACCGGCCAGGGCTATTCTCAAAAATCGCCAATTAATTTTCATGATTTTTCATTTTTTGTCTCAAAAACATACTGTAGGTTATGACCCCTCATTGGAACGAGCTCGTAGAGCTCGTTCCAATGAGGGGTCATAACCTATATTTTGGAGACAAAAAAATAAAAAAAAATAGTTATTCAAGAATTTGTTTTTGCAAGTGTCGTCTGCTTTTCATGTTAGGTGAAGGGATACCTTGGTTTTTTCACTTGAGGAGCAAGGAAATGAGTTCTCAGTAGTTCATATTTCACAAATTTTCCTGTCATCTACCTCCCGCAATCTCCCCGGGTTCGGCCACGCAGAGCGGGCGGCCACAAAGGCCGTGCTGTCCCCTACAAGCTCCCGTTTACAATACCCCCCCCCCCCCGCCCCAACATTATAAGCTTCCTACGCCCCCGGTTGTGGGGTTGATGACGTCACAAAGTTCCATCCTATCGGATGGAGACGTAAATGGCTGTCCTCTGCGCGGAGAGATACACACTCCGTGCAGGCTAAATGTCCCTTTGTGGTATTCGAGAAGAGAGGGGCCACAAAGTTGCTGGTACGAAGGTCATCCCACTCATCTGCGCCACTGGGCCAAGGAGGGACGTTAATAAAAAAGGTTGCATAACTTGCTCGGCAATCCTTGTAAAACGAACAGGCTTAAAACAACTCAGAATTTTATTCCAATAAAACATTTTGCTCTGAAGGACGAAGAATGACGTTTGAGTTTCAAATTTGATTTCCGCGTCCCACGTTTTAAGTACCATTGAAACAATGTAAATTGCAAGGCAGACAAGCACGCCGATAAGCCATTGGGACCGAAAGCGTAACAGGTAACTAACGTTTCATGTTTGCGACATGATTCTGACGGTAGAAGACATTTATTTGCCATCGTCCTTCGTGAAAAAAACCCGAGTTACACGATTCGATAATATACGAATAGGGAAACAGATTCAATGTCGACCTCGGATCATGCCATCCATGCAGACAACAAATCGATTTTTGAAGATTCGCGTAAGCTTAGATGCCGTTATAATTAAGTCATCCAACGCAGTTGTGAATAGTCAGTCTTTTTTTCTTTCTTTCCTTTTCGTCAGACCAAACTTTCAGGTATTACCCCTTAACCCATCCTCACGAAATTTGGTACACTAACGCGAAATGTGAACCGCTCGCCCGGACAACCATTTCGTCTCCTGAGTTCCAATGCGTTCTATGTGCCTACAGGCACATAGAACACATTGGAACTCAGGGGGCGATTTGCTTTCTGAAATTCTTTCCTCGATGATTTTTTTTTTGGATATTTTTCTATATTTCTAATATAAAGGCTTATTTCAAACCTCTCCCCTTCAAACTTTGCATATCCTATCTCCAGTGAAAACCCACATCAAAATATGCGCTTACTCATGGAAAATTCTTCATTTTTGAGCGACGTGATAGGGGGTCATAAGTCGGAAAATGCAACTATGACCGATTTTCATGACATTTTAATATGTTTTACAATTCGAAAAATTAAAAATCAAAACCTCGATGGAAGGCGGGGCATTCTAAAGATTTATAATAAAAAAAATTATTTCTTTGAAATTTTGAAAATATAATCTCGACAACGAAAAAAGCATATCTAAAAAATGTTGGCGTCCAAGGAAATTGTCAACCGTTATTCACAAATGCTGGGGTGACGTCATGGGGGAGTCACATGATAAACAATAAAAATACGTACGCGTTGTTTCAGAATTTTTAGTATGTTGCAGGAAATTAAGATATGGCTTTCTGTTTTAATTTTTGTGTTTTTTTGTTTTTCGATTCGACGCCATTTTTACGTTTTTAAGTCACTTCAAAGTTTAGCTTATTTTTCACATATTTCATTAAAACGTTGTCTTCTGATTCACGTAACTCCATATTTATAAAAGATACGGCTCCTAAACTTTACATACTGTTTTCTACTTGAAGTTTGTCCCCTGAGTTCCAATGTGTTCTATGTGCCAGTAGGCACATAGAACACATTGAAACTCAGGGGGCGCATTGTTCATTTTTTGTTATTTCAAATTTACGCACTAGATGCCAGCGATGTCAATGTTACGTTTTATCTTTTTCTTTTATTTTCACCATCACTTTCAGCCCGACCCTTTCGAATTTTTCGGACTGTAATTTCTGCGAAAAACTTTATCTAAAAGTGTATTGCCGTCCTAGAATAAAACGATAGTGACGTCATGGGTGTGTGAGGGTGGTGCTTGAGTAACATGTTGTAGATCTGAACAAAATTAGACTAGTTTTTTTTCGATTTAACACCATTTTGACATTTTTCATTTGTAGTATGTCATGGTACGGACGTCCCATATTTAGAGTACATCGATGGGGACCACGGAATGGACGTCATGTCACGTTACCGATGGCGTCATGTTTGTTTGTTATGGTAGCCCGAGAGAAAGGCCACGTTGGGACGTAATTACCATAGTGATATGTGTTGTCAGTATAAGAGTCAATCTAATTATCACACACAACCCGAAAACTTTCTTATTTGGCTCGAATTTTCTACAAATTATCGGTTTCTACCTTTTATTCGGATTGCCTCAGAATCCACAGCTTCTGCTTCTACTTATCCTGGCTTATGCTACAGCTTATTCTCTTCATTCCTTGATCTGCCCTATGTGATGACTTTCCCGGCCTCCACATATATTTATTTATTTATTGGTGTTTAAGGTCACATATTTATGCACAATGGCTAATCATGACCGCGACAGTTTTATGAGTGGAGGAAGCCGGAATACCCGGAGAGAACGACCGAGCAACGGCGAGCAACTGTCAGCTCCCCAACATACTAACTCCACACAAGCAGGGTTAGCATTGGTTGAAGACAAGTGCACCATCGACGTGCAGTACGCCTTAGTACACAACGCCACCGTGTCTCCACGCGGGCAATGGAGATGGAGTGTCTTGCCCAAGGACACAACGCGGTTGCCGTAGGTGGGATTCGAACCGAGGGCCTCTCGGCTTGCAGCCTGCACCTCTACCTACTGAGCCACTGCGCATCCGGCCTCCACATAAAGTACTCGGTACTCGGACTCTCCTAGATGTCTTTGTGTGATAGTCAACAATGTGTACACACAACAGATAGCACATAGACACATTCCGGATGCGCCGATACGTGCTTCTGTGCTTATGTACAATGTGCGCACATTACGTGCAGCATATAGGCACATACAGTTCGTGGAGAGTGCATTATCACTAAATCACCCGCAGAGTGGAGATTCCACCCAAACAATAATTGCAAATTTGCTGCAAAGCATAACCAGCACAAGCAAAGTTTCAGCGGGTTAAACCCGGAGGTCCATTGGCTGAAACATTGCTTGTGTTTGTTGTCGATGTGTACACAATTTGAAAGTTATAGCTTGGGTGATAACCCCACTCCGCGGGTGATTTAGTTACAATCCACTCTCCACGTACTGTACGGGTATTTGAGGATACCAATGACATGGCATTGCATTATTTGAGGATACCTTTTGACGATACCTTTTTTGGATATCATTTGTAGAATATCAATCTGAAGATAGTTATGGCTTCTAGTACCTGATTGGCCCAGCCTTCTAGGCCACCTCAAGACCGTTATTGGTCTAGAGCTACTCCCATCAGTGAAAATGCATTGAGATAATTGTGTTCATTAACAGAGGGTGAGAAGAGCTGAATACTTGGATCATATAAAGAGCTATTATATTGTAGCAGTGCCTTACAAGTTTGTTGGGTTGTAACTAGCTGTTAACCCTAGACCACAAGATGGTAACATAATGCAGTTTTGGGGTTTTTTTTTTTTTTTTTTACAATATAATAGCTCTTTATATGATCTAAGTATTCAGCTCTTCCCACCAGACAATAACATATGATAGACCAGCCGATTAGATTACTGCCTAACAGCCACCAACTTAAATGTTCGTCCACAGCATTGAAAGTTTTCACACACTCTGGTAAGTCAGAAAACTGTCTGTATATTATAATGTTCTCTCACGTTCTGCATGCTGTGCCTTATCAGTGGACCAGTATCACAGGGCATATGGTGACATTCCAATCTGCCAGAATGACAAAATATTTCCGGCCAGTTATCAGAGAGTTCTATCTTCAAGTTAACCCTTTAACTCTTTACCCAACGTAACGGCCAAAACCGGCCAGCGCTATTCTCAAAAATCGCCAATTAATTTTCATTATTTTTTTCATTTTTTGTCTCAAAAACATAGGTTATGACCCCTCGTTGGAACGAGCTCGTCGAGCTCGTTCCAACGAGGGGTCATAACCTATGTTTTTGAGACAAAAAATGAAAAAAAATAGTTATTCAAGAATTATTTTTGCAAGTGTCGTCTTCTTTTCAGGTTAGGTAAAGGGTTAACTGTTCAATAGTCACAGTGCCTTAGACTGTAACACGTGTGAACAAACATTATTGAATTCACCTAATACTATAGTCTTCTACCAGCCTTGCAGTCTTGTGGCATTACTGCTTGTACCATTATTATTGGCTTAGACTGACACATTTACATGAATGGAGTGATCTGATTGAACCTATTAAAGATTTGGCCAAGGCCAGATGTTGAGACATAATAGGGGGCAGCTACTAAGATTGCAATATTGCCACAAGTCAGTATTTTCGAGACACTCCATTACAGGACAAAATAGTGGTAGCGAATAGTAATGGTACAAGGCAGAAATGGCACAAGACTGCAAGGCTGGTAGATGGCAATAGCATTGGATGGATTAAATAGTGTTGGATCATACTATGGTGGTGACTATGGACAAGTTGTGACCTTGGAGCTATGAAGGTCGTTGGGTGGGATAGAAGACTGAGCCACAGTGGAACAAGGAGCCGTAACTATCTTCATATATTTATTCTGCAAAAGGTATCCCAAACAAGTATCCTCAAAAGATTGACTAAAACGGTATTCTCAAATAATACAATACCATGTAATATGTATCCGCAAATACCCGTATGTGCCTTTATTATGCTAGTAAGTTTGTTTATCCAATCAAATGAAGTTACTAAGAGACATAGACTCCGCAATATTAGGTTCAGGGTGGCTGAAAAACACCCAATATTAATTTAATATTAGGTGCCCGTCAGCCATTTTGTTTTATCATTATATTCACACGTCTCAGCTTTTAATTTACACGTACGTACATGCTGCAGCGCAGTCGTACAAAAGACCCACCATATAAAATAGCCCCGTTGTATAAACATTGCATTCGATTGAATGAAACTGTTATAATAAAATGCCAAACCAGCCCAAAACATTGGCGGTTATAGAACAAGTCACGGGTGATTTATTAGAATGTGGAAGCAAAATTACTCCCATTGTTGCGTATGTAAACATCGTCTGCTTTGTTTACATTTTTCGAGAAGTTCGCATCATTTAACTATTCGTTGAGTTAACTTCCCCAATGACATTTTAGCATGCCGTGCATAATCATTACGTTATTGTGCGTTTAGTTGGCAGATACAGTGTCATATACGGCTCAGAGAAAACAATATTAGGTTCGGCGAATGGCAGACACAGTGTCATATACGGCGAAAAGAAAAGAATATTAGGTTCGGCTTCGCCGAACCTAATATTGTTTTCTCTTCGCCGTATATGACACTGTATCTGCCAACTAAACGCCCTGTAACTTATGCTGCATGTTATGTGCGCACATTGTGCATAAGCACATAAGCAAATATGGTACAACCTCACATGGGTCTATGTACTGCATGTAATGTGTACGCATTGTGCAATAACACACAAACACATGTAGGAAATTCAAAAAACTATATATGGAGGCCGGCGGGACAGTCATAACGTAGACAGGACAGACCAATAAATGGAGAGAATGGGCTATAGCATAGACCAGTGTAGGCAGAAGCAGTGAATTCTAATGGAATCCGAATAACAGTCAGAAACCGAGGATTTGGAGAAAATCAGAACCAAACAAAAAGTTGTCGGGCTGTTTGTGGTAATTAGATTGTCTCTTATACAGAAATACTCCGATTATAGGACCACTTGCTGATTTTATAAGCCAAACATGCGGAAACACAAGTCCGTGTCGGTAGATTTTGGTGATTTGGGGAAATTGTCTGGTCCATTTGAGTAATCAGATACACCCCCATTGAATCGAACGCACTATCTAAACACACTCCCGTCCAATTGGAGGGTTTTGGGTCACATAGCAACCACGTACTACCATAGAAACCAAGACGGCGGCCTCCAATATACAAAATGGACGTCGGAAACAGGTGTCATCCTAACGACATGCACTGCGTATGCGCACTGTCACCACGTATCACTCTGGTAATTGCGTCACGACATGGCCGCTAACGCGGGCTGTCATGACAACGAAACATGAAGACACTGGGTCATGTGACACGACGTCACTTCTTAGGTCCCTCACCGAGGTCCCGAAATATGGACGTCCAGCCCATGACATACTACTTTTATTAAAACGAGCGACGGGGTACGCTCTATTGAGCGTCCAAGTACATAAAAGGGTGGCAGACACCGTTATTGGACGCTTCGGCGTTGGACATGCTTTGTTGGATGACTTCTGGATATTCGCTTGGCGATTTCAAAGCCATCAGGTTGTTGTATTATACTCATCTTAATATGTTTCAGGCCATTACGGTCACCAAAGCAGAGGCAATGATGAACGAATATAACACTGGAAATAACAGCTCAACAGTTGAAAATGAACCGCACTGTTTCCTTAACGAAACTCTTGAAGACTGTATTTTATGGTGGTACGGACCAAAACGAGGAGAGCTTGGAGAGGTGATAACCATTACAGTGGTGTACGCAGTTATTTTTCTTACGGGCTTATTAGGGAATGTATCCACATGTGTCGTGATTGCAAGAAACAAATATATGCAAACAGCTACAAACTTTTATCTTTTCAATCTGGCAATTGCAGACTTGTTGTGGTTAACGCTTGGTTTTGTAAATGAAATACCAGTATTATGGTATAAATATCCCTATCTATTTGGAAAGTCATTCTGCTTTCTGAGATACCTGGCTGCCGAAACATGTACTTTTGTATCTGTGTGGACAATCACTGCATTTACTGTTGAGAGATACATTGCCATTTGTCACCCAATGCGAATGAATTACCTGTCGACTTTACGACGAGTTATCCGGATTGCGTTGGTCATATGGATTGCATCCATACTACTCTCCATTCCACATTCTTACCAAGTTGGTCTCGTCGAAGTCAACGAGACTACCGTCAACGAATCTACAATCATAGCTCAGTGCTATACTTCAGGAGATAGAGAGGTGTACGTAACCAGCATTACTGTTTCCACGATGACGTTTGGGGTTTTACCTTTAGCTGCAGTGGCCATTTTGTATTGTTTGATTGGACTTACTCTCAGACAATCTTTGAAGGGTTTGACACCACGGGAACGCAGGGGAAGTTGTGCTTCGCAACAAGATTTCCAAACTCGTGTATCGGTGATTAAAATGTCAGGTGAGTGTTTTCGTTATGCCGAAAGGCCATTACATGCTTGTAAACTGACACCAGCAGTGTAAGTTGGGTTTGATAACCCAGCCAAGTGATATTATAATGTTTAGGCTTTCTCCTGCCCGTGAAGTAACTACTCTACCCACTCCACCCTAATGACTGACGATCTGAGTAAAGCCCAGAGAAGCTTCGTAATTATATTCTATTCGAAATCGTTTCGTTTCGATTTGAGGTGAGTGAACTAACAGGGTTACCCGGCGTTGCTCGGGCTGTGGAGAGTATTGTAACTGTTGGTGCCCATCTACACCCCCACCCCGGCACTTTTTTAAATCTCACCATTAGATTCCTGGTAAAAAATTACCCCAGTAGACCCCTTTGAAGACCAAAATCGGTGAGAAAAATTTTGGTCATAACTTTTGATGCCCCACTACACCCCCACCCCGATACTTTTTAGGCCTCACCATTAGATTCCTGATAAATACGTACCCCTAGTAGACCCATTTGAAGACATATATCGGTAAAAAGAGTTTTGGTCATAACTTTTGGTGCCCCTACACCCCCACCCCCACCTACACACTTTTTGTAAATCTGACGATGACCTCCGCCTTAAAAAAGTACTCCTAGTAGACCCATTTTGTACCCTCGGGGTGGCCCCATATTCATTTCTATAGCGGACAGACAGACAGAGACAGACATACAGACTTTCTAAAATATAGTATAGAATGCTGTCTGAATTCATCGCCTGATTGCTAGAATGTCCTATGTCCCATAGTACAGTTGAAAAAATATTATGTTTCAAAAAATTTCAACAAAACCATATCATGTGACCCCTCGTTGAAACGAGCTCGTCGAGCTCGTTCCAACGAGGGGTCACATGATATTGTTTTGTTGAAAGTTGTTGAAAAATTTCAAAAATTGGTATTTAAAATAATAAATTTTGATATCGTCTGCGTTGGGCAAAGGGTTAAAGGATAATATCCATCATGAGCCATCCTCACCAAAGGACATCTGGGGCCATAGTTAGTTAGTTATTTGGGGTTAACGACACATTAACAGCCAAGGTCATATCGTGTCGGTGACAGTTTTACGATTGGAGGAAGCGGAGTACCCGGAGAGAACCACCGAGCTACGATGAGCAGCCGCCAGCTCCCCAACATCGTAACTCCGCACTGCAGCATAGACAGGGTTAAGGTTGGTTGAAGACATGCGCACCATCGACGTGCAGTACGTCTTAGTACACGGCATCATCGTGCTCTCATGTGGGCAGTCGGGGTTAAGTGCCTTCCCAAGGTCACAACGCGGGAGTCCGAATCGATCTCTCAGACGGTCACCCATCCAAAGTCTAACCGGGCTCGACGTTGCTTAACTTCAGTGATCTGACGAGAACCGGTTACCGAAACGCCACCGCGCCCCTCTTTTGGGCCATACATTCATTTTATGATCGTGCGGATTTAGTAAATAACACCTATTAAACTTTTATCCAACATGAACAGCAGACGCACGTGTGTCATTTTGTGTCCGAAACATAGCGTATGACCCCTCATGGAACGTGCGCAACGCCCCCCAATGAGGGGTCATAAGCTATGTTTTTGGCGCAAAAAATGGAAAATAATGAAAATTGAATGGCATTTTTTTGTAAATATTGCTGTTCGGTTTTGTTCGTTACGCTGCGTTAAGGGCTAATGATATGGACAAAAAAGCTGCTGTTGGTCACGATTCAAACTGTTTACAGTCAAACGCATTTTAGTCGGAGGTCAAGGTCATACAGCAGTGTTGAGTGATGAACCCATACCTGTTATGGAACTGACATTCTGCAGGTGAGAAATAAGACAATTTTTGTTTAAATTTCCTTTAAGAAGTCGTTTTGAGAAAAGTGAATACGAAACCCCAAAGTGTTGTCAGAATGTTGTTCCGTTGGTGTCAAATCCTCAGTGGGAGACTGAAGAGTTCTTTTACATAATTTTCTTACAACAGAGTTTCGATGCACGAAAATTGGGCATTTTACCCTCAAAATTAGAAAATGCGCTCTATTTCGACCCATTCTTTTAGAAATGGGCAATATACCGAAAAATCGAACCGATACCGATAACGTGTGAATACCGAAAAACCGAACCGAACCAATCGTTGAATACCAAAACCGTCTGACTCTTCAAATGCTCCTACATTCGCTATTTATAATTTCCTGTTGAGGCTTGATAACAGTTGAAAGGTTCACTTTCGTGAGAAAGTGACTGATTTTCATTTCAGTTTTGTTAACACCCAGTAGACTGGGCAACTTTCCTGAGTTCCCACTGGACTACAATGTCCAATTGCTTAGAAGTGATTTCTAGTCAGGTCTTGGCTGCCTGTTAAGGCAGCCAAGGCCTGACTAGAAATCACTGCCCAGGTGTTTTGACTATTGTCAGCAGGACCCCCCTGAAGATGGCATTATCAGAACACATGCTCTGAGATACATGCAGCAAACGTTTGCAATAGGTCTATAAACATCACGGTGTGTTTAGAACAAGTCAGAAAATTTCTGTAGATATGATTTGAATGCCACTGTTGAGCTCACTGGCAGTTTCATTTATAGCGTTGTGGGAGAATGATACTACAACAACTTATTTTGTTTTTCCTGACGTGAATGTGGGGAGACAACTCACAAAATCTCCAAACTTACTGTCGAATAGCTTTCTTACAAATTGTTCTCTTTTAGGTTGTGTACTATTATTATACATTTCACGTTTTTTTCATCTTTTTTCTTTTTTGAACATGATGTATACATATAACAGGATTTTGTTGCATTGAAATAAAAATAATGTTTAAACTAGAACAAATGTAACAACATCACGCGAATGCCCAGCTCGAAATATCTCTAACTTAAATAGTCATGAAAAGCGACATTGCGTAAAGTTTACACCCTAGAAATTTGTACAGCACCGAGACAGGTCCAACCTAATTTATTTATTTATTTATTTATTTATTTATTTATTTATTTATTTATTTATTTATTTATTTTTATTCATTTATTCTATTTATTTATTTCATTTATTTATTTATATTATTTATTTATTTTTTATTTATTTATTTATTTATTTATTTTATTTATTTATTTTTATTTATCTATTTTTTTTTTTTATTCATTTTATTCATTATTTTTTATTATTTTTCATTATTTTATTTATTTATTTATTTATTTATTTATTGTGGTTTATCAAAACTTTCAACAGTCAGGGTCACCTCGTGTCGGACAGTTTTACGGGTGGAGGAAGCCGAAGTACCCAGAGAGAACCACCGAGCAACTGTCAGATTCCCCAACGTACAAACTCCACACAAGCAGGGTTAGCATTGGTTGAAGACAAGTGCACCATCGACGTGCCGTACGCCCCAGTACATAGCGCCACTGTGCCCCACGTGGACAATCGAGATTGAGTGCCTTGCCCAAGGACACTACGCAATTACCCCTGGCGGGGATCGAACCGTGGACCTCTCGGTTTGAAGTCCAAAGCGAACATCAAAAGATAGTGAAAACGGCCTTTTCTTATTTTTTTAATGGGGTTTCACAGTGATTAATAGTCAAACGTTTGATTGGGAAAACATTGTAACACATCGGCTTCTGTGTTTTTATATACTGTTCTCTACAGAAAAATGTCAGAAATTTGTGAAATAATGCTGACTTCGATATACAAATTCCCCAAAATGTTCAAAGTTCAATTTTTATGTGATATTTTTATACCCTAAGTAAAAAATTTACTGGCAGCTCTAAGAAATCAAGGGGAGCTAGCTTTCCTGTAAATATCTTCCAAGGCCGAAAATGGTCAGCCTTGACGAGTAACACGGCAGTAACTTGAAAACTATTGAGAAAAAAGGTTTTTGTTGAGTATTGCCCCCACCCCGGACCCCACAGCCACCCTCTTCTGACGATGGCAAGCGATGGGGAACTTCTCTATTTACGACCAATGAGCGTTCCAGCAACCCAATTAAATAGAGTCCAGCGGTTGCGACTATTTTTGGTGACGTTCCAGCAATCTGCTTGAACTGAGAAACGTGACTGAAGAATTACGCCATTACACTACGGCCGTCGCGGACTGGCCACCTTTCATGGATGGGCAATATTTCCTTGGACGTGTAAGAGAAGGAGAGATAAGTGCAGGAGCCGGAGGTTCGAACGGTCGATCTCAAACACACAAAGCGACCAATTTACCACGAGACTAAGAGATCGGCACCAACAAGACTGGTTGGTAAATGTCCTTTATACCTCGACAGCTACACTACTCTCCCCTTCTTTTGAAATTCACCCAACATGAATCTCACCCCAGATTCCATCCCAGAGCGGTCAAAACATCTACCATGCTTACAACAGCGCCACCAAGGCCACCAACTGCTGACGATCGGACGAGCCCCCAAATGTAACAGGAGGAGATCCCTCCCCCTTTATCTTGCCATTCAGGAGCTTTCGTAGAGAAAGTCAACAGTGTCCAACCGTATGTATTCCCTGTCTCGAGACCGTATTACGTACATGGCTGCCTGTTTCAACAACTTACATTTCAATTGTAAATAGTGTGAATCCCTATTCATTTGTGAACCATTCAATATATCTTGTAGTCGCATCTATGTATTGTTTTTTTCTGTTGTATTTATGGAGAGGAGTTAACATAAGTTGTATAACTTGCACTCCAATCCTTTTTGCAAATTTATGGCAAATAAAATATGTTCAAACTAACAGGCGGAGAGATAAATGCGGAAGCCGGGGTTCGAACCGTCGACCTTAAGCTCACAAAGCGACCGATTTACCACGAGACTAAGAGATTCGGACCAACCAGGCTGGTTGGTAAATGACCTTTATACCTCGACAGGCGCAATAATATTAGATTCCAAAAACTAATTATAGATTTAATAACCAAAAATTTAATTAATGAAGCACCGGGTGCAACCCGGTGCTTCATTAATTAAACTTTTGATGATGATGATTTACATTACCTAGTAAACGCATGCGTGGACATCACTGCCCACGCGAGGATTACGACCCCGTCCACGGCGATTATATTGTACATGCATCAGATTTTTTATCTGTACTGTAGACGGCTATTTATGATTTGTGAGGTAAAAAACTTAAACAGTTGTTGTGCTTCATGAAAAGTGATTTTTTAAATGTTATATACTGTTATTTAATACTGTTATTTAATAATCACTTGTTATTTAACATATATATTTCTGCTTGCTATTTTTGCAGTTGCTATTGTGGTTACCTCCATCATCTGTTGGACTCCGTTTCACAGCCAGCGTTTGATCGAAAATTTCCAACCCATCATCGAATTTGACGACGAGTTCTACATAATTTCTGGTGTGTTCTACTACATGAATGCAGCTATCAACCCAATAATATACAGTGTGTTTAGCACCAAGTTTAGAAAAGCTTTCAAAGCGATGTTTTGGGGGACGTTCTGCTCAAAACGAAGGTTAAGTGTATCGTCAATGCCACGCACCTCGGTTACGGGTTAAGAGGACAAGAAACCGAAATGATTGGCTGTTTATAAAGCACTGAGCCACTAAGAATACTTTCACCACACGGTGAAGCCTACGTTCGTTGGAGGATTTCAACATTGACCATACATCATTATGCCAAAGATACGAAAGTTCTCATCGACTCGATTCTACGTGGATCTCGAAGAATTACAAATATACTTTTTCTACATATCAGGGGAACACACGAATTTGAGATTTCAGTTACACGACCAACTTACGAAATGTACATCCACATATTGGTAACTGTAGCTTTCTTTTGAAGACGTAAGAGACAAGAATAAAGAGAACAATGGAGGGAGACTACACACTGGGATATCTAGGGAATATAACCGGAAAGGGAGTGGGTGTCAACATGATTTGTCTCTGATGACTCACCTCCCGACTGATAAAATCTTCCAACTGCAGCATCAAGTCATGCCCTCGCCTTGGTGATGTAATTGGAATATCAGCCAGTCGGGATTGTACTAGAAAAACTAAAGACTTCTTGGAAATGATTTGTGTACAGACAAAAGGTACTGTGAGCAAGCTCACAAAGTGATACCCCCGCGCCTGAAATGTATAAGTTAGATTATCTCCCCTTGGAAATGTCAAAACAGAATTATATTGCTTCATGCACATCTTCTTATGGAGTTCTTCCATTGTGTAAAGTTTCAGGAAAATTCTTCAAACGGTTTAGGAGGAGTTGCGCTTAAAAGCATGGACAGACGGACAGACGGACGGACGCTCCAACATTTCGGGTTTATGGGCTACCAAAAAAACATTTTGTAAGTCAAAAACCTTATTTTACCCAGAACCCCAACCCCCTCCACCCTATATTTAACCCTAACCCCACCCCTCCACCCCAAAACCACACCCTAACCCTCACCCTACCCCACCCTGACCCCAAACCCTAAAAGCCCACCCATGACCCTAACCCCCACCCATCCCCGGGACCTAACTTCCCAACCTTAAGCCTTACTCTGGGGCTATCCCTACCCCTAGCCCCACCCCACCCCACACCTGACCCAACCCCACCCTAGCCAAACCAATAGGATTAGGAGCTATTTTTCGGTTTAGGGGCTACTAAAACTAAAACTCCACCCCTTACCCCAACCCTAACCCCCGGGACCTAACCCTCCCCCAACCTTAAGCCCTACTCTGGGGCTACCCCTAACCCTAACCCCACCCCACTCCTAACCCTAACACTACCTTAATTTGGAGGTAGCCCCTGATAATAATATTCCCTAAACCCCCAATGTTGGCCCGGACACGCGGACGGACAGACCGACGGAAAGGATGATTCCTATATACCCGACCCCCCCCCCCCAAAAAAAAAAGAACTTTGTTTGTGGGGGTATAATAAAATATGCATGTAGTAGTCGTGACGTAGGTTCTTATTTGATTAACACGCACAGTACCTGTATTCTCATGCTGGACCTCCAACCTCTCGAATCAAAATCCATTTGAATGCCCAACTGCGTGTCAAAGGTACCCTTGTAAGAAAGTACACGATTTCTATCAAAAGTTAATGGATATCCAAGAAACCGTCAATAAAAAATGTCCTGATTAGAAAAAAATAATGAGTTGTCACCCTCTCCCCATATCGCTCTTCACGACGTCCCTTTTGAAACTCTATGAGGAACCCTAGGTCAGATACCTCTATACAGCACACCAGAACAACGGGAAGGTCTTCACATAAGAGACACGAACTATTTATCCCATAAATGGCCGTTTATTTGAACAATAAAGGCTTTGGATAAATTTTGCTTTATTCACCTAGTAGGGTGATAAATTTTCCTCGTAGGTTTAACACTGAAAGAATTTATTACCCTAGTAGCGACGGACTTGTTGACCTCTGGCCTCTACCACATTTGTCTAGCATAATTAATAGTTCGATTGTTGATTTCTTTAAATCTTTTTGAAAGTATTACACAATGCCAGTAGAAAACACCACACACTGCTCATATAATAAAGTATTTTTGACAGTTTAGCTCAAGTTTGTAGGGGAATTATTTTTAGACAGAAATGTATTACTGCGCCTTGTTTATTTTTGGTAATTTTGCTGGTCGATCGAATTAGACTAATGTGATCCTCACTTCTCGCTGTGTTTTGTTACGAATTATAGCACGATTTTGCCGCGACTGCCCCGTAGAAGATTTGTGGGATAAACAAAATAAACGTATAGTGTTTTCAAGTAAAAAATGTATTCTACTCATAGAATTCAGAATGAAACCGACTCGCCAGAGGCTCGTCGGTTTCATTCTTAATCCTACTCGTAGAATAATTGTTTTACTTGAAAACACTATTCGTTTATTTTATATATATAACATAAAAATATGTAGCTATACACATAGATCAGACGCATGTTATAAGTTACATGGCGTGCAGCTAGCTGATACATTTCCATACAAGGCGTCGAGATTTCATATCAGCTGAGGTGAGGCCGAATCTGATATGAATACTCAGAGCCTTGTTTGGAAATGTATCAGCAAGCTGCACACCATGTAACATATTTATTATGACGAAAGTCCATTTCAATCAAGGGATTAATCAATTTTCATCAGAAATATAGAACGACCGGGGGTTTATCTTTCAGAAACCGCTACTGACAGGACAGCACAGAATCGTAATTAGTAACTGGCACTGGTATGTATCCACGGTGACAGGAAACAATCATCGCTGATCGAAGTGCGATATTTGTTTACAAAATAAAACGTATTGCTTTTAGCAGATAAGCATATCTGAAATACTCTTACAGACATTTACTGTCACTGCCACCTGAAAAAGGTTCACAAAGCACTTTTAAACGTTCAAAAACTTTCTTTAATCTGTTGAGTAAACTGTAAAGAAAACGTTCGCTTCAGCATAAAATATCGACTGTGTTGAAGAAAAAAGAAAGAACTTTTGGGCTTACAAATAATATTTTCTGTCCATTTTTTAAATATTTAATGTTTTAAATCAATAAATACGGTACCTTGAGAATATATTTGGTATTAAATTCCCTTACTTTGTTTTAATTTAAATTTTGAAAATTCGAAGTGAGTGGAAATGCATCAAAATAGTTATGGCGGCTATTCACCCGAGATCAAATAACATCAGGTGAGTCACCTGATACGACCGAACCTTTAGATGGTATTCCAGCGTTCTAATTGGACAAATTAACTTTGAGGCTTAATTAACTTTGATGAAGTTAGTATATATATAATAAATATATTTATCATATGACTCGTCCATTTTGTTCACTTCAAAACATTTGATATTTTGTTTTCATATTAATCAGTGATAAATAAAGCCTTCCGTCAATTTCATTGGTCAATTTCAAAATTAGACAATTTGATTTGCTGAACAAAATACAACTGGGCCACATTTTCAAAATTTGCATAATTAGAGTTGGGAGCGTTCATTGGTCAATTTCAAAACTGGACAATTTGATCACATTTGCATAATTTCATTACGGAGAATTTAAGTTATCTATCCTATTTAGGGTGGGTTATATTGTATTAATCTTTTACCTACAAGAAAAACGCCATTCATTTTTTTTTATATTTTCACTTTTTGCTTCCAAAACATAGATTATGATCCCTCATTGGAACGAGCTTGACGAGCTCGTTCCAATGAGGGGTCATAACCTATGTTTTGGAAGCATAAAATGAAAATGTTTAGTTATTCGAGGATGTTTTTTCCAAGTGCCGTCTGCAACTCAAGTTAGGTGATGGGTTAAAAAGTCATACTAAGTGGCTAATTTGTGCGTGTGTGTGTCATATGATAAATAGAATATGAAATGAGTGTTTTTCTCATATAATATTTATGAAACTCGTCCGAATTTTTCCGTTTGGGCTCGTCAGAGGCTCGCCAAAACGGAAACTTCTTAGACTCGTTTCATAAATATTATATGAGAAAAACACTCGTTCCATATCCTCTATATATTTATCTGTCAAATATAGTTCATGCTTCTTCCATGAAGACATTCCCAGAAAAACACATTAGAAATGAGAATCGTTGTTTTCGGTTCTTAGTATTTTTGTTGAATAGACTCCATTAATGATATGACATGATGCTTATATTATAAAATAAGGAATTGTTGTTTACCATATAATATTGTACACTTATATGTATAAATATAAATATATATATAATTATATGTTCAGAAAATAGTTGGCGTCATACATGCTGTAATGCATCATGGATACTTGATAATTAAAATGGCCGCTTCAATTAATAGAAATTAAAAGTATGGTATAACTCACGAAAACCACAGTCTCTTTCCAAACTCACAGAGGGCAGCTGCAAATGGCTATAATGACTGCCATTGTCCCATGCTGTAGATGTGTTCTATTTTGCTCTCCCACAATCAGCCAGGACCCACTCACTGCGAAGCGCTATTGAATTTGAGGTTTTGTCACAGGAAGCAAAGGGACTTTATCGAGTTTGGAGTAACACATTATTCCCACCGTCGATGTTTAAACCATAGTACTTAGAATGTTGTAATAGTGCGTTAGGGCCCTACGAACCTTCGAGATTCGATTCGATTTCGAATCTTAAGTTGATATTCGATTCGATTCGAAATCAGCTGCCTGATTCGTTTCCTTTACACTGGAATATAGCTTGGTATTAGTCATTGTCCCGTCTCACAAAACGTATAGTTCGGATGGAATTTGCATGTAAATAATGCTGAAAATAAAGACAGAGAGTAATTTTATCTATATTAAAAAAATAGCATCTGACCTACGCAATCTCCCATGAAATTTCCAGCCTCACTAGTCTCTACCACTGTTGAAAACAAAGTTAAACTTTCCAAACAATGTTGACGATGTGCAGTTGCTAGCGACTAGTCCTCTGCAGTACGTAGTGATGGTAAATCCCACACCAGTACCTGTGTAATAATATTCCAACTACATCATCAAGGCATGCCTTCCGGGAAGGCATGCCTTGATGATGTAACTGGAATATTTTTTTTCAGTCGGAACATTAGCCTTCACAGTCGGAAGAATCAGATTTACAGTCCCCCTCCTCTTATCGGTCAACTTCAAGACGATGAAAATTCGTTTCGATTTCGAATAATGGAGCCGATCCGATTCGAGATTTGATTCGAATCGAAAATGGGTGATTCACAGAGCCCTATCGTGTTTCTGTGTGCAGTGACGTACACTGATAGGGATATCATAACAGCTCGTAGGCTTATTTTTTAGAACATTTGATTTCAGATTGAAAGGGCGTAGATTCGATCCAGACTCGCGTATTTCTGCGTTTTTTCCTTTGACAATACACTCAATCCGAAATGCACAAGCGAGAGCACGGCAGTGCAGTGTGATAAGGCGCACTCAAGTCGTGAGTACGCACACCTTTACTCGCAACTACACCGCCCTATGTTTCGGGTGGGGGCGAGATAAGACCGATTCGTTGCCATAGTTCTATGCAAAACAAAATCAGGAATTTTATGGCTGCTTGGTGTTGGATAGTTTCACGTTTCAAGTATCTTTTTTGTTACTGGCTGCAGGCATGTGTTCGTAAGAATATCTGAAGCAGCCATGCTTTCAATATGTTTGAGGCAGCTATATTCACTTGAATTGACTAATCATTGTTAACCATAGGTGCATTCAACGACAATAAACAGCTTGTAATGCATGAGAAGCAGATTATTTTTGGTGGTCTGAATTTGTTGTTCACAATTTGTTTTATATCAAATTATTGGATTGCCCAAAGGCACTATCCAATAATTTGTAATAATGCAAATTTATATGAACAAAATATTATTATTATAATATTTATTTTTGACTGATGAGGAAGGTTTATGTTGGCATTTGCCGTGCATGCACTCTCATTTTTCTGCTTTTTTAGCACTCCACCAGTTAACAGGCAAGCACATTTCCCCTTTCAAATTCTCTGCCAGTCCCAAACTCTAAATAAACCTTGGCATGGCCGGGGTTCGTACCCACGCCAAGAGAGTTTCCTTCAGCACCAACCGTCTAGCGAAACTATATTGAACCACGCACACCACTCGACCACCGACAGTCTGAACCACGCACACCACTCGGCCACCGACAGTCTGTCGGTGGCCGAGTGGTGTGCGTGATTCCGTTTAGTTTCGCTAGGCGTTTGGTGCCGAGAGAAACTCTCTCGGCGTGTGTTCGAACCCCCGCCATGCCAATGTAAACAAAACCAGCATCCTTTCTTAACTCTATAGCATCCGGGAAATTTGAAAAAAAGACAATTCTCGCTGATTTCTTCTGAGGTGCAGTTCGTAGAATTAAGTACTTAGATGAAACTATCTGATGAATATCTAAACAAACTATTCAAGAAATAAAGTGGTAGGAAACTTACCTGCCGACTGGTAGCCAATCATTGAAGCCCATTCGTCGTAATGTAATCCCGATTGCAAAATTATGAATATCCAGTTGTAAGAAATCACAAAGAATAACAACAGAGACACTGCTTGACATGTCATTGCACTCCAATCCAAGTACACTGTAGCAACGTCGATATTCGAAAACTTCTGACACAATAAGCCATCCAACACAATTCGCACTATATCATTTTTTAACTGTTTCACTGGACAAATATGAACGACACCACTCAAGAAAAGAACACTGCATCACTTCGAGATCGCCAATCATTCGTCTTTGGTTCATATTTCACTTGCTTTGTCGATATGAGTTGAACTCATGCGTCAGAAAAAGTAGATCTGCATGGGTGAATTCTAACGGAAAACACCCGCTTGATTATTTTGCGTTCCCATTCCATGCAGTGAAGGATAATGGACTAGGTCAAGGATATTCGGCCAGAGGATGGGTCAAGCGTATTATCTCACTTAAAACCCAGTATACATTATACATTAAATTCTTCTTTTGATGCGAAAAAATTAAACAATTTTATTGAATTGAGGGTCACCTCGTGTTGGACAGTTTTACGGGTGGAGGAACCGAAGTTCCCGGAGTGAACCAACGAGCAACGGCGAGCAACTGTCAGACTCACCAACGTACTAGCTCCACACAGAAAGGGTTGGCATTGGCTGAAGACAAGTGCGCCATAGACGTGCAGTACGCCTAAGTACACAGCGCCACCGTACTCCCAAGTACGAAGTCTGGATTAAATGCCCTGTCCAAGGACACAATGCAGTTTCCCCTAGCGGGGATCGAACCGTGGATCTCTCGGTTTGATATTCAATGCCTTAAGGACTGAGCCACCGCACTGGCGCTCCCGAATGTTTCTATTAGAACAAAAAAGTGCATTATTAAAAAGAATGCGAGGTAATGCTTTCTGGAAATGCCCGGCGGTCATTCCACAAAATGATGCACACTTACCATTCGTGGCGGTTATTCTTTCGAATAACGGCGTAAATGAAATCGGGAGGGAGGGGGGGGGGGGCTTCTTGACTTAACTTCTTGACTTAACTGAGATGCAGGATTCATGATTTCCTGGCTATAATTCTATTCATCCTCATACTTCTATACTGATTCGCACATTTCGCTTGTCTATTCCAGAGACTTGTTTCCTCGTATCCAACGTCAGACGTCACGTTACGTTACCGCACGTCTTCAGCTGTGTTATATTTTTTTTCTAGTCGAATTGTACTGTGTCTGTCACTTGATAAACACTACGATTAGTCGAAAGCTCGTGTAATAAAAAATAGGTCTTAAAAGCATCATTCATCAAGCTCATTGCATCTTCAAACGACCTTTTCGACTCACCCTCGCTGTATAGAGGATATCTAGCGTTTTTGAGTGGATCCCGAAAATTATCTCATGAGTGACCGAGACAAATGTTTATTTTTCGCGAGCGTTTGCGCGAGCCAAAATAACCATTTATATCAGTCACAAGTGAGATAATTTTAGGTATCCACTCAAAACACTCGATTTTCTTTTTATTATAAGCTTTTTGTAAGAATCTGATAATTCGACTATTTCAACCTTGAATTGATGCATGAAAGTAAACAGCGCATTGAATCATTGATACGCGGAAGTGATTTGATTGATACTCGGAACAGATAGCGTCTTGCAATCTGATTTAGCTGGCGGGTTTCTAGTCCAAACGCGGCCTGAAAGTCCGTAATATAAGTTTTTGGTTTGGCACGTCCTTTGAAAGGACGTACCAAACCAAAAACTTATATTACGGACTTTCAGGCCGTGTTTGGACTAGCTGGAAATGATCGGTATCCACTCAAAAACACTAGATTTACTTTTCATTGTACATTTTTAGAACAAATTGATCATTTCCAGTGATAATTTGACTCGTATTCACCTTGAAGTGATGCTTTGAAAGCCGCCATTTTGATTGATACCGTGAAAGTGAAAATTTCTGTATTTCTATATTTTCACAGTGGGGGATACGATTTTCCGGAATTTCTTCGATAATATATCGTTTAGCGTATAATAAATATTTATACACTTAACACAAAATAGCCGTCAAAGGTAATTTCACTTAAGTCAGATTCAATGGGAAGCAATTTTTGAGATGGAGAATTTTTGACCAAGGAGTTTTGATTGGCGAGAAAGCTTTTCAGAATAATAATGGGAGATCCAAATGTACAAATTGGTTTAAAGCAAAATGCAAAGGATCTCGTACCTGCGACATCCTTACATAGAGAAAATATAATCCTAAAGAAACACAAGTAACATCTATGTAGAAAATATACACTTAACCCTTTACCTAAAATGAAAAGCAGACGACACTTACAACAAAAACTCTTGAATAACTATGTTTTAATTTTTTGTCTCAAAAACATAGGTTGTGACCCCTCATTGGAACGAGCTCGACGAGCTTTGGCCGTTACGTTGGGAAAAGGGTTAAATACATAATAGTCGTCAAAGATTATTTCACTTTTCTGACTGCAGCTTAAAGGCTGTAGATTAAAACACTGGATGATTTAGACGATGTCTTGCATAATAATCAGTTACACAAAGTTATGTAAATGTCTGAGTGTGGGTGGAGCAGGGGGGGGGGGGGGGTGTAGGGTGGTATAGTCATCTCACTTTTTGTCCCAGATTATCTGGGTAGAAGTTTATTATAAGTATGCCACGATTGCATGTTATGTATCTCCGAATATTCCTCATAAACTCTAAAATCAGCTGGGTTGAGTGAATATGATCCCAGTCACCCCATTTGTTCCCCCCCCCCCCCACCCTCACCTCGCTCCTTTTATATTATAATAAAACTGTCCTGTTTTGAGACTAACTTAACGACAAGATCCGCCCGGCTTTGCTCGCAAAATCGCAATCCAATGTATTTCTAATCCATTTTTAGGATCTGTTCAATGACTTGTAAAATGGTCATTTAAAGACTGTAATTTTCTTCCGAGAAATGTTGTTAAGCCATCTGATGTTTTGACTTTCATCTTTTGGGCTGTGGCTTCAAAATTCTGAATGGTCTCTACCGTACATTGCCTTCTTAAGGGGGCGTCCAACCTAACTTTGCACAAATTTCCAGGGGGGGGGGGGGGGGGTCGGAAAAAAATTCCAGGAACATAGGCGGGGGATGGTGGGTGTCAGTCGGTCCCAAAATTAGTTTTTTTCCATGAGCGAAAAACAATTTTTTTGCAAGGTTTTTTGCTACAATTTGTGATCTAGTTGGAAGGGAAATAACAAAACACAACTGCTAGAGCATGTGCATATGGTGGGGGTACCGTATATAATGGGGTATGGCTTGAGAATTTTCAGGATATATCAGAATATGTTGATTTTCATGGACACATGTTCAGAGATAGAAAAAGGAAAATTTGTAATTATTAACTTCGCCAATGAGTGCGTTAACTTTTCAAATTAAATGAGAATTGTGTGGTTTTAACAAATTGTCGTGTGAGAACCATAAAGTTCTATCTTCCAGTGGAAGATAGAACCTTATGGTACTCACACGACGAAATTTAATCGAAATAAAATACAACAAATAACTGAACTTAATTAAATTAACTCTTTGATTTGGCACTATCCAAAGTGCATCACATAACGCTTTCTGTAAAGCTGAAAACTAAAAGTACCCTGCTTCATGATGGCATACAAGAGAAATATTTGCACCTGTGAACTTATTCTCGGACCATTGATGAGGACTGTGTATGAGTTTTGTGCAAATATTTCTCTCGGGTGATTCTTTGGTAACGTGTGACCGAAATCCGACAAATCGGAAATTCATCAATACATCCAGATACATCCCTCATAAACTCTGCGCGTTTGCACCTTGGCCGATATGAGTAGTGCGTCATTTCATGGAGTAGTTAGTAAGCTTTGGTCAGGCAGTAAGAGAGAATCCCAACCATGTGCAGACCATGTGACCCATTTACTATGTAGGGGAAAAAACACCAGCAACGGACTTCATTCTGATGATATGTCTCATAGTCTGTCAGAGAATATTATTCATGAGCAAAATGAGGTTTCAAGAGCTGTCCAGAGGGGAATTTGGTGACGCTGTCTCGCATGACGTAAACTGTCATCGTAATTAGCCTTTTGGCTTCACAAGTGACCAGAATGTAAAATCACAGCACATACATAGTACCAATGCCAGGCGATGTGGTGAATATACGGGATTACTCCAAATATTTCTTGAAATGGGGGAGGGGGTGGGGGGGGGGGGGGTATCTGAAAATTGATGTGCAAAAAAAAAAAATCCGCAAAATTTTTTCCGCCCCCCCCCCTCCCCCCCCCCCCCCCTGCAAGATTCAGGTAATTTTTCTGCAAAATCCAAAAAAGGCCAGAAAGGAATAACACCCCCGAGAAATTATATATCAAGGTTTTTAGAATGAAACATAGATCGCGTGGAAACTAATATTTGCCATGGAACTGTTACCATATGTGTATAGAAGGGCACTGCCTAAAGTCTGCCGTGGATTAAGTAAGAGACCAGATTTTGTGTAATAAAATACATTAAATTTACTGAATAGTTATAATTTTGCAATCCTTCTAGTACAGACTGGGAGAAACCTTTTTCTCATTCTTGCAAGGAACAGACAGTAAGACTTATTGTAATTAGGGTGTCTACATTTCACAAGGACTGCTATTGTCTTGTGTTTGTTTACCTTTTATGAAGTTCACCAAGGGTCAAATCCACACAGTTCACAGGAACAAGTATGGAACCAAGAGAGAGTTCATCAATGTAACATGAAGAATGTCCAATGTGGCTTTTGTCAGTCTGCGGTGATCATACCCTCCATTCTATGCCATTTTCACGAGATTTGTGTCAAATTTGTAAAACAAAAGATGAGAATGATACACTAAAAAGGGAAAAACTACCAAACGTCCTCATTTGGCAGTATCTGTGACCATTTCTGGTTGCGTGAGTAACGACAGCTGCCAAGAGTACAGTCAAAAGTAGACGTCCTGTCATGAAATGCGCACAAATAGCACGTTGATATGCGCGTTAATCCCCGCGTTATGACCATAGTCAGGCTATCAAATTCTGTACATGTAGACTGTGCACAAACAATGTTTCAGCCAATGGACATCCGGGTAACCCTGAGGTCCATTGGCAGAAACATTGCCTATGTTTGCATTAAGTAACCAGGAAAACCTGTCGTGCTTTGGATGTCATTCGATATTGCAACTGCGCACAATTCCTACGTGCAATTAAGCTTAGATAAACACACAGTTCGTGACAGGACTTCTAGTTTTGACTGCAACATGTGGATGCTCATGTAGGGACACAACAACAAATATGACTTGCTCTGCCTTCATTCAGAATACATGCATCAATCGGCTTCGTTAAGTTAGTAAGCATGGACTCTAATTCGTTTGTGCAGATGGTTTGGTAGTATGCATTTGTTTTGAAACTATTGCCTATCTGTAGTTGCTGCTGTTTGCGGAGGGACTGACAGTTGCTTACTCGTGAAATTTAACCATTTCGCTGCTGTGCAAATTGGTAATATCCTGTGCTGAACCATATATTGGAGGGAACGGGTTTGAAGTGAAAAAAATGAAAGCGCCAATAACGTTCACGTATTTGTAAATTTAAAACTGTTATTATACAGTACGTGCTAGTGCATTATCACTAAATCACCCCTGGAGTGGCGATTCCACCCAAGCAATAATTGCAGATTTGTTGCAAACCATAACAAGCACAAGCAAAATTCCAGCCAATTGACCTCCGGGTTAAACCCGGAGGTCCATTGGCTGAAACATTGTTTGTGATTTTTGTCCATATGTGCAGAATTTGAAAGTGATACTTTGGGTGATAACTCCACTCTACGGGTGATTTTGTTACAATCCATTCTCCACGTACTGTATATTGAATGTTTCCAAAACTACTCCCAGCCACACTCCATAAATCTCAAAAGAAAAGGCGTCTAGTCGACTTGAATTTAGTTCCTATTTAATGGACTGACCATGTAGTCCAAACTTTGCTCCACAGGCCGCTATATAATTTTTGTTTTGCTTTGTCGCCGTGTGGTACAGAACAACAAAAAAAAAACAATTATATATGTTGGGACAAGTTTGGACTATTGAGTTCGTTGTTGCCTCGGGTTATTTCGGAATTTACATAGACGCGAAAAATGGTTGAGATCAAATGGATCATGCCATATCGTCTGTCGCTTGCATTTAGTATAACGTGCGTTCTATTGAGAATAACAACGAGCTATGATATCCATTCCCTGTACACGTATGTGGTATCTCTGCAATGAGTACGGACTTATCGCACAGGCCGTCAACAGTTGGTTCCTGTAGCAGCGAAAGGGTTAAGAACGTTAATAACTGATCTGCTTATCAGTTCTAATATTGTACACTGTAAAAACGAAGTGTTTGATAATTAAACGCCTTTGTGTAACAGATTATAAATGCCTCAAATATGTTTATTATTTAAACATGTTTAAAGTATTCGTAAACATGTTTAATTTTTAAACATGTTTAATTGTTCTTAAACATGTTTAATTTTTAAACATGTTAAAGTATCCTTAAACATGTTTCATTTTTAAACATGTTTAACTTAATAAACACCTCAAACATGTTTATCCCATGCAACAGATTAAAATCACTATAAACATGTTTAAAGGCTTCTTTTTAAACACATAAACATGTTTATTTTCCAGTATATAATCACTAGAATTAAAAAACTATACACACTAATGTTTAAAATCACAAAAAAAGTTTTAAGAATTGTAATTAAAATTGATTATTTTTCATTTCAAGTTTGAAACAATTATTTGTTTAAAATATTCTAAAATTCCACATGCTGTAAATCACAAATCAATCTCTTAAACACTGTGTACCATTTTTTTAAAACCTTTACAAAAAAGCAGTTTCGAAAAAAACACTAAATTTTCTGTTTTGGAGAAAATTTAATCACTATTTTACAATAAAACCCTACAAATATGAACGTTACTGAAAATGGCTCATTGTGCACAATCACGTTCTTATTAGTATATTTTATTTGAAACTTCAGAGTATCAGAGGCTTCAGTTTGTTGCCTTATTTTGACCAATTTCCATATTTTAACAATTCTGTTAGGTAAAGTACTAAACTCTTTTTAAGTTGAAGAATTGAAATGGGTTTTACTTTTAACTACATAATTACAGGTATTCGTAGATGCACTCAAGCCATGAAAGGTCAAATCCCAGCAAGTATGGGCATATCAGACCAATATCAGATAGCCGGTATCTGTTCATGATATTGGCCCGATATTTCATCGATATCAATATCATTTAACCCTTTACCCAACGCAGACGATTTCAAAATTTATTATTTTAAATATCATTTTTTAAATTTTTTCAAAAAATTTTAACAAAACCATATCATGTGACCCCTCTTTGGAACGAGCTCGTTCCAAAGAGGGGTCACATGATATGGTTTGGTTGACATGTTTCGAAATATAATATTTTTTCAGCTGCTGAATTTGCATATTGCGCGGGCGGATGCGGGCGATTCGTTGAGTAAAGGGTTAAAAACATGGGACTTTTCATGGGCAGTGAGTTTGATGCCTGAACAATATCGCAATCACAATGGGTATTAAATTAATTTACCTAAAATATATGAGACGTTGTGGTCTTATTACGGTAATTCGTATGATTTTGTCCACCAGGCGGATTCATGCAATTTCCGTCAACATATTGTGCAATACAGATAGATTTTAGCATCATTTTGGTGCTCTTAGCGATCAAAATCGACGTGAATCCATTTTACACATAATACGGTTGTGCGAGGAAGAGATTTAAATTTACGATGGTATTACATTTTGCTATATTTAGTCAACAGTAAAATAACTTTCTGAAAATACTCCTTGACATTGGTCAAACTTTTTCGATTAGCAGACTTCACCAAACCTTCTTGACGTGACAAATATAATTCGATTTCAGTCAAAGTGTTGTTTCGTAAATATACAATTGTGAGGACTGCATTGTATGTTGATGTGAACATATTTTTGTTTTCAAACATACTTTTCCAGTTTAATGTGTTGCTTATCAACAATAACCACAGTGAGGGTTATTAACCCAAGTTCGTCTTGACGATTTTAGTTAGGACTTCCGTTCTGACGTCTTCAGAGGGTGTACTGATTCTTGTAATGTGGCCTGGTATCCGTAGACTTCGTTTGTGGATGAAGGACAAAACAAACTCTTCCAAGTTTTCTATGGTAGTTTTTCTCTCCAAGGTACATCAATCAGCTACTATCTACAGCCTGGAGTGACGGTTACTTCTGGATCCCATTCCTCTTCACGTTCAGTTATTTCGTTGAGAGGATCGATACAATTACTTTGTTTGGGACTGTGCCAGTTCTTTTAGCTTGCCGCCGGTAGTTAAATACACCGTGGGACGCGCTTGAACAACATGCTAAAATTCTTCTGACTAAACTCAAATTCCACACGTTAGCCAGCAAGTTGCACAATTTGGTGAGGTAGCAAGAGTCACCTGTTTCATACGAGCTACCTCTACCAACACGCCCCTATACAGTATCAGTATGACCCAGCTTATATCAACTCCAGCCTAGAGGAAGCGCATTACATCACACCATCAGGATGTGTATTTGGATTTTACGATCTTGCCCACTCATACCACGATGAGTGATAGAATACTGATCCGACGACAGTTCTACGTCAATATCCTATAAGTTACGTTCTAACACCATTGCTGGGGTCAGAGTAGCATATCAGAATTGACAACTTAAAATTCCAACGCAATTTAAACTACCGCGTTTCGCACGGTCTTCCAGTGCTTTCTTGATGCATTAGAATGCAAATGAGTATCCATACTTTAACATAAATGGCCTTCCTCAGAACGGTCGAGCTAATATTGGCATTATACTTAATTCATCTGTACCACTCAACACTTATATTTAAAACTGGAAGTCCTGTCATGAACTGTGCGCTTACCTAGGCTTAATTGGGGTAGGAATTGCGCGCAATTACCATATCGAATGGCATCCAAAGCACGGCAGGTTCTCCTGGTTACTCATAGCAAACACAGGCAATGTTTCTGCCAATGGACCTCCGGGTTACCCGGAGGTCCATTGGCTGAAACACTGCTTATGTACAGGCCACATGTACAGAATTTGACAGCCTCACTATGGTCCTAACGCGTAGATTAATGCGCAGATCGGCGTGCTATTTGTGCGCATTTCATGACAGGACTTCTAGTTTTAACTGTATGACGTGGCCTTAAAACCATAGCTCTTGTAAATGACGAATTGTCATGACCTGGAGTTTTGTAATATCCCCGAGTAAGAAACATGGGCTCTGTTTTTTGAATAACGCAATTCCATGGGTGACCGAGTACTCCACAGTACACGAGTTCCAAGAAGCACTCTGTCCACTGATTGAATCTGCGTTAATTCATTTGACGTATTTTAATTACTAGTTTCGCTAATTAACCCATTAAAGGGTGTATTTCGCAACATTTCCCAGCTTGGTCCACTTTGGACATTTCTAACATAACCAATTTGAATCAATTGTAAATTTGGTTCCCTGCTCTGGCAACAGGGATTCCCTAATTAGCATAAATCGGTATGCGAACGATAATACCCGAACATAACCGAACATCGGCGGAACATTAGATTAGATTGGTCACCATTTCTAGTGACTGGGTGAAACGATGCATCGAATATAATAGTTGTATTAAATGCGTCGCTCGAATCGAAGATTAGTCTGAAATGCGATTGAATGATTTATTTGATTCCGACAGACAAATAATCGATGGATATAATTCAAATATATACAGATTATTACAACAGTCAATTGATCTGTAGTGTTGTATTCCGTCGAGTTGACGAGATGAGATCGGCCAGATCAAACGAGACGCCGCTGGCAATACAACACAGATCAATTGACTGTTGTAGTAATTTGTTTATTATATGACAATTAGTATTTTTAACTGATCACAACACCAGAAAAATCAAATACAAAAAGAATTATATTAGTCAAATAACCATTAACAATATATGGAATTGGAGAATCCCAGACGCGTAGTAATATCAAACGTTCGTGTCGAACATAAAACTTGAAAGTCAAAACAATGGAGGCAAGACTTGAATTTCAATCGGAATTGTTTTCGATATCACAGATTTTCCAACTTAATTTGGATGGTGCATTGTCAGTACAAGTATTAATAACAATGTCAGAATCATGCAAACCACTGTTTGTTATGTTGTTAATATAACAAATGTGCATATTATTTTCATTGTCGAGATTATTCACTTCATAAACCAGGTCCACCACACTGCATGTTGGCCTTTTGTCAATGCTGATGTAATTATTCGTCTCAACTCCGATTTCATTGTCAAGCTTAAATTCATTAAGTTCACCGAGAAATAATTCTTCTAGGTCAAAGTTAGATAAATCGTCCATATTTGTTTGTTTTTTAAATAGATCTATTATTCTTTTATTTCAACGTTTTTGACGAAGACGCAATCTATATTTAGCAACGAGCAGACGCAATATCAACAAAAATCGAGTACGTTCGATTCGCTATAATATCGTAACCGATTCTCATTTCTCTTTCAATCGCATTTCGTGAAACGCGCAAACTGCGCAATTGTTTTTATTGAGTTCTGTAACTGTTCATAGAAAAGCCTTGTTATCTCTTACGCTATTAATAAACGACTCAAGATCGAACGCACGCATTACGGAATTCCATGTCATATTTGTGCAATTTTCCAGTTTATTTATAGGTCGCTGGTAGAAATAGTGCGTTCACGTGCGCCTCGTTTGAGACAGGCATGATAACGATCTGGAAAACATGACACTCTTGTCCAGAGAGCTGGATTTGATGGGCACACTACAGTGGTATTGAGGGGCTATTTGTCGTAGTCATGTAATAAAATCCAATACCAGATTAAAGTTTGAACTGGGTGCTACACACAGAACTAAACTCTCCAAGAAGTTTAGCCCCTCATTTGGTTAACGTATTATCTGCGTTGACTTGGAATTCTTCTATAGGCTTGAAGTATTATTAAGTCACTCGGTATTAAATCAGTATCAGACAACATGCCTACATTATCTCACTAGGGACAGACTGGTTGTAGAAGGCTACTAGGTCTATAAATATTATTAACTTTTTGAATGCTGATGGTATTTTTCATGTCAGTTCAATGGCAGCAACTGAAAGAGTCCGTATTCGTGGGTAGACCAATTAATACTTTCAACGTGCAGCCTTAGGGCTGCACGTTGAAACTATTTATTGGTCTACCCCACACATTTACTTATTGGCAATCCTATTTAATGAAATTATGAAATATCATTTTCCTGGGCCGGAAAAGCGAACTCTTGGGTTCAAAGGGGCAAGTTACTCTGAACTGATTCAGTACCGAACAGCATGTCCATATGCATTTAGGAATGGAACGACATTCTATGTTTCCTCCCTCATTCCCCGTAACCACTGTATCCTACAAGCAATACTACAAAATCTCCATTAAATTCATTATTAAGCCAGTTTTGATCTGATACTATGTGATATGATTTATTTATTTATTTATTTATTATTTATTTATTTATTTATTTATTTATTTATTTATTTATTTATTTATTTATTGGTGTTTAAGGTCACATATCTCTGCACAATGGCTAATCATGACCATGACAGTTTTACGGGTGGAGGAAGCCGGAGTACCCGGAGAGAACCACCGAGCAACGGCGAGCAACTGTCAGCTCCCCAACATACTAACTCCACACAAGCTGGATTAGCATTGGTTGAAGACAGGTGCACCATCGACGTGCAGTACGCTTTAGTACACAGCGTCACCGTGCCCCCACATGGGCATTGGGGGTGAAGTGTCTTGCCCAAGGACATAACGCGGTTGCCGCAGGTGGGATTCGAACCGAGGACCTCTCGGCTTGCAGCCTGCACATCTACCTACTGAGCCACCGTGTCCCCATGTGATATGATCAAATAAGTGCTATGAATTCCATTCCAAGAAATGTTATTAAGCATAGGTCATTGGTTGCTTTTGATCTGCAGTTTTAGCTGTGGGTTAAAAACACTGAATGATTTGTATACCTTGCAACCTCAGTCAACCACCGTGTTTAGATTTGCAATAAGATAATCCCCTCATGTTTCGTCACTGTTTATTTGTATAAATATGGAATTTTACATTGTCCCCTCAGTTTTCGTGACGGATTATTTGTATAAATAAGGAATTTTACAATAGGGTTGTAAATAATGTAAATTGACTGTATGCCTCCAAAGTATGGTAGATGGTCCCTAATCAGGACGAGGACCTTGGGATTTTTCCGGTTGGATTCTTAGCTATGTTTAAGAAAAAGATACGGTATATGTCACATTTTTATTTTGTCATTTAAGAGTATATCTTGTTTGTAATGAGCATTAGCCGTGTTATCTAAATGCTTAGTATCACATGAGGCATTTCCAGCCCACCGTCAAAAATATAGTGATGGTACAACCCATAAAATAGGAGCGCGGTGGCTCAGTGGTAGACTGTTGGACTTCTATGCTAGAGGTCCCGAGTTCGATCCCCGTCCGGGACGACCCGCGTTATGTCATTGGGCAAGACACTTTATCCCGGTTGCCTACATGTGGGCACGATGGCACCGTGTACTAAGGCGTACTGCACATCGATGGTGCACATGTCTTCAACCGCTGTAACCCTGCTTGAACGGAGTTTGAACAGAGTTAGAATGTTGAGGAGCTGACAGCTGCTCGTCAATGCTCGGTGGTTCTCTCCGGTTACTCCGGCTTCCTTCACCCATAAAACTGTCACGGTCACGATTAGCCATTGTGCATAAGTATGTTAACTTAAACACCAATAAATGAATGAATAAATACCCATAAAATGTGGTTTACATTCATTGTTACATGATACCGATTATTTAGTATTTCTAATATTGACTGGTTTATACGGTCCTATTGTAACTGGTACTTTCGCTGCCGAAGACGACTATAGTCGCCTATTTATGATCATTTATCTGTACGTTCTGGTATGCGCAGATCACATCTACCATCTGATTAATCGTCAGAAAGGGCTCAAAGAGCCCTTTCCAACAATTAATCAGATGATAGAGTTTCAAGTATGTCACAAAGTTTATTAAACTTTCTCGCATACCGGCGTACATAGAGGCCCCCCATATATGGATAAAGTGGGCGTGGCTGTATTAGGATTAATCAGCTTCCTTTATTAGATATGACGTTCTTTCCAAAAAAATGCCCATTATCAAGTTCTGCAGATATGTCTTCAAATTCGGCTGATATGATTTTATTATGTGTAGATATAACAAAGCTACAGTTATCCCCCTTGGTGCATTACTTGGCGCAACCAGTTTATATTCATTGAAATCGTTCACCGTTATTCGTCGAACGCAATCCGAAAAATTGCGTTTCAGGGAATAATGCTGTGGTTTGAAGTTTAGCTTTTGTGTGGTAGGGAGATAATAATGGCAATAAGTATGGATTACGTGGCGGATGAGAAGAAAGAAAAGAACTGTGCAGAAAAGGCAATACAAACGGAGATTCAAAGTCGAACTGCGATTCGTCGAAATGGGAGAAGAGAAATATTCGTTCTTTGTGAATAGAATGAGAAAATATAACGCTGGTAGAAAACTGCAAGGGATCTGATAATACTTTTGTAATTATTTGTGACAATTTGATAAATAAAGAGGTTATTACATTGTTAGTTTCAGATCGGCCGAGATATTGGCCCTCGGTAACGTCACATCAGCCTTCGACCTCCGGTCTCAGACTGATATGCAAGTATCCCTGGCTGATTTCTCGACTGATATGAAACTAACCAAATAATAACTACTGAATCTCTGCGAAACCTTGTGAACTGACAATTTAAAGATAGTCACATGCTTTCCCAACAATGTTGCTGGGTATAGGTCGATTTTTTCTTCTCCAAAACACCATGTATAGCTTTTTGGGGAAAGTTAGTACGTATAGGTCCGTTGATGAATTTAATTTATTGTTACAGTTAATGTACTTTGGTACATTTGGTTTGCACTCCCATCGTCCCCTATCTGTCTCGGTAACTTGTCCGTCGTAAGCACTGACTCCCCGTCCCTGGAAACCCCGGGAATTGAATCAGATCGCATTTTAGAGAATACATTTTGATATCTTCGAAAATGAGAATGCTGATGATGTTTACATTTTTCGTGGCAGTACAAACTGAATATTTATAACATCTTTTAGTTCTTCTTTACCAAAAACAGGTGCCGCGGTCTGAAAATTGATACAATGTTATCAGTTTTCGTGCAAGGTAAACGTCATGACGGTTGATGACGTGAAAGCTGTTACGCTGCAGCGTAACAGCTTTCACGTTATCAAACGTCATGAATGGGGAGGACGTGCCGCGTTGCTTGACTTGACGCCATCGGGTGTGGGGCGACAGTTGTTCGGTGACTTTTCAACAATCCGGCTGTTTTGATATCAGTGGTTCCAAGCTCTCGCCAAACCTAATGGCCATATTTATTTAGCACTATTTGTTATAAAATAAATATATCTTTTGGTGATTGCAAGTAATTCAATGTTTGCCGCAAGAGCACGGCTGATGACTCTTCACTGGGACGATCACGTCAATCTCGTTCCGCTGAGAGGTCGTGGGCCATGTTTTAGTGGCAAGGATTGAAGGTGTTTTAACAGCTCCAGAAGATGTGTTGAAAATAATGTTGTAGTTGAACACAGTGTACTTTATATAAAATAAACAGTGCCAAGTAATTGGTGAAATAAGTAAAGGCGTTCACATCACTCCGGCTGTTATTCGTATGATGAATACAAATCCTTCTTTAACGATGATTTAATTGAAGAGTTCGAAGTACACTTGTACGCCCCAAGTTGATAATATTCTATCCACCGTTGTTTGTTGATCATACTTGATAAAACCCGAAGGTCCACGGTTCGATCTCCTCCAGGGGTAACTGCGTTGTGTCCTTTTGCAAGGCACTTAATTCCGATTGCCTACGGGATGGGGAGAGGCACGGTGGAGCCGTGTACTGAGGCGTACTGCCCGTCGATGGTGCGTTTGTCTTCAACCAATGCTAACACTGCTCGTGTGGAGTTGGTATGTTGGAGAGTTCGACAGTTGCCCACTGTTGCTCGGTGGTTCTCTCTGGGTACTCCGGCTTCATCCAACCATAAAATTGTCTGACATGAGGTGACCCTGGCTGTCGATAGTATCGTTAAACCGCAATAAATAAATAAATAAATAAATAAATAAATAAATAAATAAATAAATAAATAAATAAATAAATAAATAAATAAATAAATAAATATGGGGGGAGGCACGGTGGAGCCGTGTACTGAGGCGTAAGACTAAGTTAGAAAATATATAAAAAAAGGGCGAGGTGGGTGGGGCATATTAATGCTTCTAAAACATATTTTGGTTTTCAGCGCCCTTGGTGAATTTGATTGTGGCATTCCTGTAATAAACATTTCTTACCAAACAGTCTGTCCTCTTGAGATCTTACCATTGGGGTGATATAACTTGCTGATCAGCGGGGGCGGACTTGCCAATGGAGATACAGGTAAAACCTCTTGGTCAGATACACACCTTGCTGATGAACATACTGGAAAACAACATCATTTATTCACTTCATGTCAAGTTTTATTTTGAATTCGTTGAAAATATTGTAAAATTTAATAATAAAAAGAAGAAATTGTTGATCACCATCAAAAAGACTTAAACTGTGTACAAAATGTTAGTGAATTTGTATCAGCGGTATGCGGGAGCGTTAACCGGTTCTTGTCAGATCACCGAAGTTAAGCAACGTCGAGCCCGGTTAATCCTTGGATGGTTGACCGTCTGAGCGATCGATTCGGACTCCCGCGTTGTGTCCTTGGGCAAGGCACTTAACCCCGTTTGTCCACATGGGGGCACGATGGCATCGTGTACTAAGGCGTACTACACGTGAATGGTGCGCATGTCATCAACTAATCTAATTCTGCCTGTGCTGCAGTGCGGAGTTACGATATTGGGGAGCTGGAAGCTGCTCGTCGTTGCTCCGTGGTTCTCTCCGGGTACTCCGGCTTCCTCCACCCGTAAAACTGTTACGGTCATGATTATCCTTTGTGGATAAGTATGTGACCTTTAACACCAATAAATATATTAGCGGTATGCTTATCATTTCATAAACTTCAGTACGGTAAAAATACAGATGCTGGCTTTTTATAATTTTTTCCCCGAATCACTTTGAACGTTTGACTATAATTCTCTGCTGAAACCCATTTAAAAATAAGAAAATGGCGATTTACCATCTTTTGAAGTTCTGTAACTTTTTTCTGCTCATAATATCAACAGGGTATGCATAGTGGCATTTAATACAGATAATGACCTCTCCATTTACCCTTTGAACCCTAGCGACCGCTTTTCCGGCCAGGAACATGATACGTCATAACGTTATTAAATAGGATGGCTGTTCGGTAAACATGTGAGGTAGACCAATAAATATTTTCAACGTGCAGCCCAGGGGCTGCACGTTGAAAATATTGATTGGTCTACCCCAAATAAAGAATATGGACTCTTCTAATTGTTTTATTGAACTGGCATGGAAGACACTGCAAGAGTTCAAGGAGTTAATATAAATTTTTTTGGAGGAGAGATTTGCAATTTCTTTTTATATGAAGAATAAAAAAAACTTGTAAATTGCTGTAAAAATGCATTCGCTAAACAAACAACCGAAATGGAGACTTATTTATTGTTGATAATGGCGGGTTTTCTGTGATGAAGTAGTTTCTAATTATCTCGTCACAAAAAGTCAAATTTCCTTTTATAACTTTTAATAAACAAAAACAACAGAAGCTCCGAGAGCTGTCTGTTGTTTTCGGTATTAAACTTAACAAAAGGAAACTTGGATTTATTTTCCACTGATTTCAGCCATAGGTGTTATCTCAACAATAACTTTCTTCTTAATCGGACCTTCCTCGCTCGTATAATAATGTCAATGGAGATAACCTTATCGACTGTCGATTTTCATGACAATATAAGTTAGAGATGAACACATTTTCGATTCGAATCGAATCTCGAATCGAATCTATTTTTCGAAATCGAATCGAAAGTTCAATTAATCAAATGGAATCGCCCTTGTAGATAAATTCAGAAATTGGCGACGACCTGACAAGTGTGCGACAAACAGTATAGTTAAAAAAAGCAACGTTATCGAATCATGTTCGCTATTTCTTCCTAACGGTGATGTCACTGAATGAAATTTTAAAAGATGTGTCGCTATTTTGTGTGGAGGCAACTTTGAGTAATTTAAATTCAGTAGTTGAATTAAGTGACCATGTTGATAGTCAACATGTGGAGTTGCTGTCTGGGGGAGACTTTCCACGGGAGGTAACTCTATCTGTTCTGCATTTAATTCATCAGAGTAGAGTTACCGTTCGTAGTTGCGTCCATTTATTGTGCAACGTTTCCCCAAGAACGAGTTGCCGATGTGCAAGTGGAAAGTGCCATTCAACTTTGGCAAGCCAATCTGAGTGCAAGATCTGCATTTAATTCATCAGAGTGGCGTTATCGTTCTTAGTTACGTCCATTTATTCCGCAACTTTCCTCCAAGAACGGGTTGTCGCTTGCAAGGGGAAAGTGCCATTCAACTTTGGTAAACCAATATGAGAGCAAGATCTCCAAGCATTGGATGAAAATGTGACCTGGGAGCTAATTCCATCAACAGGTTCACTCTACTTTATCAAAAACCAAAATGGAACGGGTGCGAGAATTACCTGTACCCGACACTGCAATCCTACATAGGAGTAGGTGCTAGTATAGCAGCTCATCATCGTCATCATCTCGAAACTTTAAATTTCCTCCTAACAGTGACAATGACCTATGAGAGTTGAATCAACACGTGTGTGGCATGGGTAAAAATTAACTCAATACTGATTTTCAGCATCATTTATGTACAATTTCCATCTTACCCTTTGAGACGTTAATTATCCTGACGTCACTGGAAATTCAGTTTCTTCGACGTTTTTCAAACGTCGACGTCAAACGTCGGAAAGAACCCATAACAAGATATTTTTCACATTAGTGATTAACTGGTTGATGGCTAGATTATTTTTGGCGATCTCAATTTGTTATTCAAAACTTGTTTTATTACAAATTATTGGAGAGTGCCCACAGGCACTCTCCAATAATTTGTAATAAAACAAATTTATATAAACAAAATATTATTTGTGTTTGACTGAATATGAAATATAAGCAATGAGAGTGTTGGCTTTTGCTCTGGTATCCTCATTTCTGAAAGTCCTGATAGTGGCTTCTAACACTCAACCAGTTAAGAAGTCTTAACAGCAGGATTATATGAGTATTTTAAGCAGTGATAACATTTGGCTCAACGGTTGTCACTGAGCACTATTCGGGTGAAAATAGGAATTTGAGGTTAAAACTTTAAAAAATCGAAAAATAATAACAAAACAAATAACCACAAAGTATCAACGTGCTGTTTGATTTCGTGCGTGATAACACGTACAAAATTAACAAAGGGTTAAATTAAACAAACGATTTCGTACGTAATAACATGCACAAAAGTATCAAAAGGTTGATTATACTTTTTGTGAGGCACTCTAGATGACTGACACCAAACTATATTCCAGTGAAAAGATTCAACAGGAAACGAATCAGGCAACCGATTTCGGATCGAACGGAATAGCAATTAAGATCCGAAATGGAATCGAATTTGGAAACTTCGCAAGACCTCGATTCGTCTTATTTGTGCAACGCATTTCTGGAATTCGCCGTATGGGCGAGCCACACAGCCAGTTGAAATAAAAATAACTACAAGAACATTTCTATTACATTTTTTGCCGATAATTCTCAGTTGTGGTATCATTTCTTGTGAAGGTCTCGTAGAGAGCTTCCCAAGAAATAAACTGAAGACTTGGAATTTTTAATTGAGCAACATCGGATAAACTATACTTTCATTCCAAGAACTCTTTCTCACTCGCACTGTGTGCATGATAATTCCTATAACTTAGGCGCATTGTTTTCAGCGAATGTAATCCATACCCAACAATGTTGATCAAAATAATATCTTACGCGAAAATTATCTCCCTTGAGATTACTGAACTTGCGAGACGAAATCCAATAAAAAAGGCAGTGAATGTGGGTGGTGAGTGAGGTGTGAAATTTCTGAGACTTGATGTGCGTGGATGAATGACAATGAGGTGTGAAATAGCGACACTAATTAAAGCAATTGCTGTGTAATTTCTCATCTATCTCTGCGTTACTGTACAGTCCGAGAATGTGTTTTTATAGCAATTTGGAAGTTTCAATTCATCAGAGGAAAAGAATTGGAAAACCACATCTGACAGACTTTCAGATTATTGGAAGGAACAATGTCTGTATTTTATGCAACGATGCGCACACTGTTGATACAATGAATATAAAAAGTTATAGATCACCAAAAGGGTCGGAAAAGGCAGTTTTCTATTTTTTTAAATGGGTTTCTACTTGGAACAATAGTCCAATATTCAAATAGATTGGGAAAAAAGTGTAACAAGATAGCTTTTATTTGCTTATACTAAGCCACAGGAAAAAAACTGTAGTTTGTGAAATGATGCGCACATCGATGATAAAAATACATGAATATTAAAAATAATAAGTTTTTATACGCATTTCCCATCTCTCAGTGTTAAATGCCTGAACAGCTTTACCAAATTAAGGGGAGGTAATGTTAAAGAGAATCGCATCAAGGGAAACATTTTCTTGGCCATGCCAGGCGGATGGATTTATAGGATTGAGCAGGGGGGCGGGTTGGGGGGGGGGGTCGGCCTACTCCAACAAACTGAGGGCTTGGTTTCGTCATTGGTTGGTTTCCAAATCGGTGGAATGAGAATAGTGGATGGTACAACTTCTCGTCTTGTTCAATGTCTGTAAAGTTTCTGGCAGAGAAGTGCTGTAAGTACTAGAAGATGAGTAAACTGCTCGTAACGATTTCCAAACTCGCTTATTGCACACAAATGCAATAAATATGAACACTCCCTGCAGAGAGTTTAGCACCGTGAACAGATAAGAGAAAACCACGTTGCCCGTCCACTGATAGATGAATCCAAACACCCAGGTGCCTCCAGTAATTGTTGACAGCCGAAAGTAGATGTTTAAATATGTTTTCTCGGACGATACAAGTTTTGCCGCTGTCGACATTTTGTATATAGCCTTGACAACCCCGCAAAACACTACAATATTTGAAAAGATGATAAGTCCAATCGGTAAGGCAAATGCTAAGCCTAGTGAATATTTACTGGATAAAAAGCAGATAGGGGAAGTGTAACCGAGCTCCCCTACCAATGATAAGGACACCGTGATTGTAAGACCAATTACAATAGCAGGTACGAGGTGGCAATATATAGTGTACAATACCAATTGTTTCCACCCTGACGTTTCCGAACACCCACCAGGAACTTTTAAACGTTTGAATACTCGATACATATGGAATGTGCATATATTCATCCACAGTACTGTTGCCAGCCAAAAGTAATGTGTAGCTATCCCAGATAGTATACAGATCACGTGACCGTTATCTGGACTCGGTCTGCACTGGAACAGCAGCTGTGCCAACAATAGACATAATATAAGTGCCATGTTGTTTTTCCCGGGTAGTGTTCGAAGGGATTTTAGGAGACAGTACACAATAAACGTAACGACAAGACAGAGGCCGGAAAGACAAGTACATACCACATTGATGATAAAGAGAAGTTCGTCCACAGGTGGCCGTCTGTCCCACAGTTTGTCTGTTCTGTTGAAATAAGGTTCACTGCAAATTCGAACAGCTGTTTCATTTATAAACGAATAATCAATTGGATTAACGTAGTAATCTAATGCCCGGATGTATAGCTGTGAGTTAACAGTAACTGCTTCGACTGAATCATTTCCCACCTGCAAGATGACAAAGGGGCAAATCCTAAGCTTGTCGATCTTTATAAAATCTCTTCCATAAATGTATTTGCCTGTTAATATTTCTTCCATCTGCGTAGAGTCTTTACTATATTGGCTGTCAGCCCTTAAAATGACTTCTCCAAAGTCAGATGACATAATTTTCTGATCTTCAGTACTAAATCTAAAGAGTTCCGCTTCTACCTGTTGTATATCAATTGTTTTTTCCAACAAAAAATTGAATTTTACTTTTAAGCACTGAATTCTATAATTGGTTGTCTCTTGAAAACTTTCCGAACAGTTCACATTGTTATGCTGTAAATAATCTACCCACGCCCAAGCTGTTGTTTCCGCACTGCCCTTCAGTGCGGGTAACTTTGTGGCCCGTCTATGAATCTCCTCAGAAAGTTTAGTGAGAGCTTTCTGCCCTGGTGCCACGTTAAGGCAGCTGACATTAAAGAGGTGAATATCAGTTCTATAATACGTCGTTACGGAATACACAGTCATGGGATTGTGTAGCACAGTCATGCATATTTCATTATTTTTCAGCCATTTGCCTCCAACACAGAACAATTCCCGACACTTTTTCTGAAATAGAAAATGTAAATTGGTATTTTAGGGTTCAGAGGATGAAATAAAATACTTCGACATTTGGTGTCAGACACGTTAAACTGCAACTCGGAATTCATTCAGGTACGCGGGAACCGGGGAACCGGGGAGCGGGCAGGCAGGCGCCACATGCCCGCACCCCCCCTCCCCCAAGAGTTCTCTCAGACATAGTTGAAAGTGTGTGTGTGAGAGAGATAGAAAGAGAGAGAGAGAGAGATGGAGAGAGAGAGAGAGAGAGAGAGAGAGAGAGAGAGAGATAGAGAGAGAGAAAGCGACCGAGAATGAGAGAAAATGAGAGAGAGGAGAAAGAGCGAGGGCATGAGAGAGAGAGAGAGAGAGAGAGAGAGAGAAAGAACGAATGAGAGAGAGAGCACGAGAGAGAGATAGACATAAACAGAACGACACGCGTGTGTAAATGGGTTAATCGATATGGCTCGAGCGCGGAAGGATAGAATGAGAGGGCACAGGCCTCGAGTTTTATCCTTCCGCGATGGCACAAGTGCCATATCGATTAACCCATTCACACACGCGTGTCGTTCTGTGTTTATTACACGCCTTCGCGTCTATAAAACAATTATTAGAAGGACACTCAACAATTCATTTGATAATTATCACCAAAAAGAACACATTTTGTCGCCAACCAAACTGGCAAGGGGAACTTGTGTTACTCTTCCATCTTCTGAGTTCCAATGTGTTCTATGTGCCTACTGGCGTGCCTACTGGCACATAGAACACATTGGAACTCAGGGGACTACTTTTAACTATCGCTAGGGATTGAAATTGTAATTGCGGTACACGATTTATAGAAAATTCCAGTGAAATTTCGTTTCTTTATAAAATAGTCCATCAACGATTTCCGTTCCACACATGTGCGGAACAGATTTTTATTTTCCGCACGGCTTAGTATGGCTGTAGATGGGGATTTCATAGAGCAGGCGTGTAATAAAGAGATTTGTTCCAGTGGCGGCGCCAGAAATTTTTTTGTGGGGGGGGGGGGGCAGACTCCCATGAAGGGGGGCAAATACGTAAAGGATCATATCATTACTTTGTTATGAGGTAGTGGAAACTTGGACCCAAAGTCTGTAATATACTTTTTTGGCTTGGTACGTCCTGTGGACGTACCAAACCAAAAAATTATATTACGGACTTTGGGTCCAAGTTTCGACTAAATGTAATGGTAATTAGCGGTCCTCCTTTCAAAAAATCCTGGATCCGCGCCTGGTGGGTCTGTGCGTGAGAGAGAGAGAGAGAGAGAGAGAGAGAGAGAGAGAGAGAGAGAGAGAGAGCGGATGAGAGATTAACTCTTTGAACCTAAGAGGCCGCTTTTCTGGCCCAGGAGCATTATACATCATAATTTCATTGAGTAGTCCTCCTTTCAAAAAATCCTGGATCCGCGTCTGGTGGGTCTGTGCGTGAGAGAGAGAGAGAGAGAGAGAGAGAGAGAGAGAGAGAGAGAGAGAGAGGATGAGAGATTAACTCTTTGAACCTAAGAGGCCGCTTTTCTGGCCCAGGAGCATTATACATCATAATTTCATTGAGTAGTAAGGCTGCTTAGTAAATGTGCAGGGTAGACCAATCAATATTTTCAACGTGCAACCCTAACGCTGCACGTAAAAAAATATTAATTCGTCTACCCCCCATATTATGAATTTGAAGTCTTCAAATTGCTGTCATTGAATGACATGGGAGACACCACCAGGGTTCAAAGAATCAAGGCAATATTATCTTTACTGTCGTATTTTGGCATCATAACACCACCGACAGAGAATTAGGGTGGAGAGGTGAGTCCCTCACGAATCAAATGATGTCACCCTAAACTTGGCTATATTTGGGTTCCCATCACTGCAATCTTATTGGGAATTCGTCGCCTGAGTGCTAGAATGTCCTATGCCCTCTAGATTGCACGCGACGAATTAACAGGAAGGGGGATCACATACATTTTACACTTTAGATGTGACGGGAGATGTTCCTCGTATGACCTGTCTCGCCCTCGGCCTGTACGTTCGGTAAAGAACAAATTGTCGTCTCCATATTTAAGACACTTCTCCACGGGACTGACGCATCTTTAACCCTTGAACTCAAAGGGCCATTTTCCGATTCAAAAACATGGTACGTTATAATTTTATTAAGTAAGATGGCTGCTAAGTGAATGTGTGGGGTAGACCAATCCCTGGAGTCTTTTTCCCATAAATCGTCGTTTAGTGCGTGTCCTTCTGCAAGGGAATGAGAAGGGAGCGCAGGGCCAATACGGGTTGAGTGGTGCAGAGATCTCCCACCCGGATTCAATAGTCCAACGTCTGTTTACCAGATTCCTAAAAGATTTTCGAGAAAGACACGTCAGAAGGGCTAATTAGAGGTTAGCTGATGTCCATGAGGTGAAACATGTCCGGTATGTTTGTGACTCACTAATGGTGTGGATAGATGTCCGTTTGGTTGACCACACAGGCCCCTGTCGCATACTCAGTTGGAAAACAAATGAAGAGTGGTACAGAAATGAGATCCAGGAACCTTTTGGCTGACCGTAGGTTTGGGCGGTATGCGCAGTGTTCTTCCTAATGAATACTCAAGGCAGGCTGCTGACCCATTATGTGGAGGGGAAATGAATTGAGGGGATATCGATCTCATCTCCATAGAGCATACATGGTACAGGCAGAGGCTACAGGGGACAGACGTCCCCCTCGCTCTCTCTCTCTCTCTCTCTCTCTCTCTCTCTCTCTCTCTCTCTCTCTCTCTCTCGCTCACTCTCCAACTGAATACTCTCCAACAAGAACTGGGGGTTAAACCCTTGTTGGTAAATAGGACAATCTGCTGCGATAGACATTCGGACATTGCTCCAAAAACAAGGAAATGCAGTCAGAAAAATGTTGAATGCTAGAGGGGATACACGGCATAGTAAACCTGCTTTTGCTAACATGAGAAAATCGTTTTTGATAAAAATTACTTGTTCTGTCGAAGGTTTAAAATCCTCCGAAAAGGGGGGATTCACTTGCACATTCCACGAATTCACCATGTATGGTTGTACACAAGTAATAACAAATGAAAGGGTTAATCGACAGTTTTTTCCTGGACTCCAGAGAGCGAACAGAACGGCATATTTTCCTCACATATGTCTTTGCAAATTGTGAACAGTATATATTTCTGAGATCAAGAAAATAATGTGAGCGTGACCAGTTCTTTTGCTTTGTATAAACATTAATTTTAAGTTTTAAGCTTATTTCCAACAAAATTATATTTCCTATTATGCACTGAAAATGAAAAGCCCTAATTCTATCTGTAAGTTTCTCGTTCTTATCTAACTTGGGCATCAGAAGAATTATCTGTCAACAGTGGCGCGGTGGTGTTGCAGTAACCGGTTCTCGTCAGATCACCGAAGTTTAGCAACGCCGAGCCCGGTTAATCCTTGGATGGGTGACCGTCTGAGCGATCAATACGGACTGCCGCGTTGTGTCCTTGGGCAAGGCACTTCACCCCGATTGTCCACATAGGGGCACGATGACGCCGTGTACTTAGGCGTACTGCACGTCGATGGTGCGTATGTCTTCAACCAGTCTAACCCTGCCCGTGCTGCAGTGCGGAGTTACGATGTTGGGAAGCTGGCAGCTGCTTGTCGTTGCTCGGTGGTTCTCTCCGGGTACTCCGACTTCCTCCACCCGTAAAACTGTCACCGACACGATATGACCCTGGCTGTTAAAGTGTCGTTAAACCCTAATAAATAAAATCTATCAACATAAATTATAAAATGAAAGATCACATTCAAGGTGTAAAAACGAGCAAATACACATTATCGATACAGTGAAGTGATCTGGGTCGTAGTATCACGTCGAGTTGAGGAGGTCAGATCGCTGGTTCAAACAAGCTGCCGCAGGCAGCGAGTTTGATCCGGCGATCTTACCTCCTGAACGAGGCGCCATGCGACGACCCAGATCACTTCAATTGTGGCTATAAAAGATCTATTATATGACTTATAGCTCAACAGCGCATACCAACGCTAGTATTAACAATTCCCCAACCTGTTTTGGTTAATTGGATTGAAGTAAAAAAGAACTATTTTTGTTCACACTTATTTTTGTAACAGGTGCACACTTCCGGGGAATCTGCCGATGCGCATGAATACGATAAAAAATATCATGAATACGATAAAAACCCGGACCGCTGTTCGAGCGTTCCCATTCCGGCACGGAGTAAAGTACTCTCTGCGACCGGAACAGCTAATTATACGAATTCGAACGCACCCGTAAATAGTCCGCCATAGAGCGTACCCATTCCGGCACGGAGTAAAGTACTCTCTGCGACCGGAACAGCTAATTATGCGAATTCGAACGCATCCGTAAATAGTCCGCCATACTTTTGTGATACGGAATCGGATTCCACACTGTAGATTTTCCGGGGACCAGGAAAAGATCGCCAAACAGTAGTGATATTTAGCTGTTTAATAACATAATCATATAATAAACATCTGGATGGGGCACTAGTATTATAGAGGAGGTATCAATTAGCGTGGGGTCATGAAGAGGATATTGATGATGTCGTTCTCCAGAGGAGATAATGATAATGATAATGATTTTATTTCACGGTATACAGTATACATTCCGTTTAGACAAACAAAGTGGTACAATCTATTTGTAATAATACATGAGGAGAATAATGTATAGTGTTAATAAAATAACATGAGATATTAAAAAAAACATGTATGCCGTGGGGAGGTGGCATAGCCAGATTGGCTGTCTACCTGCCGCCCCCCTGAGAAAATGCTGCTGATTTGTGTCAGACTTGTATATGAAAGACTGTTGTAGATGGTTTCTGGAGTGTGATATTATCTACAATCCTGTCGAATTTGTGAAAATAATTCCTCGTTAGGCCTGATCCACTTATCAAGCGAGCAAGCCCAACTTGGAATCTCGAACGAGGTTCAGAGTGAGACGTGGCAACTAGCCCGTGGCTAATGACACTAAATATCTAATGACTATTGCTAGCCACCTTACACCAGAGTGCACGTCAATGTGACCAGTTCTATGGACCGGCCACAGTCGCACGCATACTGATGCGACGCTATTAAAGAACTGTGGGTAAAATTATTTTATTACTGTGATAACAGAATGGAGGAAAAAAAAAAAAAAAATCCTTCCGTGTCGGGTAAATTGTTAATTTCCGATGGAGCAATCCACACAGTATGGATTGTTGCATCGGACATCTTCAGCATAACAATTTAGGAGTTGATTTTTTAGTTCTTTCTTGAAAATATTCCTGCTTTTAATATTCCTCAGGCTTACGCTTAACTCGTTCCAAATTTTGGGGTATTGATAGGTGGGAAGTGCTTCTAGAGATCTGGTTCTAGATTTACCTTCATATAACTGGTCCGATTGTCTTGTAGATCTAGCACTTACTGATCGCACATATCGGAAGTTGTCATCAAAGGAGACCGGCAATTCACGATTTACAAAATCCCACATGAATAAGGACACCTGGAGCGTAAACAGATCACCGATCTTTAAAATTTTGTCTTTGCGAAAAAGCGGGTCAGTGTGAGCGTTGAAAGGCACGTTATTAATTATTCGTATTGAACGTTTTTGCAGTTTGAATAATTTTTTTACTTCTCTGCAATTGCCCCATACCTGAATCCCGTACAACAAGTGACTTTGTACAATTGTGAAATAAAGTGTTTTCATACAAGAATGTGGAAGAATACGTTTGACCTTATTTAGAATATAATTTGCACTTGCTACTTTTGTACATATACTGGATACATGTTCCTTATAGGAGAGCTTCTCATCTATAATTATACCTAAAAATTTGATTGACGTTTCAGTAAGATCCGAGGCAACTCGCTCTATTTTTTGATTATTTATAATTATGTCCATTGGTAGAGGGTTGTTTTTCTTATTGTTTGGATTGATAATAATAAATTTAGTCTTTGATGTGTTGAGTAGAAGTTGGTTTGCAGAGCACCAATTGAAGATTTTTTCAAGTTCTAAATTAGTAGAAGTTACCAAGTCAATCATGTCAGGTCCAGATGAATATCCTGTAGTGTCATCCGCGAATGATACGAGGTTCAGGTTTGTGGCGTGGCAGAGGTCGTTCACGTATAGTAGAAACAATATTGGTCCGAGGTTCGAGCCCTGAGGCACACCGGAGGTAATAGGTGCCCGCAATGACTCCTGATTATTTATCACTACATATTGTGATCTGTCAGTAAGATAGCTCCGAAACCAATTTAATGCTACTCCGCGAACTCCATAGTGCTCCAGCTTGTTTAATAGAATTGTGTGGTTTATTGAGTCAAATGCCTTGGAGAGATCAAGGAAAACCGCTAATGAATTATTTTTTCTTTCTATGTTATTTTTTTATGCAAAACTATTCGGTAGGCTAGTTTATGAGACCAGGATGTCTGTAGAATGTAATTCACAGAAGTACAATATTTGATACGATGAAATAGGGATTACACAGGCATGGTCAGTCTATAAAAAGTGATTCCGTAAGTAGGATTCTCAGCCGGTGGATGCTTTTAGAATATAAGTCAATGGATCATAGGTACATACAATGAATAGAGAATCTCTAATTAGTCGTTATTTCATATGAATTGTCCGTACCGAATTCACTAAAATAAATCTGAGCTTTAGATCGATTTTCGTGAACGAGGTCCAGAAATTTTATCGCCGTCTGAGTGCTAGAATGTCCTATGTCCCCTATGGGACATAGGACATTCTAGCACTCAGGCGACGTTATGTCAAATCGATTCTCTTTTATCACATAATGTGTAATTTAAGCTTTCACCCAACGTAACGACTAAACTGGATAGCGCTATTCACAAAAATTGCCAAACAAATTTTATTTTTTCAACTTTTGCATTGAAAACATAGCTTTTGGTTCCTCATTGGAACGCGCTTGTAGATCTCGTTCCAGTGAGGGGTTATAAGCTATGTTCGCGTGAAAAAAAAAGAATCGTATTTTTTTTTGGCAATACTCGTCCACTATTCGTATTATGTAAATAGAGGATATGGAATGAGTGTTTTTTTTCATATAATATTTATGAAACGAGTCCTAGAATTTTCCGTTTGGGCGCGCCTCTGGCGAGCCCAAACGGAAAATTCGGACGAGTTTCATAAATATTATATGAGAAAAACACTCATTTCATATTCTATTTATCATATGAGACACACACGCACAATTAGCCACTTAGTATGACTTTTTAACCCATCAACTAAGTTGAGTTGCAGACGTTTTGTAAAAGATTAATACAATATAACCCACCATAAATAGGACAGATAACGTAAATTCTCCCTACTGAAATTATGCAAATGTGACCCAGTTGTATTTTGTTTAGCCAATCAAATTGCCCAATTTTGAAATTGACCAAAGAAAGCTCCCAACTCTAATTATGCAAATTATGAAAATGTGGCCCAGTTGTATTTTGTTCAGCCAATCAAATTGTCTAGTTTTGAAATTGACCAATGAAATTGACGGAAGGCTTTATTTATCACTGATTAATATGAAAACAAAATATCAAATGTTTTAAAGTAAATAAAACGGACGAGTCATATGATAAACATGTTTATTACACGACTGTTCTATGTAATCCCCATCTATAGCAACATGAAACCATGCGGAAAATGACAATCTTTTCCGCACATATGTGAGGAACGAAAATCGTTGACGGGCTATTTTTAAATAAAAGCGAAATTTCACTGGAATTTTCTACAAATCGGGCAACGCAACTACAATTTGAATCGCTAGTGATAGCTGAAAATCATCCCCTGAGTTCCAATGTGTTCCCTGTGCCAGTAGCTCATCTCGCAAATTTGGTTGGCGATAAAATGTGTTCTTTTTGTAGATAGTCGTCAAATGAATTGCTGAGTGTCCTTTTAATAATTGTTTTTGTAGACGTGAAGGCGTGTAATAAACACAGAACTACACACGTGAGTGAATGGGTTAATCGACATGGCACGATTGCCAGCGCGGAAGGATAGAACGAGAGGCCTGTCGTTGTGTGTATTTATGAAATATATGGAGAAGATTAATTCATATTCTACTTCGGAAACCAACTCACTTCCAACGTTACGGCGTCGACGTTGACTTATGATGTCATTCTCGTATTAGACGTATTGTGAACGAATATATTTTCCGTAATGAGTTGTTTAGTGATGACTGTATGACTCTATAAGCGTAGTCATTCCATCAAAAATTATTTCGTAAGTGGGATTCCTAGCTGATGGATGCTATAGAAACCCTTTTTCATCGTATGGTCCTATGATCCATCCACAAGTGGGATTCCAACACCGGGCATCATCACCCTTCTTTCATCATATGAGCCTACGCGCCAATAAAAAATGGGAGTAGGAAGTGGGGTTTTGCAACTTTCGTCTCGACCAGGCAGTCAGGGGGGGGGGGGGGGGGGCGGTGAAATTGTCTGGCCAGCAATGGGTGCACTTCCCAACTGTGATAAGTATCAAACATCCTCCATTCGAAGGAAACGTATCTTGCGTCATAGGCGGCCCGTCCACGAACCTAGGTGCCTTCACAGTACTGTCATCGCAAAATCGAAAAGAACTTCTATCAGATCGCGACTGGGTCGCGACCTGTTCGAAGTTTTTTATCCGCTTTCTATTCGCGACACAGCAAGATTTCACTTTTGGAAAAAGAAACACAAGACATTCCATCGCACATTTTCTTGATTGGGTCCGTATTTTGCTATTGTTTTACTTATGAAATCTTGGTCGACCGGTATGGATTTATCGCGACCGTATCACGATATGCTCCAGAAAGAGATCGCTTTCGCGACCACAGCACTTTACTTACCATCAGAGCATCATAACGAAAACCACGCCCACACTCAGGCTTATCAATGTATTTGACCTCTCCGAAATCCAATATGGCAGAAAAGGAAACTTTTAATGCTCCAGGCATTGTTCCGGGACATGTGTACTCAAGAGAATCACCACTGTTACATACGTAACAGAACGGGTTCCTGTACTTTAAAAACAGATGTGTGTAACTTAAACATGCCCTTTGTACATCCCCATTGTACGATTGCCAATCGCCAGTAGCATTGCACTTTGATATGATGACTGAATCAGCTTCTAGGCATTGTCGCAAAGATTGCACTGTAACATTCTCTGGTGGATCAAAATTGAAATTGCAGCGTTCGTTTTGCAAAAGTAAATCAAGTATGTTTTCATGGTGGGTAGACGAAGGGAAACTCACTGAATATGTGCATTCTGCGTTCATATTCCAAACTTGAAAATTACTCACTCCATGGCAAATTGCACAATATTTATTCACATATGTCTCCGGTTCATACGACGTCACAAATGTCCTTCTTTCCAAATCCCGAGAGGAAATTGAGTCCGAACATAACATTCTGACTGTTCTATTTGTATAATATTCAGGACATTTTGATATTACTTTATAATACTTACTGTCCGGATCGGGTTTTAAATAATTACCCACACACGAGAACATTCCATCTGTTATCTTCTGAAATGTTCCATTATTGAAATCAGGACAGCAATCGCCATAGGCTACACAAGCTTTGTCACACGCACAGTTATTTGGACAAGCGGAATCGCAACGTTGCCCCTCGTTTAGATCTTCGAACTTGGGTTCGGGATAAGGTTTACAAAAATTAGTCCATCTGTTCACGCAAAACATTCTATCCACCCTGCGTATGTAATGCAACATGTCTTCACTGTCATTTCGCACCATATTTTGTGCCATTGTATTACCAGAAATTGTTGCGATCATCATTAAAGTGAACACAAACACTGGAACGCACACCATATTTATGGATACACGAATAAATTATAATCCAATAAAAAGTCTCCAATTTTATTTTCCACAATTGTGCTTTCTCTCTTTAACTTTAAATAACTGGAACACATCCCTGGCGTTTCAAACGTCCAGTAGAATGCTACGTCTTTATTCGTGCCAATGATTCATTTTGATCAATTGTGTTCACATGTGGAAAATATAACTCTGTAAAATACAAAAAACTGGCTCCTGCTGATTTATGTTGCGGATGTGCACTGCTCTCTTGGTCTTTTACGTTAAATCCTCCGTTTGAAATCATTTAATCCGCCCTGCTATTGACGAGAGAGAGGCTGAGAGAAAAACATATTCTTCCCAGAATTTGTTTGTATTTTTCTTTCAAATATAACCTGTTGTCCTGTCGAGATTCGTGCAATGAGTTGTTCTGATACAATGTTCTAAAAAATAAATAAAAATCTAAATTATTTATTAATGGCAAACATTTTCATAACTGGTATTCCACCATTCATCCTTGACAGAAAACACATAATGTTAACAAATGTTTTTTGTCGTTTTCTGACAAATTACTTGATGATATGACCCAAATTACAATACTAACGAATTAGTAAATTACTTCTGAGACTGACAAAGGTCACCCTGTTTTGAATTTTACCCCATAATTTGATTGGATGGATACATTTCCTTCTTTATACAGAATTTGTTCTGTCGCAGTCTGTTGTTTAATTATCAAGTGGCTATTTCAATCAGTTTATAACCGATTAATTTTAAGGAGGCAATACTGGCGTCCAAAACCCGTCGAGCATTCTCAGATCAAGAGATCAGTTTGTCGACGGAACGACAGTTAAGTTACAAATGCTTCGAATCCCTTGGAAATAGTTCATACTTGGTGATTTTTCGAACGTCCTGCATTGTGGTCATATACGTTTGTTTTGACATATGTGCTGAAACAGTAAAGGAAAGCTGTAACAGGTTAAGAACCTAGTTATAAACGTTCTGTTATCGATTAACTGTTACTTTATTTTGGAAGTTGGAACAGATAATATACGCATGTTAGGATGGTGAATCGCGATAGTGTAGTTAGGTCCTAGATAGAAACATTTTGCAATTGTAGAGCAGGGGCCGCGGAAACGGTGGGGCTGGGAGGGGGCTTCATCCACCCCCTCCCTCTCACACTTCTTTTGCCGAGCCATGTTTTGTTGTATGCATATATTTTAACACAACCAATTATTGGTGAAACAAGGGGCGGATCCAGAGGCTCCCCCAAATTTTCGCCAGCTATGTTTCTCTCGTACTGGTTCAGTTTCGATGAATTTCGGATCATTTTTTCCAGTAAGTGGCCGCAAACGCTAAAATGTATACAGTCTGTTAACAAATCGGTTAAATGAAATAGATCGGAATCTTACAGACATACAAGTACCAAATCTACCCCCAGACAAGATAATCCACAGACAGTATAATGGCTGTTAACGTCTGGTAAAGCATACAGGTGAGGTCTATTTATCAGCTTTGGTCGTTACGAACAAACATAGGTTATGACTCCTCGTTGAGAAGCAAAAATGAAAAAATATAGTTGTAAGAATTTTTTTGCAAGTGTTTTCATGTTAGGTAAAGGGTTAACACAAGAAAAGTTCATCAGTCGAGGAGACGTGATTTAACCGAATCTTTGATGACTTTACCATTATTGTAATACACGTTTGTTTACTGAATGTTTTCACTTATGCTGCGTAGCGCCACTAATTGTGTTAATGAATTGATGATTTGAAGCTGGTGGCAAAATCATATTTATTGATTAGAATATAGGACACTGCGAAGCTTCGAGATTCGTTTCGATTTCGAATCTTAAGTTGATATTCGATTCGATTCGAAATCAGTTGCCCGATTCGTTTTCTTTCAAATCTTTACCCGAGAATATAGCTTGGTAATAGCCATTGTCGTCGTCTCACAAAACGTATAGTTCAGATGGAATTTGTACGTAAATAATGCTGAAAATAAAAACAGAGTGTAATTTAATCTGTATTAAGATAAATAACATTTGACCCATTCCATCTCCCACGCTAATTCCAGTCTCACTAGTCTCTACCATTGTTGAAAACAAAGTTAAAGTTTCCAAACAATGTTGATGATGAACTGTGGCTACAGAGAAGTGCAGTGCTTAGTGCTGGTAAGGCTCGCACGCCGCGAGTCCTGGGTAATATTTAAAGGACGGCATGCCTTGATGATGTAGCTGGAATATTTCATCAGTCGGGATTTGAGTCGTCACAGTCGGATCAATCAGGTTTACAGTACGCCCTCTCCTTATCGGTCACCTTCAAGACGCCCAGAATTCAAGTTGAGATTCGATTCAATTTCGAATGATAGACTCGATTCGATTCGATTCGATTCGAGGTTCGATTAGAAATTGGAATATGTATAATTGGAGGACGAAAAATCGGTTGAAACCTTGCGAGTAAAGAAACAATAAGTCAACGCAAGATTGCGTGCCACAGTCGGTAAACAAACGTCACACAAGAGTGTCGAATTCCTTCCGGAATTCGATTGAATGGAGACCTTTCGCAAAGTGAGCGACGACTGGTGAGAATTACGAATGGGGTACTACGTCACTTGAATTTGTGTTCTTCCTATCAGGTGTCGTTTTCCCTTATCTGTAGTTACGATTACAATTTATCATTAAAACAAGCAGGTATATCATATCGCAAAAAGTTTGAGAGCGTTTCTCCGCCGGGAGTTCTCTCTAAGATTATGTCTTTAAACTGTAATCGCCATGTGGCTTAAATTTCCATCTCTTACACACAATTAATTCCTTCATCGCCGCGCAACACGGGAAAATTGCGAAACACATACGGACGCATAGGCTTCAACTCTGTGAAAAAGTTTGTTGACTGCCAGGCGAATTTACGATTACTATTAACCATTCCTAATTTTTAACAGTCGTCGTCCATTATTCGAAGGTGTCTATTGTTTGAGAGCCTGCTACTGCTGTTCAAGTGTGCAGATATTTGATGGGAAGAGTTCATTTCCACTAGACCAATTCCCTTTAGACAAAATTTCCACGAGACCAATTCCCAAAAGACCAATTCCCCTTAGACCAAATAATATGTTCTAGTTTTAGGTTCTATACCAATAATATGATATACTTATAAATATTTATAAATGTATGTAATGTTAGTGATATTCAAGCCTGAAAATAAGCAGTCTGTTGTTTGCAAAATGAGGTCCCCAGAGGGTGATTCTTTCCCATACAGTGGGCCAGTTTATCCTCTGGGTACCTCTTTCTGTTTATGTTTAAGACCTTGATTCAGGTTGCTGTGCAGGGTAGCATCACCAAATTCACCCTCTGGGGATCTCATTTTTCAGATGACAGTCTGCTTATTTTCTGGCTTGTTGATATTTTTTAGATGTTGGGCAAATTTTTCATAACAATTGTTATAGTGATCACACACTTTCAAAGGCTGTGATTGTTTTGCGGTAAACAGATGTTGATCTGATTTCCATAACAAAACAAACACAATTCTTTGTGTGTATTGATGTTATAAATCTATATTTTTTGTAAAATGTTATATGTACTGAGCTATGCTGAAATGTTATAAACCTATATTTTTTGTATGTTATGCATATAATTTTTTTTTTGTCGAATAAAGTGCTTATCAATAAATAAATGTTTTCTTAATTATCCTTAATCAACCCTTAATCAATAACAGTATATTGTTGGTCTAAGGGGAATTGGTCTTTGGGAATTGGCCTAAAGGGAATTGGTCTAAAGGGAATTGGTCTTGTGGGAAGACACGATGCGAAATTGTGTAGCGATCATCGCCCATATAGTTATTCGTCCATGGAAAATTCATCTGATTGGAATTCGTCTCACTGGAGTGAACTGTTCGAATAATAGTCTTGAGATCGGAGCAGAAAAATGTTCTCAATTAAGTTATCCCAATGGCTCTCTTCAATCGGCAAGACGAAATGAAAATATGTAACCAAAAATATTTTTTCTGAAACATTCGCGTAGTGTGCGGAAATGCCCCAAAAGCCACTAACGAATACATTTTAATGAGACATGTTCTGCTGCATGGATGATGTGTTGGGGATATAATTACATTGTTAATGTAGTTATACGTTTTGGGTCCAAATACTCAATTCCCATTGGTCAGCTGGATGAAAACGTCATGACCAAATGTAATTCATTTTCCAATGAATACATTTGGTCGAACTTTGACCCGCATTTACGGTAGAGCGCAGTTGATAGAATGTAATTCGGGCGGTGTTTGGGCGGGTTTTTAACTTTTAGTGCCTCTCGCAGTGATCAACTCCGCGGCTGTTTCTTTTCGTGACATTTCCCAACTGTGGCATAAAACCCGTTACTAAAATACTCGTTTCCATTTCCGTTCAAGTTAATAATTTGTGATATCTCAAACAACTTACAAGAAATGCCAATCGACAGTGTGAAATTATTTCAGTGATTTTATTCTTGAACCTGTTGTCCTTTCATAGGTGATTATAGTTTACTGGTATGTTAAATAAATTGTTTTTAACATTCCAAGTTTCGTTGCGAAAGACGGCAATTTGACAAATTTCGGTCAATGCCGAAAACTGACGCTCAACTCAGAGTTGTGCGCTTTGTATTTTGTGTGAGGGTGGTTTTTCGCCTCGTTCGTACATGTTTTATTTCGTCTTTCTGCTTTGTTATTTGGTAAAAAGTAGTTTAAACAGTTACGAAATGTAATTATAAGAATTGAATGCATGTTTTATAATCTTTATCGGGGTATGAACGTGTGGAAATGGGTACAAATTGTATGAATCCCTTCGGGATTCATACATAATTTGTACCCATTCCCACACGTTCATACTCCAATAAAGATTATAAAAATTGCATTCAATTCTTAAATATTCTCCCTTACACTAAAGGTGGGTATGATACGGCCCCGACAATCTCCATTTGTCAGTCGAAACAAGTCTCTATTTGAATTAAGCTGAGGATTTCGGATCGAATCGAGTTTCAAATAGAATCTCGTCGCTTTTCAAAAATCGAATCTCGTCGTTTTTCAAGTAGTGAATGAAACATGTGGATATTCCACCTTCTTATAGCCGTGAAATATGGGTCAAAGCATTGTCAGTCGCTACTCAAATATTGTATTGTTAGTAATTCAACTCAACAAAATCACAGGTGACTCGTTTTCTGTTTGGTCAAGAAAATCAAAAATGCGGAATATTCCAAAAACGGAATCAAATCGTCCGGAAACGGAACCTACTTGAACTCTTCTTCTATCATCAGATCTCCTAAAATGGAGACCCGACGAGAGAAGACGAGGAAAAAAACGAGAGATGGATTCACCGAAATGACATTTCCGTGTTTTATTTTCGAGTTTTAATATATGGATGCAGGGCATTTTTGCTGATGGAAAGATAAATTTAAAATATATTTTTTGTACACTTTTGCAACTATTTCAGCAACTCAATGTCATCGTAAAGAAAAGTTTTCATTTTTTTTAATTTCTAAAGTAAAGCAATAAAATCAAACAATAAAAAATATCCTTTGATATTTATAACTGAATACGAATTCGTTTCCTATCACTAACGCATTTATTATAACTTCTCTCTGTGAAGTTTCTTTTATAGACTACGAAGTTTGATTTGTGCTGCTTGCCTTGAAAAAAATTAAAATCGAATTTACTGAACACACGGTTTTCAAATTCCGTATAAAATCTGAATTCAAATTTTATAGGGAATTTAACCCTTTACCCAACGAATCGCCGCATCCGCCCGCGTAATATGCAAATTCAGCAGTTGAAAAAATATTATTTTTAAAACAAGTTCAACAAAACCATATCATGTGACCCCTTGTTGGAACGAGCTAGTCGAGCTCGTTCCAACGAGGGGTCACATGATATGGTTGTGTTGAAAATTTTTGAAAAAATTTAAAAAATGATATTTAAAATAATAAATTTTGATATCGTCTGCGTTGGGTAAAGGTTAAAAAAACAAACTATATAAACATTATTTGTATCCTATATACAGAAAATGTTCATACAGGTGTTTCCAATAGACCGTACGCTGAAAAAGAACTGTATGGCTAAAAAAATTCGAATCGATTCAATTCAATTTTCAGTTTAAAAATTGAAATAATTGAAACTCGAATGGGAATGACATCGACAAATATTCCATTTTGTTTTATAACATAACATGGCAATTTTTTTTTAACGTAAGCTCATTGTTTTTACATTGCAGGAGAGAGGGGGGGTGGAGAGAGAGAGAGAAATAGATACAGGGGAGAAAGTGACAGAGAGAAAGAGAAGAGAGAGAAAACGAGATAGAGTGAGAGAAAGAGAGAGAGAGAGAGAGAGAGAGAGAGAGAGAGAGATTGAGGGAGAGAGAGAGAGAGAGAGAAAGAGAAAAAAAAACTTATCGAATAATATTCTTGAGCCACGAAAAAAAACACTTCCGAAATTAATTATCATCAAGTCTCGCTTAAATCGGCTAAAAGAATGTAAAATGTGAAGCTAAAATGTTTTTTGTTTTTTTTTTAAAACAAAACTCATTCAGGTTGGCAAAGTACATAAAAAACAGTTTCGTACTTGCATTATGTGAATCATTACCTCACATGCAGGTGGAATGTGATGTGAAACAACAGGTGAATTGTTTTAGCATCTTTTCAATTCTTCTGGAGAGATACGAGTTGTTTTGTGCCAAAAACTTTTATTTATGTCCTGAATATCTTCTGAAAGTGTTCTTTTGTAACGTACGGTATGCTATCAAATTCAGACGTTCCCGAGACCCATTTTCAAGAAATCATGGCAATCTCTGCCTTTGGTTTGCGTTGGCAAGTGGAGACAGAGAATCGCGTGATTGATGTTTGTTTGTTTGCTTATAGGGGTTTAAGGACACTTTCAACAACATGGCCACATCGTGTCTTTCCGTTTTTCGGGAGGAGGAAGCCGGAGTACACAGAGAGAATCACCGCGCACCAGCTATCAACTGTCAGACTCTCCAACTTACTAACTCTCATGCACAGTTAGCAGCGGTTGAAAACAAATGCACCATTGACATGGAGCAGGGGCGGACTGGGCAAAAAAAAGTTGCAGGGAAACGTTCCAAGATGACCCCGGACCCGAACAAAATTTTGATTTTTTCGAAGCGAAAGAACGCTGCTTCCTTGCATCTGAACGATCAATGACAGTCCACACAGAGGGCATTTTAAATGGTATTTTCGTTTCATCTTTGTCGCTCATTTGGCAAAAATGGTTGCAACAAAGGTGGCCAGGATTCTTCAGGCAGACCATAGTTCGGTTCAGTGGGTGAAAATTTTGATTTTTCGAACCGAAATAACGTTATTTTCTTGCATCTGACCAAACAATGACCAAACAATGGCAGACTAGACTGCTGATATTTCGAAATGCTCTCCATGTGGACTGCCAATGGCAGTCCACATAGAGGGCATTTCGATAAATCGACAGTCTATGCAATCAGATCCAGCTCGACCATGGGTGGCTCCCAATACGGGGCAAACTGGGAAATTTCCCGGTGGACCATACACCCAGTCTGCATCTAACGTGGAGTACGCACTAGAAGGCAGCGTCACTTCCCCCATCCCATGGGCAATCGGAGTTAAGTGTCTTTCCCAAGGACACAACGCAAATACAACTGGCCAGAATCGAACTATCGGCTTTTCCGTTATATTTATTTACTATTATTTATTTATTGGTGTTTAAGATCATACACTTATGCACAATGGTTAATCATGACCGTGACAGTTTTACGGGTGGAGGAAGCCGGAGTATCCGGAGAGAACCACCGAACAACGATGAACAGCTGCTTGTTCCCCAACATCGTAACTCCGCACTGCAGCACAGGCAGGGTTGGATGGTTGACGACATGCGTACCATCGACGAGCAGTACACCTTAGTACACGGCGCCATCGTGCCCCCATGTGGACATGCCTTGCCCAAAGACACAACGCGGGACTCCGAACTGGTCGCTCAGACGGTCACCCATGCAATCATTAACCGGGCTCGACGTTGCTTAACTTCGGTGATCTGACGAGAACCGGTTACCACAACGCCACCGCGCCCCCGGCCTTCCTGATAATAGTCAAACGTTCTAAACACTGAGGCACCTTGCTTATTTGATGTAAAAATAGCCAATAACTACGCATAATAATGCCCGATCAAGCAGACCAATGCTTTAATAAAACCAAACTGCTGATTGACACATTACCGTTAATTAACCATATGAAGTCTGAGTTTCTGAATACGTTCGTCGGTTGAAATTCTCGTGCAGCGACTGGGCGAGTATACTTTGCATGTGTACTCAAGTCCAGTATTAATATAACCCTACAGGCCTAAAACTCATTATATTATTGGATTGTTTACCACCTAGTTGCCTTCTACGCAAAAATGATGCCTGTCATTTTATTGGTTTAACCTTTAATGGAATAATTCCGACGTTCATAATATTTTACTCCAACCGAACAAGCGCCACAGCACACAGACTTGGGGTAACTTTTCACGTTTCCTTCTAAGTACATTGTAGTTGTTCCAAGGCAAGTCTTGACTTCCTATAAAGGAAGCCGCCACTTTCCTAGAAATAACTGCAAATCTACGTGATGTAGACTGTTAAATTGCAGCGAAAATGTATTTAAAAAAAGTCTAGACGTTTAAGGGGTAATCGCCAACGGAAATCAGGTGTAGATATAACTTCAGGGACGTGACCAGACAGAGCTTCAAATAAAACTCTCTTGAGAGTCGACTTACATAAGCTTAAAACTAGGAAGGCGACTTACGTAAGCTTAAAAGTAGGGAGGCGACTTACATAAGCCTAAAACTAGGGAGGCGACTTACTAGGGAGGCGACTTACATAAGCTTAAAACTAGGGAGGCGACTTGCATAAGCTTAAAACTAGGGAGGCGACTTACATAAGCTTAAAACTAGGGAGGCGACTTACATAAGCTTAAAACTAGGGAGGCGACTTACATAAGACTTCCTTATCTGTTACATTTCTAATTTGTCTCCTTTTTTGTGCTGTGTAACTTGTATTATTGTGGGTTTTTTTATTTTGCTATATTTTTTTTATGTTGTGTTTGCATATGCCATTACTAGTTATCTCGGGCAACATGGAGATTTAATACTAGATACTAATTTTCAGCCCCTAGGGGCAATACATTAATATAAAAAACTAGGAGGTGAAATTTCCGAATGTTTTTCCCAAGGACGACCTTGCAAATGACTGTAAAAACACATTCGCTGAACAAAGATCCACCGTGGATACTTACACACTGTATGTAGGTGTGATACTGATAGATTTCCTTAATGACTGATTATCTTGAAGTAGTTGCTTCAAATTAGCTTGTCTTCAAAAACCAAGTTTCCTTTTGCAACTTTTAATAAACGAAAACAACAGACAGCTCCCAGAGCTCAACAGACAGCCCTGAGGGCAGTTTGGTGTTTTCGTGTATTGAAAGTAACAAAAGGAAACTTGACTTTATTGTCTAATGGTGTCATACGTGTTTTCTCAAAAGTTATTTGTTTAACATTTTGAATCCTGGTTGTATCTTCCATTTCAGTTCAATGAAAGCAATTGGATGAGTCCACACTCATTATTTGGGGTAGACCAATTAAAATTTTCAACGTGCAACAGTGGGTCTGCACGTTGAAAATATTAATTGTTCTACCCCACACATTCACTTAGCAGCCATCCTACTTAACCCTTTTACCCAACGTAACCGCCAAAACCGGCCAGCGCTATTCTCAAAAATCGCCAATTAATTTTCATTATTTTTTTCATTTTTTGTCTCAGAAACATAGGTTATAACCCCTCGTTGGAACGAGCTCGTTCCAACGAGGGGTCATAATCTATGTTTTTGAGACAAAAAATGAAAAAAAATTAGTTATTCAAGAATTATTTTTGCAAGTGTCGTCTGCTTTTCGAATTAGGTAAAGGGTTAATGAAATTATGACGTGTCATGTTTCTGGGCTGGAAAAGCGGTCGACCGGGTTCAAAGGGTTAATTGAACCTTCCTTGCCCGTCTAATAATTTTAGGGAGGAAAACTTTATCGAAACTCGATTTTTATGACGATCAGGAATGAGTTTCTCGTCATTAATGGTGAGCGGGCATTAACTATCTCGAGAATAGAAGATACCGTTGTTCAGAGCAACGTAAGTTGTTCGATCTCTTGGCAGCCTTTTGACACAACAAATCATCTCCTGCTTCTATCCATGTCACGTCAGCTAGGAATAGCAGGAACAGTTCTGGAATGGTTTGAATCTTACCTTTTACTACGAAAGCAACAGGTTTCTATCTTAAAGACGAAATCAGGTAGTAAATCCCTTGTTCGTCGTATTTCACAGGACTCATTTCTGTCTCCTAAGGTATTTACGTTATAAAAAGCCTGACTGGGCAGAATGGTGAGGGATTAAGGCATTCCATACTATCTCTACGCGGATGATACCCAGCTGCATGTGTCTTCCAATGAACTTAGTAAGTCTGATTCGCTGAAGTCAGTGGAGATGATGCAAACGTGTGTTAATAAGGTGCGAAATTGGATAGATATTCATTGGTTAAACATTATTTATTTATTTATTGGGGTTTAACGACACTTTCGACAGCCATGGCCACCTCGTGTCGGATAGTTTTCCGGGTGGAGGAAGCCGGATTACCCGGAGAGAACCACCGAACAACAGTGAGCAACTGTCAGACTCCCCAGCGTACTAACTCCACACAAGTAGGGTTAGCATTGGTTGAAAACAAGCGCACCATCGACACGTGCAGTAGGCCTTCGTACACAACGCCACCGTGTCCTCACGTGGGCAATTAGGATTAAGTGCCTTGCGCAAGGACACAACGCGGTTGCCGCAGGTGGGATTTGAACCGAGGACCTCTCGACTTGCAGCCTGCATTTCTGCCTACTGAGCCACCGTGCTCTCATAGGTTAAAACGAATAATGATAAGACAGAAGTGTTGGTTATATCCCGCATCGAAATTCCTTCTGATTTTCGAATTAAATCTTTAGAAGTTGGCACTCAAACCAAACAGTATCAGATAGTGCTCGAAACATTGGGGTAATATTTGATTCACGTCTTTCGATGGAAGCAAGTATTGATGCAATTTGCAAGTGCTGTTTTATGCACATAAGAAATCTTGGATATCTTCGACTTAAATTTGATTGAAAAATCTTTGGAAAGGCTTGTTCGCGCCTTTATATCTGCACATTTTAGATATCTCTAGTTCATTGTTTGTAGATCTACAGCAATCGCTCATCGCAAAGCTGAAAAAAATACAAAATACTGTCGCCCGTATTATTACAGGATCCAGACGCTGTGATCACGTAACACCTTTGCTTCGTAAGCCACATTGGCTCCCTGTTCAACAAAGTATCACTATTAAAATTTTGGTCTAGTCTATAACCCTTTGAACTCTAGTGGTATCTTCCATGTCAGTTCAATGGCAGCAATTAGAAGAGTCCATATTCATTTTGTGGGGTAGACCAATCAATATTTTCAACGTGCAGCCCTGAGGCTGCACGTTGAAAATAGTGATTGGTCTACCCACACATTTACTGATCAGCCATCCTATATAATGACGTTCGGATATATCATGTTCGTGGCCAGAAAAACGCCGCTAGTGTTCAAAGGGTTAAGTGTATTAATGGATCGCTCCACAATATCTTCTGGACCTTTTGACTTTTCAATCATCAGAACTGAATCTCGGCTCATCCAAACAGCTCAGGCTTCTTGTTCTCTTTTCCCGCCCCACCTTATTGAATACAAGGGCCTTTTCCTTCGTAGGTCCAATGCTCTGGAACTCATTGCCAGTGCATATCTAGGCTTCTATAAGCTAAGGCGACATCAAAACAAAACTCAGGTCCATCTCTTCCGAGAGGCCTTCAGCTACCTAATTTAATTAGTTTTTATTTACTTCAGTGCTTTTAGTGGAGAACTCAGATATGTATTTATATTCCATGCAAAGCGTTTTAGAGCACAACCATGTGCTTTTACGCTGTCGGCAGTGGATTTTAAAATTCAAATTGTCCACATCATTCTAATTTTTTAATAAATAAAATTTGCTCCTTCTGTACTGAAAAGCACCGGTAGTAAGGGAGTTAACTTTCGATATCCTGAAGAGGACTACCATACTGGGGCTGGCGCACTTATAATTCATCTTGAGCTTATACATAAAACACAATGATAAATTAAATAAACAAAAAGTGCATATTATGGACAACGCTTTAAATGTAGTTTTAATACATATGGGTTTAGCACATAGGTATTTTATCCCTACTCTCTGTTTAGGAAGCGGGTTAAACACATTCAACTAAATGAGACCGCTGATGATCCGTTGTGTTCTTGGTCAAATGTGGATTAGTACCATAGTGTACTGATCCTTGAGTTGTGTCTATTAGCCTCTACGCAATGTTTAATTTTTATTTTTTGTAATTATATGCTATGGAATATTTTCCAAATGTCATTTTAATGATAAACGGAAATAAACATTGAATTGAATTGAAACTATGTATTATTATTATTATTATTATTATTATTATTATTATTATTATTATTATTATTATTATTATTATTATATAGGCACATCTGAGGAATACGAAAACCATGGTCAGGCCTAAGATTGGGAACAAAGACATGGCGATGGGAAAAGTCAAACTAGCAGAAAGCATATTTGGTCACATCCACCATTTACTCATCTGTTACACGTGTTTTGTGCACTAGCACGCAAGTATATCTCCTAAGGCTCCACGTGGAACTGCATAAATTGATATGAATCCACTTGAGTGTTTTGTTATATATAATGTCAATTGGAGTCTCCCTAACTTGATGTTATACTCAGGCATGCACTACGCCCGTCAAAATACATGCTTTGGGGCTCAATAGGTGATATGAATTTCTCCAGACTGAGAAAAACCAGATCACCAAATAAGGAAAATGTCATGATTGGTAGAGAATACTTTCACAGTAGGAAAAGTGTGTGATAACATGGGGAACACCCAACACAGATACACCAGCTTTGTAAGTGAGTTTGTGGGATTGTTGAGAGATTAAGGTGGCTTTTTAGTTTCTGCTGTCCGATTGCATACCCGTGCACAAACTAACGGCAACAATGGTCTCAGAACTGAAAATAATTTTAAGAATTTAGAATACCCAAATAACCGCTTTTTAAAAAAAAAATAGACATCTGGTGAGTTGGCAATAACGCTGCTGTTGTTGCTGCTACTGCTGTCATCATCATCATCATCATCATCGTCGTCCTCGTCGTTATCATCATAATCAGTATCATCATTGGAATCATCATCATTATCATCATCATCATCATCATCATCATCATCATCATCATCATCATCATCATCATCATCATCATCATCATCAATCATCATCATAATTATCATCATCATCATCATATTAGAGCAGTAGCAACAGGAACAATAAAACAAGAGCAAAAGCAAACTCCAGAACAGTAGTGGGTATGTATTAACCCTTTATCTAACGTAATGGATAAAATGTCAGTGATATCCACAATAATCTCCATTCCTCTTTCTTATTTTTTAACCAATATATTCCTTAGGATCCTTCATTGGGAGAAGATCCTTTTGGGTCAGAAACATTTTATTTATGAAAGGAACTTCTATTCATGCGAGGTAAGGTCTTAACCTTTTATATAACGAATCGGTCCCATCCGTCTATGTAATTTACTAATTGAGCAATTTAAGAAATAGAGGATATGGAATGAGTGTTTTTCTCATATGATATTTATGAAACGAGTCTAAGAATTGTCCGTTTGGGCGAGTCTCTGACGAGACCAAACAGAAAATTCGGACGAGTTTCATAAATATTATATGAGAAAAACACTCATTTCATATTCATTTATCATATGACACACGCCCGCACAAATTAGCCACTTCGTATGACTTTTTAACCCATCACCTAACTTGAGTAACAGACAGCAGTTGGAAAAAACACCCTCGTATAACTAAAAAATTCATTTTTTGCTTCCAAAACATAGGTTATGACCCCTCATTGGAACGAGCTCGTCGAGCTCGTTCCAATGAGGGGTCATAACCTATGTTTTGGTAGCAAAAAGGGAAAATATAAAAAAAAAAATGAATGGCGTTTTTCTTGTAGGTAAAAGATTAATACAATATAACCCACCAAAATAGGACAGATAACGTAAATTCTCCCTACTGAAATTATGCAAATGTCACCCAGTTGTATTTTGTTAAGCCAATCAAATTGTCCAGTTTTGAAATTGACCAATGAAGGCTCCCAACTCTAATTATGCAAATTATGAAAATGTGGCCCAGTTTTATTTTGTTCAGCCAATCAAATTGTCTAGTTTTGAAAATGACTTAAGGCTTTATTTATCACTGATTAATATGAAAACAAAATACCAAATGTTTTAAAGTGAACAAAACGCTCGAGTCATATGACAAAAAAAGATATTTAAAAATGATTAGCAAAACCATATCATGTGACCCCCTCACTGGAACGAGCTCGTTCCAATGAGGGGTCAAATGACAAGGATTTGTTAAAATTTTCTGAACATTTAAAAGAATAATAACAAATTTTGATCATTTGTGCTGGGTAGCGGATTAAAGACTATTATACTTACCTCACGAAAGGTTTAGGTCTGATGGTTTTAAATTTCACTTCCTTTATGGAATAAAACATTTACTCCATTTCCAGAACCATAGCTATTATACGATGCGGACGAGGTGAATTATTGCACAAACGAGCACTTCAGCATGAATTTTAGACCCGAATTTAAAAAAAAAAAATTAAAAAATCGCGAACGTCTTCTCAGCTCATGGACCGCCGAGTTCACTATGTTGTTCTTTAAATAAAATGTTACTACTGAGCTTTTTCTCAAAGTATATTTATATCTGTGAATAAAAAAACAACCCCGATAGATTCCTTTAATAATCGACTGCACCCGTGTTCTTTTCATTATGCAACGGGTGTTAAAGTTTGTGATAAATCGCGGAATTGTGTAAACAATCCACAGAGTGGAGAGTTGTGCAAATATCATTCATTTTATACAACGATTATTTTGATATTCATTAACTTAAAATGACAAGATGACAATAAAATAACAGAAATCCGGAACATTCATATCGTATAACATTTGCCTTCATAACTAATCGTTTGACAATGATTCCCAAAGGAGAATGTCGCACACGTGATCCCTGAATGGAATGGTTTAACGCGCCGAAGGCGCGCATGGACGGTATGGGGAACAAGCCCCCTTCGACCCTCAGTGACTGTAAATGACTAATTTCCACATGTCTACTCGTGTTGAAGGAGGAACAGGTTCAGGTACTCGGCAGGTGTCACCAGTTGTGGCGTGATGGTCTCTTTGACTGATGCCGGTTGAACCCTCGGGTGAGGACCAGTGTGAGAAGTTGGGTCCTCTCACAAAGGTACTACCTCTCCCCGAGGGTGCAGTCGATCTGGATTTTCAGGCAAGTATAGTCTGCCTCTTCGGAGATGATATTGAGTGATGGCCATCACTGGCAAGTATAATCTGCCTCAGGCTGTCTCTGTTTGGGAGGACGTCTTTGAAGGAAACAACAACGACCCCTTTCGGGGACCACCAGAAAGAAGACGCGAACTTCCCTGGTTCAGTAGCAGGCCTGCATTGTAATCCTATTGGGTTGGGACAAGAGATGTGCAATGCGCTTACAAAAAGGGGCAGAGTCGCACACATAACGGGTATACCAATTATTATACCAATTATTGGTCGAATCCATTTTGTATTTTGGGATGTTCAATAATGATATAATCCGACGGCCCTTAAACCTTTGAGCACTGGTGGTATATTCCATGTCAGTTCAATGGTAGAAATTAGAAGACCCTATATTCATTAGTTGAGGGCAGACCAATTAATATTTTCAACGTGCAGCCTTAGGGCTGCACGTTGAAAATGTTGATTGATCTACCCCACATGTTCACTTAGCACCCATCATGCTTAATGAGATTATGACGTGTCATTTTCCTGTCTCACAGAAGCGGTCTTCCGGGTTTAAAGGGATAAGGGGGATGTAAACAAAAACAATATGTGGAAACTTGCCAAATGGCACACTGGGTGAAAAGGGTTTTTAATTCCAGTTTGCGATGTATTTTTAGTTCATTTCTATTCTCTACAGTAAATAATATATCCCGAGAGCTACAGTTTTGTCTTCAACAATTTAAATATTTAATAAATTTACTTTAATTTTTTTTCAAGCCACTGAAAAAAGGCTCACGTCTCGGGATACATTGGCTCCAACGGGAGGACATCCGCAATGCTTCACTCAAGCCAGGTCATATTTTTATAGTATTACAAGGTAGGTCCAAACATTACCGAACATGGAAATTAATGCAAATCTCCACCGATCCATTAGGACGTTTTGTCTCCCTTACAACAAGACGACAATAGTATTGAAATTTGTTGTAAATATGTGCTATAAATTTCGATTGTTTTCGTGTTCGTGTGTTTGTTCCACTCATCTCCATACAACTGGATTGCTAAGACGCTCAGTGGTCACATGTAGAAGTGTTTTCACTTTTCACTTCACCGCCATCAACTAAGGTGGAGGCCGAAGTTGCAATAATTAAACAATGCTCACCAAAAAAATGGAAAGTGTTCAGTTTCCCGACGCCTTGTAGTCTACGCTCGCGTATTAAAGGGTTTATTTTGATATGTACGAAGAACAAATATTTTCGTGGCATTTAAATTGAATTTTTACAACATAATAATTACATTGTTAATGAAGTTATACGTTTTGGGTCCAAATACTCAATTCCCATTGGTCAGCTGGATGAAAACGTCATGACCAAATGTAATTCATTTTCCAATGAATATATTTGGTCGAACTTTGACCCGCATTTACGGTAGAGCGCAGATGACAGAATGTAATCCGGGCGGTGTTTGGGCGGGTTTTTAACTTTTAGCGCCTCTCGCAGTGATCAACTCCGCTGCTGTTTCTTTGGTAACATTTCCCAACTGTGGCATAAAGCCCGTTACTAAAATACTCGTTTCCATTTCTAAAGTTGTGAAAATTAAAAATCGGAGTTGTGCGCTTTGTATTTTGTGTGAGGGTGGTTTTTCGCCTCGTTCGTTCGTACGTTTTATTTCGTCTTTCTACTTTGTTGTTTGGTAAAAAGTAGCTTAAACAGTTACGGGATGTAATTATAAGAATTGAATGCAATTTTTATTATCTTTATTGGAGTATGAACGTGTGGGAATGGGTACAAATTGTATGAATCCCTTCGGGATTCATACATAATTTGTACCCCTTCCCTAACGTTCATACTCCAATAAAGATTATAAAAACTGCATTCAATTCTTAAAAAGATGTCAAGATTGAAATTTGATACACTTTTGTTTGTTTTCGAGCAATGTAAAAACCGTGACGTTTGATGACAAGAAAGCTGTTACGCTCTGACAGAGTAACAGCATTCTCGTCATCAAACGTCATGGATTCGGGGGAATTATGGGGTAGATTGATGTGAGGCCATCTTAGGGGAAAGCAGTTTGAGTGGCATTTTTCGCTATCGTTCCAGCAATCCCATCATTCACGTTACATAAAGATCAGTGGTTTGTTCACAAAATACTACACCCTCCCTCCCCTCACAGGGCACTTAAGGGCCCCCACGTGGACATTTGGAATAAGTGCCCTCGCAGGGCACTTATTCCAAATGTCCACGTGGGGGCTCGGTGGTTCATTCAAAAAGCAATTTGTTATAGTTGAACTACAAGCTCCTCTTTTCTTATAAGCCATGACCGATCGAAGATTATTATTATCGATGGGCAAGATATTTGAGCCAGACACGAGGCTTGCCCCGAGGGGGAGATTTACCCGTCCCACCCAGATACCCATCGGGGATGATTTTTCTCCCACCATTAGGGGTGCGACGTCATTAATAAGAAAATACCATATTTTCCAGGAATAAATATTTCTCAGTGCGTTCAATCTAGGAGAAAACCAACAAGATATTCAGAAAGCATGTCGAGAAGTGTGGTATATACCAAACGTATATACTTCAAAACATGCAGACTAGCACCGCATTTTGAACGTTAATGCACTGAAGCGACCTCAAATGAAATCGACATGACTGCAACCGTGATTTCCAGACTTGTACTTCATCAGGGCGCAATGATATCACATATATATTCCTATCCGATAAACTGATAGAGCAATTTGAGGTGTGCTGAAGTTTTTCTAGAGTCTTCAGGTTTCGATTTTCGCCCATAACGTCAGTCGTATTTACGAAAGCAAAATTAAATATGCAAATAGGTTGATCACGTGGGTGGGGTGAGATAGCTGTCACGTGGGTGGGGTGAGACAGGCATATATATCCCAGTTGTCCCATACGACTTTATATATTTCTACCCCCACTGCATGTGTAATATACGTCTGTCCAGGGTGAGAAAGCAGGGAGAGACAGATGTATCCCACCCCACCCACGTGACGTTATACAGTTACAACGTTATTATGACGTTGTGCATATCGTATCAGTTTCTTGCTACCAACTAATTCATATTGACGTCATCAGAATGCCGTGTGATCAAAGTTTGATGCTCTAAAACTCTTTAAAACCCAAGATGCCACTGTTCCTAACTGATTTCGTGGTATATACCTTTGGTATATACGTAACTTTTGCATGCTCTTTCCGATGGTGTCATTAGTTTTTCAAAACAACGAATACCAAATGAGTTGATTATATCAGCACGTAACCGCCGATTACCTCTGGCTAACGTTACCGCCAAATGGTGGGGGGAGAAAAATAATCCCTGATGGGTACGGGTGTGGGATGGGAAAATCTCACCCTCGGGCAAGATATTTGGTCCAGACACTCGGCAAGCCTCGTGTCTGGCCCAAATATCTTGCCCTCGGGTGAGATTTTCCCATCCCACACCCGTACCCACCAGGGATTATAATAATCTGAGTACCTCAGTGGTGGGAGAAATGTAGTTACTTTCAATTTAGAATTGGTAAACTTGAATTAATCATTTACTGTTGTTTTTTTTTGCTGTTTTGACATACATGTCTGTCGTATGTTAACGTAAAAGGAATGACTTCCTGTCGCATTCTCCCTCCGATTTATTAATTATCAAATGGTCAGAGGGTTTGAACTTTATTGGCCTCAATAGCTTCCCTTTTTCCAAACTCATCCCTTTGATCTAGTGGGTCTTTAACTGGTGATTGTTCAGTTTGATGGATTTCGAAATCGTTCAAAAATGGTCCAAAAGTTTAAGGTGTTCAGCTACTGTGAGTGAATATTATAATCCCTGATGGGTACGGGTGTGGGGTGGGAAAATCTCACCCGAGGGCAAGATATTTGGGCCAGACACGAGGCTTGCCGAGTGTCTGGGCCAAATATCTTGTCCCGAGGATGAGATTTTCCCATCCCACACCCGTTCCCATCAGAGATTATCCCCCCACCATACAGCGGTTCCGTTAGCAGAGGTAATCGGCGGTCACGTGCTGATATAATCAACTCATTTGGTATTCGTTGTTTTGAAAAACTAATGACACCATCGGAAAGAGCATGCAACAGTTATGTATATACCAAAGGTATATACCACGAAATCAGTTAGGAACGGTGGCATCTTGTGGACTAAAGAGTTTTAGAGCATCACATTTTGATCACACGGCATTCTGATGACGTCAATATGAATTAGTTGGTAGCAAGAAACTGGTACGATATGCATAACGTTATAATAACGTTATACATGTATAACGTCACGTGGGTGGGGTGAGATACATCTGTCTCTCCCTGCTATCTCACCCGGAACACGCGTATGTTACACATGCAGCGGGGGAGAAAATTATGTTTTATATCAAGTTTATGTCGAGTGGAATGCTATTTTCCATGTCGTGTGTACTCGACGAAGTGAATGACATTGGCTGAATCACAATGGTGGAAGCTACGGAACTGCTAGTTTTATTTTGTTTGTCTTTCTGATCAGGAGTAATACTATACAATCTACAACGAAGGTTTGTACAATTCAACACCGCGACACTACAATTGTGCAACGATCTGTTTTGTTCAGTTTTCTTTGGTTCGAATCATACATATCTGCACGAGTTTCCAATTGTTTCAAAGTGTGAGATTTCATTCTATCTACGCAAAAAGTATACCGAGTTCACCCAAGTTCTCAAGACGCCAGATAAGATGGAACAAACCTCAATGAAATTTGCCTTATCTCTTAAGTTGCGGTGAAAAATGGATAAGCTGTGATTTGATGATTCCCTTAACCCGTTCAACAGTAGTGGCCTGGAAGGTATCATTTCAGTCATTCCTGTCAACGACGAAATGGACGAAACCATCCTGGTTTGTTGGGAGGCTCAGTAATAATTATTACCGAGCCTCGCTTCAGATTTTTTGATTTTTTATATCGTCTTCTCGTCCACTACCAATTTTTTCTTCATATAAAGCATTAGGCATACCGTGTTGAAAGGGTCAAGCATTCCCACTACACTTGGCAGAGCACGGTGGTTCAATGGTTAGAATACTATACTTGAGATCAAAAGGTCGACGGGTCGGCCCTGACTCACGTCATCTGTATTGTGTCCTTGGGGAAGGCACTTCAACCCCGATAGACTTTGTGGGAGCACGATGGCGTAATGTACTAAGCGTAAGAGTATGACGATGGTCCACTTACCTTCAGTCGTTGCTAACCCTGCTTATTTATTGGTGTTAAGGTCATATATTTATGAACAATGGCCAATCATGACGACCGTGACAGTTTTACGGGTAGAGGAAGCCGGAGTACCAGGAGAGAACCAACCGAGCAGCGACGAGCAACTGCTAGCTCCCCAATATCGTAACTCCGCACTGCAGCACAGGCAGGGTTAGATTGGTTGAAGACATGCGCACGATCGACGTGCAGTACGCTTTAGAACACGGCATCATCGTGCCCCCTTGTGGACAGTCGGGGTCAAGTGCCTTGCCCAAGGACACAACGCGGGAGTCCGAATTGATCGCTCAGACGGTCAGCCTTCCGAGGACTAACCGGGCTCGACGTTGCTTAACTTCGGTGATCTGACGAGAACCGGTTACCGCAACGCCACCGCGCTCTCAGCCAGTCATTTAATCCTTTCATCAATAGCCCCTGGAAGGTATCATTTCAGTCAATACTGTCAACGGCGAAATGGGCGAAACCATCCCGTTTTGTTGGGAGGTTCAGTAATAATTTAATCCAACAGCTCTGTCGAGCTGTTGGATAAAATTATTACCGAGCCTCGCTTCAGATTTATTGCTCTTTATATCGTCTGCTCGTCCACTACCAATTTTTTCTTCAAGCAAACGTTTTTGCACATCGGTTTGAAAAGGTTAAGTGTATATGATAAATGGAATGATTTGGTAAGTAACAATTGGTGTGAATCAGTTGAATTAAAATAAAATGTATAACCTTACTGATCGTGTGCTTGATAATGTTGCCTTTATGCACAAATGCACCGAGAAAATCAAGAATCTTGCCTGATGGTAGTTTTCTATTTGATATTTGCAGGGCTGGGAGGAGTTAAAATTTCCCTTAACACGTTAACGTGTTAAATATTTCTGCGTTAACGTGTTAAATGACGTTAAATGTTAAAATGAACAAAATTTGTAGTTTTACAGACCAATTCCGGCCTTTTTGACTGATTTGATCTTGAATACGATTGAACTTACGTACACTATTAGCCCTTTTTACTCCAGTGGTATCTCCCATGCCAGTTCAATTGCAGCAATAAGAAGAGTCCGTCTTTGTTATTTGGGATAGACCAATCAATATTTTCAACGTGCAGCCTTAGGGCTGCACGTTGAAAATACTGATTGGTCTACCTGACACATTTTCTGAACAGCCATCCTATAATATAATGACGTTATGGCGTGTCAAGTTCCTGGCCAGGAAAAAGGACGCCCGTTTTCAAAGTGTTAATATAGTTCTCGGGTTATCGTAAAGTCTAACATTCAGCGATGTTTTCTTCTTTCACTTTCAGAATTGATGGCATAAATCGTCATCACACACAGCAAATGGCGCAAAATTCAACGTCATCGGCATGTGCGATTCTGCTTGGGAAAACCCAGGATAATGACGCAATGCTACATACAGACGTTTATTGACGTTGTTAGTTTCTGCGTTGCTCATGTCGTCTTGCTCGGGTTATTGATATTGGGTGCGGCAATGATGACTTCTGAGGCTATGGTATAAGACATTATGCACGACATGACTATGAAAGGGTCGACAATGAGGCACAGTTTCCATTAACTGAGAGAGACGAAAAAATAGATGACCTATAGGCTATACATATACATTATATGAGTCACGATGAGTGCAAAATCATTCCTGATGCACCCTAAGAAACCTAAAAGTTAAACGTTAATAACTTAGTTAAAATTTTTTTAACTTTGTTAAAATAATTTAACACGTTAACGTTTGAAACGTTAACTGCTCCCAACCCTTGATATTTGGATCCCGATTGTTTAATTTTTTTAAAACTTTATTAGAATCTATTAGAATCTATCATCTTTTTGAATGTTCACAAATGATGAAGTGTCATGTAAATATCTAAGGTTTCCGAAGGGATGTTTTGCACATTTATTGGAGGCATTATCGCGCCATTGTGCTACATAAATGTTTACAGAAGACGAACTGAATCCTTTTTCCCCATTTTGTAAAATTACGACATACAGGCCTGCTATTTTCAGAATTGTGTGTAACCCATTTGTCGTTCACCTGGTCTGAGCTTTGGTAACTTTATCATTCGTCCCTCTGCACTCGATTCAGGTAACCCATTCGGTAACCTAAATATATATGAATCTCAGCTATGCTGATACGCGAACTGATGTCTCAAAGCCAAGTTCTTGCTCCTATGGGCAATATCCCGATGAATAGAGATAAGCCCTTAGGAACAACAATGATGCTGTGTTGCAGCAATTCAGATACAAATTAGTTGCAATTATAGCCTAATCTTGGCATGGGCTAGTATGCTACAGAAGAGTATGGCATCCTTGACCACTATTTGTGGCAGAGACAACAAATTATTGCCATTTCTTGATTTTGTACCTATGTTACATCTTCAGATGATCAACAATTTGCAGTGATGTTGAGCGTCAACCAATCATCAGAATAGGTGGTTGCATCTGTCTGAAGTATAGCTGCTCTGTTGGCCAATAATTGGCCAACAGAGCAGCTATACTTCAGACAGATACAAACACCTGTGCAGCTGATGATTGGTTGATGATCAACATCATTCCACCATTCATTCGTACTAGATCATTCAGCTTGGCAAAAATTTTGCGTAACAATTTCGCGCAACCCGTTTTTCGTTTGGGTGTTTTGCATTTTAGGTAACCTCTGCGTGACCCAAACGGCCGTTCGCCTCAAATCGACAGGCCTGACATATGACCCTTTCCACATTGGTGTAAAAGTATTGTAATTTCACGCTGCCTATTTTCCCCTAAAGCAATAGGAATTGTGGAAAAATGTTTCAGGTAGAATTTTTGATACCAGTTTTCACATGCTTATGTAACAGGAGGAGAGATAAGTGCGGGAGCCGGGGTTCGAACCGTCGACCTCTAGCACACAAAGCGACCGATTTACCACGAGACTAAGAGATCCGGACCAACCAGGCTGGTTGGTAAATGGCCTTTATACCTCGACCGCTACACTTAATTAACTGGTAGAGTGCGAAATTATTTGCAGTCATCAAAATTTTTTCACATAACTTTGCCTTGTTACAATTTATGGAAGAGTGCCAATAGGCACGCCAGGAGACACGCCAATAGGCACTCTCCCATAAATTGTAACAATGCAAATCCTAACAGACTAAATAATTTCAGTTCAAAGGCGATATGTAGAACATCCATAGAATATGAAGCCTTTAAGTTGTGGTACCGACACTTCAGAATAAAGACCAAATATGGGCTTCCAGCACTCTACCAGTTAATACTCATTACGCGTTATAAATTTACCTAAAATAGCTGGCCATTTGATTTGTGTTTGGAGTAGGGCCCTGCGATACTTCGAGATTCGATTCGATTCCGAATCTTACGTTAATATTCGATTCGAAATCAACTGCCCGATTGGTTTCCTTACGAAGCTTTACTCTGGAATAAAGCTTGTTATTAGTCAAAAAGATAAGATGGAATTTGTATGGAAGTAATGCCGGAAATAAAAACAGAGTGTAATTTCTTCTATATTAACATAAATAACATATGACCCATGACATCTCCCATGTTAATTCCAGTCTCACTGCCTCTACCACTGTTGAAAACAATGAGCTATTGCTAGCGGCTAGTCCTGTACAGTGCTTAATGCGGTAAGTCTCGCACCCGTTCCTGGGCAATATTCCAACTACATCATCAAGGCATGCCTTCCTGGAAGGCATGCCTTGATGATGTAGATGGAATATTTTATCAGTCGGACTTGAGCCGTCACAGTGGGAACAATCAGATTTACAGTCCCCCAATCGGACATATTCAAGACGCCCAGAATTCGATACGAAATTCAACTCCATTTCCTTTTATAGACATGATTCGATTCAAGATTCGATTCGAATCGAAAATGAGTAATTCGCTGGGGCTAGTTTGGAGATATATAGACACATATGGAACTAAGTTTATGTTATTTGGAAGTAATGAGTGATACGACAACTGTAATTGTGAAAGAATGATATTATGTGAAAATAAAAATGAAAATTGTGGTCTTTGATTTCCAACAGACTTTTAATAAATGTCTAAATGTATCCAAGTAGTATGGTAAAAGTAGCACAATATAACACAGCATAATAATGACGTCACAAAAAACTGGAAAAATTCTTCAATTTGATAAATAAAAGAAATTAACTATTCTGTATAACTAACTGGATGACTGTCACGGCGTCTATTTTTAGAGGGTGCAGTTTATATATTTCGGAATTACCAGTTTAAATTGTGATCAGAGACTGACATGTGACTAAGAGAAGACTAATGGTGCAGCATGCTGCAATAAACCCAGAAAATACACAATTGCGTATACATTATTGTTCATATACTGTTTGTTCAAATCTTGTTTGGGAAGAATTCTAGCTCGAGAACTTGTACCTATCTTTGACAAGCATAAATGGCTCTACTTTCTCTGCCATAATGTTATGTACTCTGAGCCTGCAACTTTTGGTACATACAACGTTCTCAGAATACGATGAATTTCGTGCGCTGCACAGATATGTATAGCAAATATTTTTCAGAACACATTGATATAAATTTAGAAAATTGAGGAAATCTAAATTTTATAGTAAATTTCCTTTCTTATTATACCTACCACAATTGTTTACTACAGGCTTGCACTACAGTGGAAGTCCCTAACTCGGATAAAATACTCTCTATTTTTGTCTTTCCCAAGCAAGTTGGGAAAGAAAAGTGGTGCAAAAGCACCAATAAAAATAAGCCAAAACTGGGTCGAGTGCAACCGGCGCAGACCCAGTACGGGACGCCCTCTCCCAAGTACAACTCCACGACTTCCGTTGCCAGTGCGCATATACCGTCTCTAAAGACTCATTCTTTTTGAATCCGTAAACGTTAGAGTTATGTGATCAGCGGGGAGGAAAGATTCTTTACCCGTAAAGAAGACGGGAGGGCCTCCATGTAAACAATTGTGGTAGGTATAATAAGAAAGGAAATTTACTATAAAATTTAGATTTCTTATCACCCTACTCACAATTGTTTACTACAGGCTGAATAGACAAAAGGCTGGAGGGAATCGCATAACCAACCCCCACATAACCCTAGTGCACTGGAACCGTGAAGCAGAAGGAAGAGGTCCCGAGGCTTATCAACCATAATGTCGCAATCATTGGTAAAGGACAATGAAAAGAGACATATGAGCCTGTGTGACACACAGACAGAAAAAAGGGCAGTAACAGCACAAGGCTGAAACTGACCTTCAAGAAGCCTAATGGCTATGGCAGACAACAGCCTGAGCAGAAGAAAAGAAAGAGGACCCAAGGCAAAAAGGTCCTCCGACTGCTCCTGCAACTGGCGTAAATAAAAGGTGGAGAAAGTAGAAGCATTTCTCCAGTAGGCTGCCTGCATAACATCCGACAACTTGACGGAGTTAGAATAAGCCCAAGAGGTAGACAGTGCCCGCACCTCGTGGGCAGAAATACGATTGGTAATACAATCGCCAGCTGCTAAACGACTATAAGCCGTACGAATAGCAAGACAAATCCATCGAGAAATGGATTGAGGGGAGATCTTCTGTCGACCCGGAATGAGAGACAGAAATTACCGTTTTCTGCCCTTCCGTATGAAGCGTGTCCGATCAAGATAAATGCGAATAGCACGGACCGGACAGAGCAAAGGGCGAGTACCCTCAACAGAGGGAAGAGCCCTGATACAGATAGGAGGAGGAGTAGTATCTGGTAACTGATTCTTAGCCAAAAAGGAGCAATCAGTGGTAAAAGTAACACTGTTGGGAGAACTCCTAAAAAAGGCCGGGTCAACCGAGAGGGCGTGAAGCTCACTAACCCGTCTGGCCGAAGCAAATGCCATCAGAAAAGCCGTCTTGTATGTGAGAAATTGCATATCCACCTGGGATAAAGGTTCGAACGGCGCCCCTCCCCCCCCCCCCCCCAAGCAAAGCAGCACCCACGAAAGATTCCATCGTGGAGTAAGCTGCAAAGTCCGAGGCCTTTTCAAAGAAAAGTGCCGAACAAGCTTGGAGAGGTAAGGATTAGTGCCGATACGACGCTTCCCCACATAAGAAAAAGTCTCTGAAAGCATAGACCTGTAACCCTTGATGGTAACAGGCTGGAGACCCCGAGAATCAAACAGATATACCAGAAACTCCGCAATCTGTGAAATCGAAGGATTGGCATAATCAACAGAGTGATCAGCACACCAACGACAGAAGACCTTCCATTTAGCTGCATAAGCTAAACCAGTGGAGTGCCTCCTTGAAGAAGAAATGCACTCCACTGCTCGTCTCGAAAAACCTCTACGGAGGAGACAGGACCTGACAAAAGATATGCGTGAAGGCACAATGAAGTCGGGTCGACGTGAAACCTCCTCGGGCGACCTTGACAAAGAAGGTCGCGACGTAGCGGGAGACGTGCCGGAACCGCCGCCATCAGCGAGCGGAGCTGATTGATCCACACCCGCTGAGGCGACAGGGGAGCGATCAGAATGATTCGACAACTGCAGGTTCGAATTTTGGCGAGAACCTGAGGAAGAATCGGAACCGGCGGGAAGGCGTAGCCGACGAGACCGTTCCAATCGAGTGACAGAGCGTCCACGGCAAAAGCCAGAGGATCTGGACACGGGGACACGAAAGTGTCCACCTGATGGTTCCAACGAGTCGCAAAGAGATCGATGTGGGGACGTCCCCAGAGATCGCAAAGCGACTGGAACACTGCCCTGTGAAGCATCCACTCGGTGGAAATAACCCTGCCCTGTCGGGACAGGGAGTCGGCTAGGACGTTCAGACGACCGGGAATGTGACGAACAACCACTCCGGCGTGAACCTCCTGAGCGAGCAGTAAAAGATCCCGAGCTAACTCGTACATCGGAAGCGAGTGCGTGCCGCCCTGGTTCCGAATGTAAGCAACCACTGTCGAATTGTCGGATAGTAGAAGGACCTGGCGATTCGACAGGTGAGGGATCCACTGCCTGAAACTCAGAAGAAGAGCAAGAAGCTCCTTCTGGTTGATGTGTAGAGCTGCTTGATCCTGGTCCCACATCCCGTGTAGGGAAAGACCGAGAGGATCCAACGTCGCACCCCATCCGAGATCGCTGGCATCTGCCGTCAGAACGCGATCGGACGTGGGTAAGTCCAGCGGAACACCCTGCGTAATCCACTGAACATCTGTCCAGGGAAGAAGGTGAGGATACAGAGAGTCCGGAAACGGAAGCACCTGATCCAGAGAATCTACATTCGGTCTCCAACGACTGAGCAGAAAGTGTTGGAGAGGTCTGACACGCAGCCGACCTAGAGGAATGAGATCCGTCACCGAACCGCAGAGACCGATCAGCCGGAGAAAACTCCGAGCGGTCGCGGACCTGGACTGGGACAGAGTCAGAGCAAAAGCTGAGAGAATCACAGCCTTGGCCTGGGGAACAGCCACCAAATTGAATTTGGTTTGGAAAGACATCCCCAGATGACAAAACGACTGAGAAGGGACCAGGTCCGACTTCTCCTCGTTGACTCTGAATCCTAGCGACGTGAGCAAGCTCAACAGAGTGGCGACATCCGATTCCAGTAAGGCAGCATTGGAATGCCTCTGGAGGATATCGTCCAGATATGCCGAAGTAGTCACCCTGGACTGTGTGCGATGGAACGCTATCACATGCGACATCAGTCTGGTGAACGCCCAAGGAGCCAGGTTGAGGCCGAAAGGCATGGCCTTGAACTGGTAAACTCGCCCCAGAAAAGCGAACCTGAGATACTTCCGTGACGCCCGATGCATCGGAACGTGGAAGTAAGCGTCTCGCAGGTCGATGCTGGCTGCGAAATCTCCCTGGTGAATTGATTGGCGGACCGACCTGAAAGTCTCCATGCTGAACTTGGGAGCAATGATAGACTGGTTCAGGATGCTCAGATCGATAACCGGTCGGAGTCGGCCGTCCTTCTTCGGCACCAAGAACAGGCGGGAATAGAAACCCACTGACTGAACGTTCTTGACGACCTCGATCGCCCCCTTTGCCAGGAGATTGGCAATCTCCATGGACAAAAGTTCCCGACGTAAAACGTCTGAAGGAACTGTGGTTGGAAGAGGCACCCTTGTCAGAGTGGGGTGCCGTCGGAAGGATATGCGCAGCCCGGACCGAACAACATCTAACACCCATGGATCGGATGTGATGGTGGTCCAATGGTCTGCGAACTCTGCTATCCTTCCTCCAACCTGGGACGAGTCGAGGTGAGGACCTTCATTTCGAGCCCCGACGAGGCCCGCGAGAGGAGAAACCACCTCCTCTGCTAAATGAAGAATCCTGATACTTCCCTCGATTCTGCCGACCCCTACCTTTACCCCGTGAGTAAGAAGTGGAGGCGGCGGCAGAAGGACCAGCCTTTTGCTTCACAGAGGAAGCAGAAGGGTACTTGTTAGGCTTGGAACGGCCCTTGCCTCCCCGAGAAGGCTGATCAAGCTGACGAAACAGCAGCTGATCTTTGGAATGACGTAGGACGTCATCCCGGACCGTCGACACGGAACCATGGAAAAGTTGCGGACCTGCCAAAGAAGCAGATCGAAGAGTAGCACGCTGCTCCTCGGGAAGGGATCGTCCTGTGTCCAGCACAGCGTCCCTTCGAACTAATTCCAAATTGGCCGTGTTACAGGCATGCGTGTGAGTAAGGTGCATAAGCGCCTTGGACAGCACACGCAAAGGAGCCTGTACCTCGTCAAACTTATCTGGAGGCAGATAAGCAGCCAAAGCTGAGACGACGTGATCTGAGAGAGAAAGCATGCCAAGCATCTCCCTAGATAAGCCCAACGTGGACTCCAGAGTCGTCATTGGAATGACGGCAGACTTGGGCTTGGAAAGCCCGAGGGAAGTGGAGTCCTGATCCAGAACCGTCAAAGTCTGGCAGACTGACGGATTGGCGGAATCGTAGGAACGATAACGCACAGGAGGCAAAAAGGTGTCAACCCTGGTGAAGAACGAAGTCTTCAAAGCCTTGGAATTCAGCTTGGCATCCAATGCTGAAAAAGCCTCAACCACCTGTACCGACTGGCATGGTCGAAGGCGCCCAGAAGCAGGTTGCTCCATAGGCTGTTGGCGCGCAACCGATGATCGCGGCCAGGCTGACACTGTCGGCTGGTTAGCAGGTTTGAGCTCAGGTAGAAACCCAAACACAAAGTCAAGAGCCGCCCCCAAGTCCGAAGACTGCTGGCCCTCGACCTCAAGCATGTCGGACTCCTCCCCAGAGTCGGAAGACACATAGCCCATCGTGGGCAAACCAGCCGACGCCTCCCATGGTGTCGGGACACCAGAGGAATCGGAAACCGGCCTGTTTCCAATCCCGGGAGGCGGCGCCATAGGAGGCGCCTGGAAACCACCCATAGCCTCGCTGGAAGCAACAGGAAGGCTCTTTGAGAGAACCTGAGTGAGTAAGGAGACTCACTGCCTGTACCGACCGGTGCGACAGGGGAGCGAACCGGCAAAGTGGCTTCACCTCTGACCCTCTTAACCAGCGAAGGGTCACGATCCTCCAAAACACCCGACGCGGGACGACGGGCGGCAGCCGAAACATCTGAAGGCAGACGTGTATAGGGGTACGATGCACCCCGAGGATCAATATTGCGAGACCTCATGAGAGTCACCGCGGACCTCTGCGGGGCAGAAGGTCCAGGCTGCACAAAAGGCGTTGGTCCCCCAAAACTGGTCGTGTGACCAGAGTGAGTGGACGGAAACGCCACGGAGTTCATAGTGTTTCCACTACGAACATCCGAATCCAAAGACACAACTGTGGTACTCGACGGCGACGAGACCACAGCGATGGGATCGGCCGGCAGCCCCTTCCGACTTCGCCGAGTTGAAGTCAGGGAAGGCTGGGGTCGATATCCCACGTCTACAGTATCGGACAGTTCTGCAGTCCCCTGCAGCGAAAAGCCGAGGCCGGCTGAAACAGACAACGAAGCAGACGGACCAGCAGCAGTAGTAGATACGTCGAGAGTCGTTGAGGCTGGTGAAATAGTGGAGAGAGCACACCGGCTCGGCTCCGAAGGAGGAGTCACAACCCTAGTGACAGCCTCAGATGTCGGCTGGAGGGGGACCGTAGTCCCGGAACCAGGCATCTCTACACCAGAACACTCAACGGCTCCCGCAGTATCCACCACAGGAAAAGACTGCACATCCCCCACGGAGGAGGAATAACTCTCACCAGACAAAGTCGGCTCGGGAGGCCCCGAACGACCACGTTCTCCTTTCCCGCGGGAGCGGGAGGCACGGCCACGAGAACGAACGACACGATTTACTGACGCCCAAAAGGTGGAAGACCATGTTCCACAGACACCACACGGCCGCTCGGCCGAACACCCATTACAAGAGGAACACGACGAATGTACATCGTCCACATGCTTAGGCAGCAGACACTGCCCACAAGGAATTGTCCTAGGCATGAAAGAGGTGAGAGGAGCAGAGAAGGTGAGATCAGAAAACAGAACACCCCCAAAGAGAGAAAGGTGACAGAAACAAAGACCCCAGACGGTCGACCGGGAACCACCCAACAGGAAGACTACTCTCAACAGAAAGAAGAAACACTGTAGGAGTGGTACCCCGCTGACACCTAACTCTAACACAATTAGAAAAAATTGCAAAAAAAGCATGAACAATAATTGTGAAAATCTAAGTCCGAACCGCGTGGCCCGCGAAAATCGCGCGCGACCCGAGAGAGAGCAAATAAATATACATTATGGACATATAATAGAAAAAAGAGAATATAAAACACTGTTCCTGAGAATACAAAGGATACACTGTGGTGTAATGAATCAGGAATCATCAAACATCGAGCTGGTGGAACACTGATAAGCGTGCAAAAACATCTCGACACGAAGCGGATTTTAAAAAGAATGAGTCTTTAGAGACGGTATATGCGCACTGGCAACGGAAGTCGTGGAGTTGTACTTGGGAGAGAGCGCCCCGTACTGGGTCTGCGCCGGTTGCACTCGACCCAGTTTTGGCTTATTTTTATTGGTGCTTTTGCACCACTTTTCTTTCCCAACTTGCTTGGGAAAGACAAAAATAGAGAGTATTTTATCCGAGTTAGGGACTTCCACTGTAGTGCAAGCCTGTAGTAAACAATTGTGAGTAGGTTGATAAGAAATTTAAGTTTGAATGTTTGTACTGGATAAGTATGGGGCAGACAGTGATGAATACGCGACTACCGTTCGCTTTGCATGTGCCCAAGCAGGTAAGGGGTTCAGGTTCTTTCCGTCAACTCAGAGGACGACCCAAGGGGAAGAGATCTGTAAACAGTAAATGACAGTTATCCTTTGATTGATCCATTAACATAATAATATTTAGGGGACGCTGATTAAAACAAAACATTTGTCAAACATCGATAGAAGGTACTTTGTGCCATTCAACACACAGCTAATGCTTTTATTCAATTTTAAGTTGAATACAAAATTAAATTTGAGCTATTCTCCAAGGACGTTGTATCTGAGAGAGATCACGTAGCTATGATCGATGAAAGGGATGTGAAGGAGAGGCGGCGTAGAATCCATTAGAGGAGATTGGAATTAGATTTGTGTGTGATCAAGCTGCAATATGTAATAAAGGCAGCTACCTTAACCCTTCGCCCAACGTAAAGACCAAAATCGGCCAGCGCTATTCACAAAAATCGCCAATTAATTTTCATTTTTTGTCTCAAAAACATAGGTTATGACCCTTCAGTGGAACGAGCTCGTCGAGCTCGTTCCAATGAGGGGTCATAACCTATGTTTTTGAGACAAAAAATAAAAAAAAATAGTTATTCAAGAATTTTTTTTGCAAGTGTCGTCTGCTTTTCATGTTAGGTAAAGGGTTAAGTTAGGGTATAAATGTTTCTGTGAGGCAGTTTGACGAAGTTCGTCCGTCCATGCGTCATGTAATTCTCACCATACTTTACATAATGTTGCTGTCGTTATTTAGAATGCGATTCAACGTCAGGGGAACCTCAACTGAACAAAATTTTAAATGTATTTTACAATGATGCATAAAATATGTAATGGTAATAGCAGTTTTATATTTCTAGCGTGCATGAAATACAATATATCAATAACGAGAAGATATTTTGGCAGATGAACTGTAGTCAATTTCCCCATTGGTGAAACAAATTGTGGAATGAACTTTGTTTTCTCAAGAATTGAGATTGATCTCCACAGAAACAATTTATTTATTTATTTACTTATTTATTGGTGTTTAAGGTCACACATTGTCACACAATGGCTAATCATGACCACAACATGAGTATCAACTCAAGATCAGGGGTGAGCGTTAATAAGCCATGATGCACATTTTCGAGAGGGTTTTCACCTCCCAAGCACTAGTGACTGGGTCCTATATTACCAGTAAAACAGAGCCTGTTTACTGCAGTGAACAGGCACTGCTTCACTTCCCGGGGTTCCCGTGGGGAACCAAAAAGGTAATTTACATATTGGAAGTCAATAAATAGAGGACGCATATATTGCCATTTCTTCAACTTTTGGGTATTTTTTGGTGTTTTGGGCGTCAACAAAGCATGTAATATTTGAGATTGAAGGATGGTGGCTTACCATTAAATGGTATTAATGGTTACTGGTGTTTACGAAAAGCTGCAGTCCCTGTTGCTATATCGTCGTCTGAGTGCCAGAATGTCCTATGTCCCATATGGGACATAGGACATTCTGGCACTCAGGCGACGATATCTCGACCATAACGTGAGTATAAAATTAAACTGAGACAATCGTATATACGTGAGAGCACGGTGGCTCGGTAGTTACGTCATTTGATTTCAAACCTACAGGCCTACGGTTCGACAGCTGCCTGGGGAAACAGCGTTGTGTCCTTGAGCCAGGTACTTATTCCCGATTTCCCACGTGTGTGCGCGGTGACGCTGTGTACTAAGAGGTACTGCACGTCGATGGTACACATGTCTTCAACCAATGCTAACCCTGTGCGGAGTTAATTTGTTGGCGAGTATAATAGATGCTCGTCATTGCTCGGCGTTTCTCGTCGGGTGCTCCAGCTTCCTCCATACGTAAAACTGCCCGACACGAGGGGACCCTAGCTGCCGAAAGTGTGGTTAAAATCCAATAAATGAATAATAAATAAATCAATTGGGTTAAAAATCAACCTAAATCAACTGGATTGAGTGAATATGAACCCAATTGGGTTCATATTCATTCAGCCCAGTTGATTTGGGTACATTTTAACCTAACTGATTTTAGAGTGTGTGTTCTCTTCTGTGGAATGATTATAAACCAGTCCTTGGCTTCCATGCTATCAAAAACAAATTAATTCAACACACGCTGAAACATTTCAATGAGAAGGACGAACAAAAACAAATGCCATAACGGGACTAAAATAGATTGAGTCTATTTACGAAACTAGGCCACGCGCCTCGATTAGTGTTTTACTTGGGTGAATTTAAATCATTGTACAATCAGCGTTCCAATATCTACCCTATAATTCATATTCCCATGGAATAAATCCTGCAGCATGCTAGACGTATTGGTTTGTATACTGAGTGTCTTGTGGGAGACTTGCTATTTACGAACGATGCTGTCAAATAAGCCAATTTCGAAACTGCCATCTTTGGACTTTAATCTATGCAAGGTCACAGGTCGCGAGGTGTAAACAGTGCGATTTCATTGCTAACAAAGCGTTTTCTTGGAATGTTTATACCTCGCGACCTATGACCTTGCATAGATTAAAAGCCAAGATGGCAGTTTCGAAATTGGCTTATTAAAAACACGTGTTGTGGGCCGAAGCCGAAGGACGGGTTGACATTGTGGATTTGAAGCCGTTGGACTGAGTCGCGCTTGTGGAATTTAGAAGAGGTAGGTACCGTACAATCGCCGTTGACTGGTCGTAACACATATGGGAAGTAATGTCCATGCACGCGTTTAACAGGTAATAAAGATCATTATCAGCAAAATTTTAATTAATGAAGAATCGGGTTGTGATATGACAATTCTCGAATACAGTACATTCGCCGTGAACTGTGATGCCCGCGCATGCGTTCTACCTGGTAATAAAAATAATCATCAGCAAAATTTAATTAATGAAGCTTCTTTAATTAAATTTTTGTTGATTATTCCTAGAATTGGTGTTTGGAAGTTAATATGATTGCGTCATGAAAGTCACCAGTCTATGGCGGCCGTATTGTACCACGGAGGGATCTTTAACCTACACCGAGTGTGTGTGTCTCTACACACAGTCAATAGCCCGATTACCCACGTGTTGGCATGGTTGCGCTGTGTACTAAAGCGTACTGCACGTTGATGGTGCACCTGTCTTCAACTAATGCTAACCCTGATTGTGTGGAGTCTGACAATTGATCGTCGTTGCTACCCGGATATCTCCGGGTACTCTGGAATCCTCCACCTGTTAACATGTCCGACGCGAGGTGACCCTGATTGTCTAAAGTGTCATTAAACCCAAATAACAAAATAAACACAGAAGTCCCCATACGGTCAAAAAGCGCTCAAGTTCATTTAACACTAATTTCATAGTGTACGTTTCGGTCGGGAGTGGCCTCCAAATGGATGATTCCCCAAATCTGAGCCCCACTGAAAAACAGACAGAAATGCTAACAACATTAAGATTAATGTAAAAATTAAAATACAAAATGACTGAATATAATTCTGACAAATCGTTGCGTGAAAATTAGATTCAGCGATTTTATTTTTCATGTTTTGACGTCGGCCTCAGTTTACATTTCTTGTTGCTTCTGTTCAACTGCAGAGCACATATTAAAGGCTCACACACTGTCGACTAGACGGTGTTATTTGTGTGCAAAGCGCACTCTAGTTTCCCCGCATTCGCATTCTTGATTATTGGTCAATGCTTTATACAGACTGAAATGAAAATGTATTATATGTCACCTTAAATTAATTCTTTCCTGCTGAAGATTCTCCATCCGAGATTGGATTCTCCATCTGACATGATGTGTAAACAATATTGTATGTGTGTGTGCAAAGCCCTCACTTGTTTAACCCATTTCACATCACTGATTGTAAGTGATGCAAAATTTTGTTCAAAGTGCACTAATGGACACCACAATATTCCCGCTTTTTTCAAAAATGCGTAAATGAAATTCCGAACTAAGAGACGAACTATTAACCCTCTGCACTGATGTCGAAAAATCTAAAGTTATGAGTGCAAATGTTTCCCATAATACAACTAGAAATTTAACCAATTCAATCTTGTTTGACAGAGCTCATTGAGCTCTGTCAAACAAAATTGAATTTGGTTAAATTCCCAGTTGCATTATGTGGAAAAATGGCTACTTGGAATTTAGATATTTTGACATCAGAGTGAAGAGAGTTATTCATTCATTTCTTGATTGCATTTCAAGCAACACTCGGACTACATGTATTGTGAAAAGGATATGATTTTATTCCAATTAAGAAATGATGACGTCCCTTGAGTGGAACAAGGCGTCATCTGCAATGCTAAAGCATTGCAGATGGCGCCTTGTTCACCCAGTATGCGATTATCACTTTCAACATGCATCTACTAAAAGACAAAACGCCAAGTGATTTCTCGCCTGCAAAATGTCATCTAAACTGGTCCGTGTCACCTCGACCTCCAACTGATATGCTCCTGACGGTACACAGTGGAACAACAACATGTTATTTTCGACAAACCATCATTAATGAGTATTATTATATACCTAAAAATAACCACATTTCTATTGGCTGGATCTTATACACATGACTGGTATTCAAAAATCTATGTACACCGGTTCTCCAGTGAATATCAACTTTCTAAATATAGGTTTTGGAAATCCCCTCTCTAGTTCTATCTGAATCAACGTCATCTCTATAACATTGTTTATTTTTTATGTTATTCTGCAGATGACAACTATTTTATTGTTAAATAAAAGAATTCTGGTTGATGTAAATAAACGTTTAATTGTCAAATGGAAGACTATCTTTCTGAGCATGGTGTATATCATAAAACAGTTATGGACTTTTGTGGTAGTAAATATGATGTGATATTAACTCCTCGGTCAGTATAAGTTATTTAGGTTCATATTACATCATCTCCACCACCACAAAACTCAGTAATTGTATATTATTCACTATCTCGTTTCCAAGAGCCTCCATGTGCCATATTTTGAAAGCACTTGTTGAGATTACAAAATTTGGGCGTAGTTCTAGGCCGTTTAGGAGGTTCTTTGTTCAGATGGTTAAGACAAACACCTTTTGTATGTCGCAATCAACTATTTTTGTTGGCAATATATCAATATTTTCTTCTGTTCCTGAAAGCGCCGATCCGCATTCAAAAGTGCACTTGAAATTGCTGTACATTACATAGTGGTACTGAAATGGTTAACCGGATAATCGGTTTGAAACCAGTTAGCTACTTAACAGATTGGAAAAAATCGTCAAACGGTTATCCGAAATATCGATAGTGATCGTCATTCCACGTTTAAGACATAATAAATCTGCCGCTTCTCCGTTATGATAGATTACACATCGAAGCCGCGTTGTATATATTGAGAAATAATCGTTCAAGACTTCGTTAATGATCAGCAGTTTCCGTGAGTAATCAGTAATCGCAGAAACTATTCCGTAGTGTGTATGCAAACGAACGTATTCGAGTACTCGACAACGTTCGTTTGTATACACACTATGGAATAATTTGAGAATATTGCTTTCCAATCCCTAAAGTATTGATCCCATATTTGGTGAAATGATGGCCACAGATACCCGGATATTATCCGATTATAGCTCTTCGTTATTCGGTTACGAAACTGAGCCAACCGTTTCAACCCTATTACATAGATAGTAAAGGTACGTTTTACTTCTTTCTGAACACCCCCGACAAATAGATGATTTGACACAACAGTAATTCTCTAATATCAGTCTCTCACACTTCCATCAATAAAACCATTAATGTTGACCAGGAAAACAGATTGTATGAATGAATGAATGATTTATTTCCTAGTACAACATGCCACAAATACAAACAAAGGTTAGCAACATACTTTGATCTCAAATACATGATTGCACTAACGGGAGATGACGTGGCCACTAGGGCTGTCCTCCCGCCACCCCCACTCCCCCCCCCCCCCCCATCAAAAAAAAAAAACGAACCCACAAATTAATACAATCCTGACAACAGCATATTTGTAGTTGAAAAAAAATTACGTCATTTCGCCAACAATCCCGAAAACTATTTTGTGTGGATGTACACAACATCCAAAGTGATCTGTGTCAGCGGAAACAGCGATCAGCTGATTGTGTAAACAGATTTCTTGCGTGGTATGGGCGTCGGTTTGGATCGTTTCAGTTGAAGCTTCAAATGAAAGGGGTATAATAAAAGAAAATCTAATGCTTTCTTGTGAATACCGGGATTAATCTCATTCGTGAGGGAGAGAATTTGTTTTTTCACTCACAGCAAGCTGCTCGTGAAAATACGAATTCTCTCACTCACTCATGAGATAAATCCCGGCATTCACAAAAAACATTAGATATCCTCTATATATAGCTTTGTCTAAAAAAACTACCACTCCTTCTACTGTTCTGGACCCCATAGGTTCTTTCGACGTGTAGAATCTTTGTATATGGCAGGCTTGGCAATTTCAGGAGAGCGATTTTTAGCTCTCCTTACTGCCCTTCTGAGAGAATTAAGGAGAGCGAAAAATTGCCCTCCTAAATATTTTGGTCTGGGATGATTGAGATTACATGTATTATGCTCACATTAAATTTTTGTTGTAAAGCAAAAATGTAATTTAACTTCGAAGTCACATAACATCACGTAATTTCATTTTAAAAGTGGTTTAGTGGTAAAAGGTAATGGCTGCAACCATACCCAAACACAATTGCAATCATTTGAAGCAAAATGGGTCACAGCAATATTTTTTTTTTCTGTCAGTTTCAAGTTCAACAACTGACATCACAGTTTGAGGGGTAATTATTCAAGGAATATTGACACTATAATATACTACCATTACTACTATCCTGTCACTTGAAGAACTTGCACCAGGATGTGACTGTAGATTCAAGCAGACCTGTTGTCCAAGAAAGTCATTCGCCTACCACTACCACCTTCAACCCCCTTGGGGGGTTGAAGGTGGTAGTGATAGACGTATGACTTTCTTGGACAACAGGTCTGGGTACACACACAGGTCTTGTCAAGTGTGTGTTCGGTTGTTGAGTGAGACATCTAGATGTCTAAGAGATTTCGCTTTACCTTAGTAAAGTTAATAAAATCACTGATGTAGTCTGTTGGTTTCAGTTTCAATGAGTTCGTTCAACCGGATACTTAAAATGCTGTGTAAAGCTAATTGCTCTCCTAAGCTGATTGAGGAGAGCGATTTTTTGCCCTCCTGCATTTTTCAGAATGCCAGGCCTGATATGGTTTCAAAAAAGCATTTCATTTTGGGTCGATTTATTGGTACCAAATCGTTCAAACCACGGTACATCCCTCCAGAGTTCTGGATTAACGACGCCACTGAAGAAAAAATGTTTTTATCATTTCAAAGCACTATTTTCGGTACTACTGTCCACCTTCGTGGTGTGCGTCGATGTATTTGCTGAAGGTTCACTTTTACCTTTTTCCTGCTGGTAGATTCTTGATAAACCGACACTATCGTCAGAAGCTGGTGGCACATATTTGTCCCGCAATGAACCACATACTCGGGCATTACATACAAAAGCAATGAAGAGAAACAAACCTTGTAGTGAGTTCAAAACTGTAAATATATATGAAAATACTATATTACTTGTCCACAGGTGAATAAATCCAAATATCCATGTAGCTCCCGTAACTGTGGATAATCGAAAGTAGATGTGTAGATATTGTTTATCTGATGATACCATCTTTGTTGATGATGACGTTCTGTAGATAGATATAACTACGACACAAAACATTAAGATATTTGAGAGAATGATAATTCCTATTGGTAACGCAAAAGTTAGTCCTAACAAATACTTATTGAATAAAAAACAGATTGGGGAAGTGTAACCAACTTCATCGAATAACGAAGAAGATACTCCGATTGTGATGCCCACAACTACTGCTGGCACCAAGTGGCAGTATGCTGTGTAGAGCATCAGTTGCTTCGATTCACGTGTGGTAGACGACCGACTGGCCACACGGATGCGGCTAAACACTCGATACATATGAAAAGAACAGACATTCATCCATAAAACAGTTGCCAGCCAAAAATATTGTGTAGCTATGCCAGAAATCAAACAGATTGTATACCCGTGATCGGGTTCAGGTCTAAACTGCATTAAAAGTTGAGCTATTATGAGGCAAATGATAAGCGCCATGTTATTCTTTCCCGGTAGTGTTCGCAATGATTTAAGAAGACAGTACACAATAAAAGTGATTAACAAACAGAAGACGGACACACAGATACACACAACGCCGAGAGTAACAAGTATTTCGTCAACAGGTGGTTGCTTGTTCCACAGTTTGTCCGTTCTGTTGAAATATGGTTCGCTGCAAACACGAATGAATGTGCTGTTGATAAATGAATAATCTACGGGGTCGACATAATAATCCAATTCTGGGATGTAGAGCTGCGAGTCATTACCAAGGGTTTGATAAGAGTCATTGTCTACCTGTAAAATGATGAAAGGACAAAACAATTGCTTTGAAACGTATATTGGGACAGACCGTAGTCCAATGCCCATGAGTATCTCCCTAACCTGAACATTGTTTGGAAGCGGCCGTTTATTCTGATTGTTAGACCGATGCTCTGGTTTTAAACTGACATCGCCGAAGGTAGATGACGAAATTACTTGCTCTGCTACACTAAATTCAAAAAGATTCTTTTCCATCTGATCCACATCAGAACGCCCGCCCCAATGGAACCACAACTCTAATTTAATCCACAGCACCGTATAATTGGTGGTCAGTTTTTCCATTTGTATGTTTGGTTCCAGTCTTTCCACGCAGCTTTGATTTCCATGTTCTTTCAAGGCGTTCGATGCTAAGGCGGTTCTCTCTTCAACACCACTAGAAGAAAGAGAGTTTGTTGCTCTGTCCCGAATTGTTTGTACAAGCTCTACAAATGCATCATGTTCAGGCGACAGGTTAAAACAATAAATATTATACAGTTGAATATCAGTTTTGTAGTAAATTGTCATTGAATAGAGTGCACCGTTTGATCTTACTATAGTAATGCATTTGTCATCATCCTTCAACCATTTCCCATCTGCGCAATGAACTTCCCGACACTTTTGCTGAAAAGATAAAATAAAAAGATCTCACAACATCGCAATCGTGAACATTATAAGTTATTCTGTTTGTTGACAGGGGACATGGTCTAACGTTCCCTGCATGAAATTTATATTCAACCGAGGCGTCAGCCTCGGTTGAATATAAATTTCATGCAGGGAACGTTAGACCATGTCCCCTGTCAACAAACAGAATAACGTATATGTCCCGTTCTTACACAAATAAAACTGAATTGGAAAAAATATCTTTTATTTAGAAAGCATTCGTTGTTTCGGTGAGGTGTTAACTTCTATCATAACAGACTGGAGTGATTTCCCTTTATTCAATGTTTACATACGCAATCAAAGGAGCGAGATGCTCTCGATTCATTTCAGTTTGTGTTACAGTAAAGTAATGAAAAGAGACCTTATAATCTAATCGGTTTCATAAATAATTACCCATGTTTACATAACTAATCTTTTTTTACGTAATAACGGTACTTTTGTGTGTGTTTTTTCTTTCAGTTAAATGTATTTGTCTCAGTTGATTTCAAGTGAAAAAAGACATTGCGATGAACCGTTGCTCATGACAACGAGACGTTTTCCTTGACAGTGGGCATAAGAATCGCTGACAGTAGACATATGCGCGTGCCCGGCGACATAAAATAAAATCAACGACGCATTGACCAATCACTGCAAGGTATTGTGGTTGGTATCGGACACAAGTATTTGTTTTGTTTTATTGGAGTTTAATAACACTTTGGTCAGCCATGTTCACCTCGCGCCAGACTGTTTTATGGATAGAGGAAGCGGGAGTACCCATAGAAACCACCGAGCAGTGCGGGCCAACTGAATAAAGACTACCCAACGTACAAGCCTTGGTTAAAGACAATTGCACCAACGACGAAAACTGCGCAATAGTACACAGAGTCACCCTGCCCTTAGGTGGGCAGCCGGGACTAAATCCCTAGGGGTGCAATGACTCAGCAGGTAGAGATGCAGGGTGCAAGTCGAAAGGTCCTCGGTTCGAATCCCACCTGCGGCAACCCGGTTGTGTCCCTGGGCAAGACACTTCACTCCCATTGCCCACGTGGGGGCACGATGGCGTTGTGCACTGAGGAGTACTGCACGTTGGTGGTGCACCTGTTTTCAACCAATGCATACCCTGCTGGTGCGGAGTTAGTATGTTGGAGAGCCACACAGTTGATTGCCGTTGCACGGTGGTTCTCCACGGGTACTTCGGCTTCTCCATCCGTAAAACTGTCCGACACGAGGTGATTCTGACTGTCGAATGTGTCGTTAAACCCCAATAAATAAATAAATAAATAAATAAATAAATAAATAAATAAATAAATAAATAAATAAATAAATAAATAAATAAGTGCCTTGCCCAAGGACACAAGGCAGCTACACCTGGTGGTGATCGAACCGTGGACCTTTCGGTTTAAAGTCCAATGCTGTAACTACTGAACCATCGCTCATAAACATAAGCGCAAACAAAAAGTACACAGAACTGTCACTGCAACAATTCTGTTTACGCTCTGTGACTTTTTGTTTTGGTCAATAGAAGGATCTTTCAACATCACAATCATGAACGGAACTGTACCCACAAACGCTATCTCTTTCCACCCCAGACATTCGTCGCCTGTGTGCTAGAATGGTCTATGTCCCATATGGGACATAGACCATTCTAGCACACAGGCGACGCATTGGAGACCGATCCTATTTTACCAGTAAAACAGTACAAGTTATTCGGATGAACTGAGGTAACATTGTCTGAGGTTTGCGGCTCGGAGCTTATGTTCAACCGAGACGCGAAGTTAGTTACTTCCAATTTGCTTGCTATAAAAGTCCAAGTTTCCTTTTGTAACTTTTAATAAATAAAACCAGAGAGTTGTCAGTTGTTTCGTTTATTAAAAGTAACAAAAGGAAACTTCGCTTTATTTTCTACTGATGTCAAAGGTGTTTTCCCAACAATTACATGCTTCTTAATAGGACCTTCCTCGTTCAGATAATAATTTCAGAAGAGATAATGTTATCGAAAGTCGATTTACATGACGAGAGAAGTCACGTGACATTAGTGGTAACTTTATGGCTATGTACGACGACTTGAATGACAACTCTGTTTTTAAATCGATAAGTAAGGATTTCCCCAAGAACTGATATATAGGGGATATCTAGTGTTTGAGTAGATACCGAAAATTATCTCACGAGTTACGGATACAAATGTTTATTTTTCGCGAGCGCTTGCGCGAGCGAAAATAACCATTTATCTCGATCACAAGTGCGATCATTTCCGGTATCCACTCAAAAAAGGATAGATTTTCTTTTTATTATACGCTTTTTTATAAGAATCTGATAATTCCACTCGTTCCAACCTTTAATTGATGCATGAAAGTAAACAGCGCATTGAATCATTGGAACGCGGAAGAGATTTGATCGATACGCGGATCAGACAGCGTCTTGCGATCTGATTCAGCTGACGGGTATCTTGTCCAAACATGGCCTGAAAGCCCGTAAAATAAGTTTTTGGTTTGGTATGTCCTTGAAAAGGACGCACCAAACCAAAAACTTATATTACGGGCTTTCAGGACATGTTTGGTCTATCGGGTTTCATGCATCAATTCAAGGTGAAAAGGTGTTGAATTATTGCTGAAAATGATCGGTATCCACTCAAAAATACTAGATGTACTTTTCATTATACGTTTTTAGAACAAACTGATCATTTCCAGTGATAATGTGAGTCGTATTCACCTTGAAAAGCTTGAAAAGGCTTTGAAAGCCGCCATTTTGGTTGATACAGTGAAAGTGAAAATTTCTATATCTTCACAGTGGGGAATACTATTTCTATCGTTCCACAATTTCTTCGATAATCTATCGTTTAGCGTATAATAAATATTCGTAAATAACTGCTTTGAAAGAATCAACGATGATTTTTCTGCTTCCCGTTAACTTCAAGGGCCACCTTTTCACCCTTCTCGCAAGAAACGTGGAATGTTTGATGTTATTAGGGAAGGGTTAATATTTTTGTTTGGTATAGTTACTCAAGAAAATTTGAAGTAAATTACAGAAAATATAAATCGCTTGTCAAACAATTAGGCAGGAAATAATTCAACATGTAGCAAAACAGAGTTTATCATTAATTAAATTAACGCACGCGAGGCGATTAATTTAGAAACCTTGTCGGTTAACTGTTTACCAAATGCACATGATATCAATATTTAATATTTTAAATATTATTTTTCAATTTTTTCAAGAATTTTAAAGCAAACCATATCATGAAGAGCTGGTTGTAATGAGGGGTCACATGATATTGTTTTGTTGAAATTGTTTGAATAATAATCTCTTTTTTCAGCTACTCATTTAGTAAATCACTCGGGCATTTGTGGTCGATTTGGTAGGTGAAAGGTTAAGAAATTTCAGACAAAGGTAAGACAAAACTCGGAGGACCATGAATATAGACTTTATTACACACCTGTTCTGTGAAATCCCCATCTACAGCAACACTAAACCATGCGGAAAATGAAAATCCGTTCCATGTGTAGGGAACGGAAATCGTTGACGGACTATTTGTGTAAAGAAGCGAAATTTCACTGAAATTTTCTACAAATCGTCCACCGCAATTACAATTTGAATCACCAGCTAAAAATCGTCCGCTGAGTTCCAATGTGTTCTATGTGCCTGTAGGCACATAGAACACATTGGAACTCAGGGGACGAAATAGTGACACGAGTTCCCCTCGCAAATTTGGTTGGCGATAAAATGTGTTCTTTTCGTTGATAGCGTAGTCAAATGAATTGCTGAGTGTCCTAATAATAATTGTTTTTTTTTTTATAAACGTGAAGGCGTGTAATAAATACAGAACGGCAAGCGTTTGTGAATGGGTTAATCCATATGGCGCTAGTGCTATCACCGAAGGATAAAACTCGAGGCCTGGGGCCTCTCGTTCTATCCTTCCGCGCTGACACTCGTGCTTCATGAATTAACCCATTCACCCGCACGTGTCGTTCTGTGTATGTTTTTCAAAGTGTATTTTACTAATTAGAATCAACAGATGGAAATTACTCTTAATTGCTTCGAATTAATGTTTGTGATGTTTGAATCTTATATGATTCAGTTGCACGAGGAGATGGACATGTTGGCTGATGAAAAATTGTCGGCACGGGTTGTTGATCCGTCGTTGACAACCACAGTTCTATTGGGGTTACACGTGCGGTTCAATAACCATACCCGTCTTCACTTGGATTTACAAAACGGAATATAGCAATATTATATTAACTGTGGCTATTGCAGGTGATAAGTTAACATGGGTGACCGTCTGAGCGATCGTTGTGTCCTTGGGTAAGACACTTGACCCCGATTGTCCACATGGGGACACGATGGCGCCGTGTGCTAATTCGTACTGCACATCGATGGTGGGCATGTCTTCAACCAATCGAACCCTGTCTGTGCTGCAGAGCGGAGTTACGATGTTTTGGAGCTGTCAGCTGCTCGTCGTTGCTCGGTGGTTCCCTCCGGGTACTCTGAAGAAGAAAAACAAAAACATCTGTTGGAACAATGATGGGTGGCTCGTGGTGAGGGAATTGGACTTCGAACCGAAAGGTCAACGGTTCGATGTCGACAGAGGCAACTGTGTTGTGTTCTTAGGTAAGGCACTCAATCTCGATTGCCCATGTGGGGGCGCTGTGTTGCCCGCACGTCGATGGTGCACTTGCCTTCAACAAATGCCAATCCTGCTTCTGTGGAGTTAGTACGTTGGGGAGTCTGAGATTTGCTCTCCTTTGCTCGGTGGTTTTCTCAGAGTATACCGGTTTTCTGTATCTGTGACCCTGCCTGTCGAAAGTATCGTCAAACCCAAATAACAAAATAAATAAATAAATAAATGATATTTTGAAAGGAAGCTAACGAAAGTTTCTACATGCCATAATTAATGGTGGGGGAAAGTTTGACTGAGGCTGTCTTGTGATCTGTAGGAGAGAACTAAGTTGGTGGATTGTACAACAACATAATATTTTAATCATTAGGCAGGGGACACTGCTTTTCCGGCCCACGATTGTGACTCGACTTGAAATCATAACGTAGATGGCTGCCTTCTGAATTTGTACAGTAGACAAATCAATATGGACTAATCCAATTCATGCCGCTGGACTAGCATGGAATATACCACCACAGTTTATAGAGCTATCTGGGTAAGTTTATAAAAACTGTCTGAATGGCTATACTGACAAAAATATTTGAATGCCAAAATTAAAGTGATGCGATCATAAATTTTTTCGCCTGAACGTTATGATGGTCGCCTGTGGGGAAACATCTAGAGCTGTGATACCACATGCACACACACTCTCCCAACTATAATATAAGTTATCTCCGCCAACATGTTTGGAATATGGAGATTCAATACATTGAAGTCGGTTTTCAAACACCGAGCCGCAGGCGAGGTGTTTAAATTCGACATCCAGGTATTAAATCGCAATATACTACATGTTGACGGAGATAACGTGTTTGTCCCGTTTGAAACACGATAGAAACATAGAGGAGAAAAAAATGTGGACGCGTTTCTCACACTCCGTAAAAAGTTGGACGAAGTTCGTAAATAAATGTTTTATTTTTACGGACACAGAAGACAACAGATAGAGTTACATCCCTTGGGTCGTTAGTGAAACGAGAAAACAGAATTTTGTTTACATACTGTCCGCGAGTTCCAGTGTGTTCTATGTTCCTACTGGCACATAGAACACATTGGAACTCAGAGGTCGATATTTGCTCTTATTTTATTTTTCTCACGTTGTTTCATTTAATTATTCGACTATTTAATTTATAACGGCAACATATGATAAAACTGTCGGAAATCTTATATATTTGTGACTATTTTCAAGTTTTGGGGTTCGATTTTTATAACGAGGCGAGCGGAAGCGAAAAGCTTTAATTTTTACCATATATCCCCGATGTTTAGCGTGCCCTTATACTCTGGATGTTGCACGCTCTCATATACCTTGAATGTAGGTGCACACATTGCTATGGCTATTTGTTTAAGGAATTCTGACCAATCAAAAGACAGAATTGATTGGGATATAGGGACAATGGAAATTAATAAATCTTCTTTACCTACCTTTAGTGCATCATATCGAAATCCTCGTCCACATTGCGGCTTTTCGATATAACTGACTGTCCCAAAGTCTAATATTGCTGAGAATGGTGTTAGATAAGGAAACTTTTGGTCTACACATTTTTCGACAAATGCGGTATAGTTGTTACAAATGTAACAAAACGGGTTTCTGTAATTCTCGAACACGTGCGTGTAACTTAAACACGCACTTTCAACATCAGCATCATATACTTCCCATAAACCCGTGACGTTGCATCTCGAAATGATTTGAGTGTCGTCAGCTGCACATTTTCGTAAAGATTTTAAGGTGAAATTATATAAAATTGGATAAATCTCGTGGAATGCACAGCCGTCATTTTCCCAAATTACGTCAGTGATGTTTTCTGGTGGTGTCGATGACGGTATTGCAAACTTCGACGCACATCCCGTTTCTATCCTCCATGACTGGAAATCTTCAACTCCGTTACACAATGCGCAGTATTTATTTGCGTACGTCACATGATCATAAGAGGTGACGAACGTTCTGATTTCAAAATCCCGAAATAAGCGCGATTCTTCACAAAATTTCGTGATGGTCGAATTTGGGAAGTCATCTGGGCATTTGGCTAAAATTTTGTAGAATGCACTCTCCGGGTTTGGTTTGAGATAGTCGCTGATGCACGAGAAGACCCCATCATTTGCTGCCGTGTATGTTCCATTATTTACATCGGGGCAACAATCATTATATTTAACGCAGTCGTCGTCACATCGGCAATCTTTCGGACAAGCTCTGTAACACGAAAATCCTACGTTTTTAATGTTAGCTTCGTGTTGTGGGTATGTATTACAAAACTTGTTGTGTGACATCCCACAGTACAATCGATCAACTCGATGTATGTAGTCCAGGGTTTCTTCGCCGCGTTTTTTTCTCACTCTTTCACCATACACATCGGTAGACTCTGACACATTGATGAAATATAGGAAGCATAATATAAGTAGGTGTACGAAATATCTTCTTTCCTGCAAATAAACAGAAGATTTGAAAAGAGTTGCCTCCCGCTTTATCAGAACACACATGGAGGATGGGCGTCTTCAGGTTTTTATGAATTCCGTTGGTTACTTGATCGGAATGTGTATGCAAGATGGGCGTGTTACGTTGTACACCTTACCAAAACAACACGTCCATCCCACATTCATAATCAAATAAAGGACAGATAAGTCACCTCCATTCTCCTTCGGTTCGAATTCCAACTGCGGCAACCGCGTTGTGTCCTTGGACACGTAATCCCAATTGCCCACGTGGGGGCATGGTGGCGCTGTTTACTAAGGCGTACTGCACGTCGATGGTGCACTTGTCTTCAACCAATGTTAACCCTGCTTCTGTGGAGTTAGTACTTTGGGGTGCCTGACAGTTGCTCGCCGTTACTCGGTGGTTCTCTCCGGGTACTGACGCCGGCTTCCTCCACCCGTAAAACTTTCCGACATGAGGTTAACCCTTTGAACACTGTGGTATCTTCCATGTAAGTTCAATGGAAGCAATTGGAAGAGTCCATATTCATTATTTGGGGTAAGACCAATTAATAGTTTCAACGTGCAGCCTTAGGGCTGCACGTTGAAAATATTGATTGGTCCACACCACGCATTTGCTTTGTAGCCATTCCACTTAATAACATTATGATGTAGCTTGTGACCCGGCCGGGAAAACGGCCTCTGGGTTTCAAAATGTTAATGCACATTTTCTTTTCTATCAGAAATATAGTTTAGTCGAAGACGCGACTTTGTTTCTGATTAAAAAGAAAACACATGCTTTGACCAATTTGGAGGATAAATGACTATTCCGATTTAAACAACACGTCTTTGTTCTCCGTTGCGTGAAGAGTCGGTATGGGCTTTACACAAAATATAAATTAGAGTAGTTGATTGCCTTGTTCAGTTACTCATTTTTTTGAAAATAGATGCATAATCTAACTTTTTGGTTCCTGGGTATCAACAGCAACACACATGTCGAATGATTGGTTTGATATCACGAGCGCATAAAATTCAACGTTTTTACAGCCCATCTGCAGGAATTATATAGTTTAAGTGCACCGCTAGACTCACCGCGATGTTTTCGGACATGGGCGAAAAAAAGCAAATACATTTATGCTATAGGAAACACATTCATCGATGTCTGAAATACTCATCTCGAAATACTCGAAAATTCTATCTCCTTCTAAATTACATCAAATGAGCGAGTGTGAGTAAAGACACATGCCCAAACGCGAAGTCACTGAATGTAATTTGAAAACAAACCTATTTGTGCCTAATCACCAATTCCCTTTTCGTTAACACATGGTTAATACACAAACTAATTAGCAGCCAGACTCGTCCCAACGAGAAGTTGCGATCTATGAGAAGACCAGAAATGTCCTGTTCTTCATTAAAACCAAACGTCTGTTGTATCGCTTGCGAGTTTTGTTGTGTGCAGGTGAAACTTCTTCCAGAAAAAAGCTCGTTCTGTCTCATCTTGACGTTCGTCATCTGCAGGGAAAGTAATCCCCCTCCCGTGCTCCCAACTCCCCTGGTTGAGCTATTCACTTCAGAAGACTACTACATGGTCACCATGTTCAATTATAACAGTCAGGTGGAATTTGTTTAGTACAGTAAATTAGTATCGATTTACTTCCTCGTGAGAGTGTCGGGGTATCAGTATTCATGCTGCCAGATGTTAATTTAGAGAACTGTACTTAGAAAGTAATTTGCCTCCCCCAAAAATCCCTACCTGGCTAAACTGTTAGCATTATTAATACCAATGCTGGTAAGAGGAAAGGCCACGGCAGAAACAACTAGCACAGGCGAAGAAAAAACTATTATCTTTGGGCTTGCCTTAATGAGCTCTCAAATAGTGCGGAGGCAACAACGGATTTTTAAACGTTCGAACCCAGTGAGTGTATCAATATATAGTCGACTTCGCTAGTCACATAACATAACGGCCCACTGTATTCAGTGGCAGCACAGGCAGGGTTAGATTGGTTGAAGACATGCGCACCATCGACGTGCAGTATGCCTCAGTACACAGCGTCATCGTGCCCCCGTGTAGGCAATCGGGGTGAAGTGTCTTGCCCAAGGACACAACGCGGTTGCCGCAGGTGGGATTCGAACCGAGGACCTCTCGGCTTGCAGCCTGCACCTCTACCAACTGAGCCACCGCGCTCCTGCTGACCCTGTACCTTACATGACATTTTTAAAGTTTTCAATTTTGACAGATCGTCCCCTGAGTTCCAATGTGTTCTATGTGCCCACTGGCACATAGAACACATTGGAACTCAGAGGACGAGATGATAATATCGTCTGTTGATAAACAAACTGGTGTCACATGATAATCACGTAATCGACACCGGGACGCTTTCAATTGCAACGAAGTTAGAAAACTTAAAAATAGAACCGATATTTACCGCTTTTAAGTCAGGAATAAAGGCTTAAAATGACTTCAGACTTACTTACTACATACAGCTGCTTGTTCTTTTGGGGCTAACTTTACTGGACATTGTACATATTTAATAATTTAAATAAAATCACATTGTTTACTAGTTGAAGCCATTTCCATTTCCGAGTGTTCGACAGCAAGGAACAAAAATCACGTCAAGTGGCTAGATTAGATTAAACATATTTTTATTTGCCATTCAACAATGCAAATCAGGATTGGAGGACATGTGCTTACTCCGCTTTTGTACAAAGACTAACGTCAAGTGACTGTCTGAAGTTGAGCGTTACATTCTTGTAACGCCTTATTAAACTTTGTTAATTACTAGAGAACGCCCGCTAAAGTGGTAATAAATTATTTTATTATTCAAGATTGTCGTGTCGTCTGCTATTCGTGTTAGGTGCAGGACTAGGTCTATAAATTGTCCTTGTTTTGACACAACAATAACCATGCCAGCTAAACAATTTGACACAAGACATTTTCCAGCCAGCATAGACACACACACGTGTGAATTCGATGCTCTTTCGGACTGATTTTTCGGAGAGCTCTCATTCAATAGAAGAGAATTAGAAGGTGGTACCATGACTCAAAAGACCAACCATTACCGAACGGAAAACAGTCATTTTATTTCAGGGGGTAGTGCGTAATTTTATAAAATGTTGGCAAGCAACAGGATGATAATTTTCGCTGAAAAATTACATTCATACGTGACAGTGATGTGACACCTGAATCTATTATCAAGAAGTTAATGTACTAAACACCGGGAAACATTCTCCAAATTCTATGAACCCTTTAGCGCACTTCCTTGTCAGAGACCCCCATTAAATCATATCAACCCACACGCAGTTCATAAACTTTTATGTGAAACAAAAGTTCACAGTCCGTGAGCGGACAACACGGTAAGCACCAAATGGGCGACATAGTCAGACCATTTAATCATACAGCTTTAAGTTGTTGGGCTGCAGGATTACAATATTACTGCCCACCCCCCCTCCCCACACACACAAATACAGTATAGACTAGGGGTGTATGCAGCAATCTTTTTAGGGAGGGGGGGGGGGGGGCGCTCACTATGCTACTCAAGGATGAGAAGGTCTGGCAACTAAAAAACTAAAATCTTGGCCAGAAGCCAAGTCTTGGCCAAATGTCAAGTTGGAGGAGATTCTGGGTGGGGGTGAACAACTTGAGGTTTGGACACCGGTGGTGGTGGGGGGGGGGCTTCCCCTGAAAAATTCTTCAATATCCCTTTACCCAACGTAACGGCCAAAACCGGCCAGCGCTATTCTCAAAAATCGCCAATTAATTTTCATTATTTTTTCATTTTTTTCTCAAACACATAGGTTATGACCCCTCGTTGGAACGCGTTCGACGAGCTCGTTCCAACGAGGGGTCATAACCTATGTTTTTGAGACAAAAAATGAAAAACATTAGTTATTCAAGAAATTGTTTTGCAAGTGTCGTCTGCTTTTCATGTTAGATATTAGTAGTGATCAAAGATTTCATGCTGAGTGAAAGTGAATCAAATTCAATGTAGGCATTTATTAGATTGCTGGAGAGAATATCGGCTGCTGACCTTTGGGATTCGGAATGGGCCGTACGACTCCCATGACCATCCCTGGCTACACCCTTGTAGGCTCGCCTTTTTTCTCTACACACAGTCGTGTGTATGTTGGTATCATTCAGGATGGAAACGGTTGAATACTTCTCGTCTTTATCAAATATTAATGCACCCCATTGCTTGTCCTAGATTTTTTCGCGTAGATTTGGAAAACACTCTTTGTTTGTTTTCTGGGATATATTTCAAAATTTTCAAAAGACGGAGACTTTTACAGGTGGAGGAAACTGGAATACCTGGAGATGACCACCCGGCAGTGGCGAGTAACTGTTGAACTCTTTAGTTTGCTAAACTGACAAAGGTAGGATTAGTATTATTTACATAAAAGCAATATATCGTGGAAAAATACATCTAGACAAGTCTCCCCATCCTTATTATTTATTTATGTATTGGTGTTTACGGTCACATACTTATGCTGACCGTGAGAGTTCTACAGGTGGAGGAAGCCGGAGTACGCGGAGAGAACCACCGAGCATTGTCGAGCAATTCTCAGCTCCTCCACATTCTAACTCTGTTCAAGCTCCGCTCAAGCAGGGTTACAATGGCTGAAGACATGTGCACCATCGACGTGCAGTACGCCTTAGTACACGCATCATCGTGCCCCCATGTAGGTAATAGGGCTAAAGTGCCTTGCCCAAGGACACGACGCGGGACGCGGGACGCGGGTCGTCCCGTACGGGGATCGAACTCGGGACCTCTAGCGTGGAAGTCCGACAGTCTACCACTGAGACACCGCGTTCCCTCCCACATCCATATGATAATCGGAAATCTGTTCAGCATAAAATAAACAAAGTCCAACTTTACTGACTCGGCACAAACAGGGTTGGCGATGGCAGAAAGCAAGTGTACCAACACCGTATGTAGAGCTTGTCACACTATTCCGCCACGCTTCCACTCGAGAATTTGGGATTGCATGCCATTCCCAAAGACACAACGCCGTTGGTGAGGTTTTGTATTTAATTCAGTTATATTTGAGTGTTGATGGCACTGAAATGAAAAATACTATTCAACGTAAAGTCGTCAGTCTGTCTAATGTTTGAAGAGGAATAGATTGCTCATAATCATTTCATCCCGAGAAGGTATCTATCTGTTACCTATTTTTTACAACCCCATTATTCATTATATGCGAAAACCGGTTAGTTTAACCCTTCAAATAGGAGAGGCCATTGCCAGGAACATGATACTTCATGATTTCATTAAGTAGGATAAAAATATTAATTGATGTATCCCAAATTATGAATGTGGAGTCTTCACATTTCTGTCATTGAACTGACATGGTGGTTACCACCAGGGTTCAAAGGGTAAAGACGGAAAGCAGATTAACCCTCCATCCAGCACAGTTAACAGGCGTCTTTCAGTTTTTGTCTCATTATAATTATTTATAAGTGTTTAACCCTTTACCCAACGCAGACGATATCAAAATTTATTATTTTAAACATCATTTTTTTTAATTTTTCCCAAAATTTCAACAAAACCATATCATGTGACCCCTCGTTGGAACGAGCTCGACGAGCTCGTTCCAACGAGGGGTCACATGATATGGTTTTGTTGAAATTTTTGGAAAAATAATATTTTTTCAACTGCTGAATTTGCATATTACACGGGTGGATTTATTTATTTATTTATTGGTGTTTAAGGTCACATACTTATGCACAATGGCTAATCGTGACCGTGACAGTTTTACGGGTGGAGGAAGCCGGAGTACCCGGAGAGAACCACCGAGCAACGACGAGCAGCTGTCAGCTCCCCAACATCGTAACTCTGAACTCTGCACCGCAGCACAGGCAGGGTTAGATTGGTTGAAGACAGGCGCACCATCGACGTGCAGTACGCCTCAGTACACAGCGTCATCGTGCCCCCATGTAGGCAATCGGGGTGAAGTGTCTTGCCCAAGGACACAACGCGGTTGCCGCAGGTGGGATTCGAACCGAGGACCTCTCGGCTTGCAGCCTGCACCTCTACCAACTGAGCCACCGCGCCCCCATACACGGGTGGATGCTGCAGATCCGTTGGGTAAAGGGTTAATGTCACATATTCCTGCTAAACGTGACCGCACCATGATTATAAAGCTAAGTCCAGACAATCGTTTATGCCCATTTTAAAGGACTTCCACCTCGAGGATTGGTCACGTGTCCTGTTTTACCAGTAAAACAGAGTGTTACATTAGCAAACAAACCCCGCATCACTTCCAGGGGTTCCCATAGGGGAGAATTTTTTGCCACAAAAACAGTTTATGACACCTCATTGGAACGCATTTTTGGCCGAAATTGAAAATAATGAAATTCCAATGGCGAGTTTTGTGAATTCTGTTTGTTAGATGTGACATTTGATAACGGGACACGTTGGGTAAAGGCATGCACACATTTGTGTGTGCTTCTCATGGCCCATAGCCGCAAGGTACAATTCCAAATGTATTTTCTGCTTCGAAAATGAAAATAACACTGTGACAATAATAGTTTTGAGTAATGCGTCAATTCAGCATTCGTGTCCTTTGAAATAATTGTTCTGCATATGCATGATGAGTGTTATCAAAAGACGATCTTAAGATGTGTGCTTTAATGAATAAAATGACATTTTATTGCGAAGTATATTCAACTTTCCACTTGAATGTCGTGACACAAAAAGATATCTACATCGGGCCGGAACTAAAAAGAAATTGTTTACCCTCGGGGTATAATGTTTAGTGCACCAAAAACGAATGTCTTCGCAATCATTTAAATTGAACGTTTATTTTATGCACGTTTATTTATTTATTTATTTATTTATTTATTTATTTATTTATTTATTTATTTATTTGGCTAATGCTGACCGCAACGTGAAGGTAAAGTCAAGTCTAGCAATCGTTTATACCCACGTTGCCCATTTTAGAGGATTTCCACCTCAGGCATTAATGACTGCGTACTATTTTACCAGTAAAACAGAGTTTGTTTACCATAGTAAACAAGCACTACTTCACTTCCCGGGGTTCCCACGTGGTGGACTATCAATGAGAAACAATACAAATCAAATGACATTGATGGAGCGCACCCCCAGCCCTCAAAACTTAATATAAGCCGACATCCTTCTTGGGATAGATTTGAATGGAGGGTCAACAATAAGATAACCCTACAGCCCTCGAGGGCTGTAGGGTTAACTTATTGTTGACCCTTGCATCAGACGCAACACATATTAACTTTTGCATAGAGTCTAATGAATACATCTGTATTCAGGAAGACGACTTCAAAGACAGTGTTTCAAAAACGGATTTATTGCATTTTCCCCTGTTAGTTGGATACGCTAAATATGTGATTCAGAACCGGTGACAGAAACGGGAGAGAGTAAAAGCAAGCAGAACGATGCAGGCCGATGGATAACGGGGTCGAGTAATGCCGCAGCACATGATAGACGTATTGAAACTCGGTTATCTTAATTATTTGGTAAATATTCCCGACAGCCGATGGTGTAAAGTAATGTTCCTGAGAATGTTCAACTCAAATACAAAGAAGGGGTGGATGGTCCAAGTGAGCGAGCTAGTAGAAAACTACTCATTGGAGATCTCGGACCTTGACGTTGGGGCAAACCAGGGTAAAACAATGTCAGAGAAAGGGTCATGCAGGATGGTAACCTTAATTGGCGAGAGGGGGTCAAATCAAAGAGGTCTTTGGGTGGCCTGCGTGATAAAGAAAAGCCTGGTTTTGAAGAGTACCTTGACGGCACCTTTGGGGGGGGGGGGGGGGGTCACTGTTGTTCAGACTGAGGTCGCGGTCCCTGGAGCTGAAGGGAAAAATTGGGAAAAACAGTGAAAAGGAGTGTCAGATGTGTAATTTGGGCGTGGTGGAGACCCTGGAAGACTTTCTTCTAGAATGCCCAAAGTATCAGTCTAACAGAATAAGATTCACTTGGAGTACAAAGGGGAAGTGGGATGGGAGAATGAAGGACATGTGGTTAGTGGGAGACTCAAAGGAGAGGGTTAATATGCTAATAGGTGAGATTGGGAAGAATGGGGCAAGGGATGTCATCAAGCAGTTCGTCTCCGAGTGTTGGGAGGAGGGAAGAAGCGTGGAAATAGGAAGGCAGTTGGGGGTACAGGGGTAACCAAGCCCTTCTCATCCAAGAACCGCGACAAAATCAGCAGCCGGCCAAAGTGTTGTTATTATTATTATTATGGTTGGATTACGAGATTGTAATAGGGGAACACAGTCGCCGTAGAAGATTACATTATGCCATTTGATGCATAGGTTACAAATACATGCCATTTGTCTGTCCAATCCATGTGATAAAGGAAAGTAACTCTTGGGTCGATTTTCGTTTGTTTCATTCAGAACTCGGAAGGAAATCCTCGATTTGTTTATAAAATTTCAACAAAACCATATCATGTGACCCCTCGTTGGAACGAGCTCGTCGAGCTCGTTCCAACGAGGGGTCATATGATATGGTTTTGTTGAAATTTTTTGAAAAATAATATTTTTTCAACTGCTGAATTTGCATATTACACGGGCGGATGCGGGCGATTCGTTGGGTAAATAGTTAATGTCACATATTCCTGCACAGTTGCTAAACCATGGATACAAAGTCAAATCCAACCAATCGTTCATGTCCATTTTAAAGAAAGCGTGGGATTTGTGAAAATAGCCGTTCTTTCGAAAAATGTAGGCTTCGGCGTGTATAAATTGCCAAATGTTTATCGATAGCGTTTTTTAACCACTTTGTCCCTGTTTCTTCCATATTAGCATCCACTTCCCTCTCCTTACGCCGGGAAACAGCCTACGCAACTGCGTTTAAACGCTTACATGTCTTGAAGCTGGTGGATTAATTTGTTTCTCTCATTCTTCTTTAACACGGATTACGTGGTCATATTGAGATGGTTAGGGTTAGGGTTTTACTATCGAGGAATCTAGACAAACATTGAATTAAAATATTTAATTGAAGACGATCGTAGATAATACTAACGAGGGAAATCATACTAATGTGTTGGTAATTATAAAAGAAATTAACTGCCATTAATATAATTAAGCCATTACTAAACTAATCTGCGGAAAACTTTCAAAATCAAACTGTTTTTGCCCTGTCATGTTAGCGAACTCGTCCATTCTGAAATTTCTGTGAAATCATTAGCAGATTTACAATGTTTTCGTGCAGACAGAATTGCCATTACGTGAAGCCTCGCACGGAAATTAGATTATCCAGAGTTCTATAATTTGCGTCATAGGGAGGTTTTGAGGGGTGTGGATGCGCTGATTTTTTGCATTTTAATACTTCGAATGAGACAGGAATAACATGTTGATGTCTGTCACAAGCTGAGAAGGTGAAGGTTAAGTAACCAAAAATGGCAAACATTTTGATTTGCCGTTGGAGATATATAGACACTTATTAACCCTATCTCTGAAACCTTGGTAGATTCTAACTGTCTTGTCTGTATTTCTCTCTCTCTCTCTCTCTCTCTCTCTCTCTCTCTCTCTCTCTCTCTCTCTCTCTCTCTCTTTCGAGAGAGAGAGAGAGAGAGAGAGAGAGAGAGAGAGAGAGAGAGAGAGAGAGAGAGAGAGAGAGAGAGACGGAGAGAGAGAGAGAGAGAGACGAGAGAGAGAGAGAGAGAGAGACGCAGACAGACGGAGAGACGGAGAGGCGGAGAGAGACAGAGACAGACACAGAGAGAGAGAGCGAGAGGAGAGAGAGAGAGATAGAGAGAGAGAGAGAGAGAGAGATAGAGAGAGATAGAGAGAGAGAGAGAGAGAGAGAGAGACAGACAGACAGACAGACAGACAGACAGACAGACAGACAGACAGACAGACAGACAGACAGACAGACAGACAGACGGAGAGAGAGAGAGAGAGAGAGAGAGAGAGAGAGAGAGAGAGAGAGAGAGAGAGAGAGAGAGAGAGAGAGACAGACAGACAGACGGAGAGACAGACGGAGAGACAGACGGAGAGACAGACAGACAGACAGACAGACAGACAGACAGACAGGCAGAGACCGAGACAGACAAAGAGAGACACAGAGACAGACAGGCGGACGCACGGACGGACCACACGGACGGACGTTCTTAAAAACGGGAGTTGTGGGCTTAATTTTTTTGCGGAAATTTGATCATTTTAAAAAGTCGTTTCTTCGGAAATTGTTTGGGGGAGGAGGAATAGACATGGTTATATCCTCCAAGATAAACCTGAAGAGGGGGCAACGATAAACCCCAGCCGTTAGTTGACCATAAACCTTAACATAAATCCCGATAAAATCGCTGCAAATCAATTCTTGCCTCACAAGCCTCATATTTTAGACATTAACCTCATAATATTTGTACGTAAGCTCATAAGCTGAAAGTAACCTCATAATGCCTGTCCGGGCAAAAACAAAAATCGTATGTCCCGTATTATTGCCCGGCAAGACGCACGGACGGACGGACGGACGGACGGGCAAAACTCATTTTTATACCCCCCGCAAACTTCATTTGGCGGGGGGATAATAAATAGTATGGGAGCGCGGTGGCTCAGTTCTTACGGCATTGGAGTTCAATTCGAAGGGTCCACTGTTAGATCCCCGCCAGGGGTATTTATTTATTTATTGGTTTTTAGGGTCACATACTTATGCACAATGGCTAATCATGACCGTGACAGTTTTACGGGTGGAGGAAGACGGAGTACCCGGACAGAACCACCGAGCAACGACGAGTAGCTGCCAGCTCCCCAACATCGTAACTCCGCACTGCAGCACAGGCAGGGTTAGATTGGTTGAAGACATGCGCACCATCGACGTGGAGTACGTATTAGTCATCGTGCTCCCATGCGGACCATCGGGGGTAAAGTGCCTTTCCCAAGCACACAACACGGGAGTCCGAATCGATCGATCGTTCAGACAGTCACCCATCCGAGGACTAACCGGGCTCGACGTTGCTTAACTCCGGTGATCTGACGAGAACCGGTTACCGCAACGCCACCGCCCTCTCCCCCTCCCCCTCCCCACCCCCGCCAGGGGTAATTGCGTTGCGTACTGCACATCGATAGTTCACTTGTCTTCAACCAATGTTAATCCCACTTGTGCGGAGTTGGTACGTTGGGAAGTCCAACCGTTGCTCGCCGTTGCTTGGTAGTTCTCTCCGGATACTCCGGCTTCCTCCAATCGTAAAACTGTCCGACCCGAGGTGACCCGGATGTGGAAAGTGTCGTTAACACCCCAATAAATAAAATAAATAAATAGTATGTAAATCGGCTGACCTCGTTAATGTCCGTAAAAACGGAAATACCCGACGAGCAAAAACACACCAAATTGCGCAAAATATTATAAAGGCCTATTCGGGGAGAACTGAAGCATATTCCGTGTTATTTCAGACTGCTAAATTGGACCTCCCTATCTCGAATGATGTCACAATGCATGACGAAGAAAGGGGGAGAGGGAGGAATGGCGAGATATGGCGAGAGGGAGAGATGTACACTGTTAGGAGATGACACTTGCAAAACAATTTGTTGAATAGATAAAAAATTTCAAAACACAATTTATAACTTCTCAATGGAAAGGGCTCATCGAGCTCGGTCAAAGGAGGTGTCATGGGGTATGTTTAGGGTTATAGGGTATTTTTGGGAGGCAAAAAGTCAAGCATTAATAGAATATGAAAGGCGATATTTGAATTTAGCGTTGGTCGAATATTTCTGTTGAGTGAGAGTAATTATATATACAGTACGTGGAAAGTGTATTATCACTAAATCACCCGCAGAGTGGACATACCACCCAAGCAATAATTCAAACTTTGCTACAAAGCATAACCAGCACAAGCAAAGTTTCAGCCAATGGACCTCCGGGTTAAACCCGGAGGTCCATTGGCTGAAACATTGCTTGTGTGTGTTGTCGATGTGTACACAATTTGAAAGTTATAGCTTGGGTCATAACCCCACTCCGCGGGTGATTTTGTTACAATCCACTCTTCACGTACTTTACACGTTAGTAAGGGAAGAATGGGTCAAGGGGTGTCATCAAGCAGTTCATCTCCGAGTGTTGGGAGGATAGAAGAAACGTGGGAATAGGGTGGCATTTGGGAGCACGGGGGTAACCAATGCCTTCTCGCTCGAGAATCGCGACAAATCAGCGGCCGGCCAAAGTGTTATTATTATTATTATTATTATTATTATAAAGATTAAAGACCTGTTGAACAAAAAGAATGGAGCACATGCTCTTCACAGATCAGTCACTGCTATTCTGTTTTAAACTTGTCTTGACAGTCCATTTAGTCATTTTTTCTTCACTCCAAATAAGTAAATGATGCAAACATATCCTTCCAGTTATAGAATATTTACATAAATCGTGACGAGAAACTACTTTACACCCTTTTTGTTGGATAAACGGCGAGTCGACCCATTATATAATGATACAATCGAACGATTAACTGGTAGGGTGCTGGAAGCCCACAGATGGACTTTATTTTGAAGTACCACAATAGGAATGCTTCAATTCAGTGGGTGTTCTCAAGGACGTAACCAGGGAGGGGGACACCTGGAGGTGGGCGTGCCCCTTACCCTAAATTATTTTTGGAAAAAATTCAAATTTCTTTAAAATATATATATAGATTTTAAAGTTAGGTTAATTATTGTTCGTTGAATTTAATTATGTTATGCCAATTAACTAATTTCATTGATAACGCTATACTTAAGCCAGCTGGCCCAGAATGATAATGATACAGGTACACTTATGTGTGGTTGTTGTCGATAGAGCATATTTTGTTACTGCAGTTAATTGAGCCCATAGATAACGAATTTAATCCAGCAGGTCGATTGCGATAAGTAACCTGTGATGCGTATGTTTTTGTTTTTTTTTATATCCTGTATAACATATCCAGTACAACTAGTATCAGAAATAAATTGCCTCTGACTTACTCAACATGTGAGACTTTTTAATCAATTTCAGTCGTTGTCAACATATTAAATCACTAATGATTTGTAAAGTGACATGCTATATAAATTGTCTGAACGCGATGGGTTTTGAATCGGTGGGTGTTTTACATAACTCGTTGGAATGGCGTAGTCATATTTCGCGAGAGCCGTTGGCTCTCGCGAAATATGATTACGCCATTCCAACGAGTTATGTAAAACACCCAACGAGTCAAAAACAAACCGCGTTCTGTGTTTATTACACAACCCATGCATTAAAATTCATTTAAATAAACAAATTTTAATTCCGATGTTTAAACTCAAAGGTGAAGAGTCTGTTTGTATTGACTGAAGCTGTACTGAACAAATGGATCGATAAAAAATCAAAACAACCTTTTCGGAACCGGTGTTTGTTGAAATTCGTATGGTTGTTTCTCTTCGGCTGGTGCCTATTCACGCCTAACCATTTGGTGGCTATTACTGTTAGTTAAAATATAAGTACAAATTGCAAAACAGCTGGGAGAAATATTTTTAAAAAAAGTTCGAAGCATGTCAAGATGTACGAAGATTTACCGAAATAAAGTTGACCAATTTAGATATAACGGATCCACAAATCGAGACGACCACGGGACTGGGTTAATGTCCTGGTTGGAAATGATTGTTTTGTTTTTTTTAAATATTATCTCATTTTTAGTTAACTAATTTTTTGTGAACCGATTTTATTTTGCTTTGGACGTTTTCATTTTCACACTATGCGACAGACTGTTGATAATTGTATAATGAAATTTGGAAACTTTTCGAAGCGTAACTAATGACTCGATGGGAAAGGAACTAGTATGAACGGTGCCTGGAAAATATTTCCGGCTTGCATATCACCCACTGAATACAAGATATGCCTTGTTACATTTTATAGCAGAGTGCCTAAGGGCATAAAATGCAACAATACAAAGACATGTGAACAACTATTTTAAACAAGAATAATTTAGTACACTAACAGTTAGGGCTTTAGGGTTGTGTTTGTATATATCCAACGAACTTCTGGTTCATTAAGAAATATATGAAACGAGTCGCAAAAATTAGGTATGACCATTAATTTGGCGAAGAGTTGAAGAATCTGGTTATCAGTTGATCCAAAACCCGATAAGTGATGCCCATCAAAAAAGTTCTGCTCTTCCGTTGGGACATCGTATTGCATTGTTGAAAGCTATGTGTTATTCGGCAGAGCGGCCGATTAAAAAAAAAATGTTCCCAACAACATAAACAACTCGAAGCATTCTACAGCAACATTTAATCAGCAGTTCTTAACAAATGCTATCACTGTAACTGTTGTTATTATGCGTTACTCATCCCACGTATCAAGTTCAACAATTATCTGGCAACGTTAATTGGAGTTTCTGAGTTTCTGATTTGTTGTTGAAACTCCGGAATGTTTTCCCCGTTTTTGATTGTGTGTCCAATTAAAAACGATAGTGCGTTTCCGTTTTTATTTATTAAATGTGAGTTTCATTGCCAGAAATGGTTAAATACTGTGGCATAATTATTGTTCTTAAGACAACCTTCATTACACGATAACACAAACCTTCCAAAGGCATTTCCTTGTTAATTTGTTTGTTTATTGGGGTATAAAGTCGCTTTCGGTATCAAAGAGCGTATCGTTATCCCATCACCTGTTTGAAGTCAAGGTTTCTCCTATCCTTTATATTTATGCAACTTACAGAGTTCTCATCACAGGTGTTAGTTTCGGGGCCATTTTGCACTCTAAAATCAGTTAGGTTAAACATTAACTCAAATCAACTGGGTTGAGTGAATATGAACCCAGTTGGGTTCACATTCACTCAACACAGTTGATTTGGGTTTATTTGTAACCCAGTTGATTTTAGAATGTACCAGCACGACCCACCTTCATATCTACTCCTACTCGTTGGGGTATCGTGGCGTTGTGTACTGGATATTAATGGTGCACCTGTCTTCAACCAATTCTCACCCCCCCCCCCCCCCCTGCTTGTGTGCTGTTAATACGTTGAGGAGTCCGACGGTGGTTCTTTCGGGTATTCCAGCTTCCTCTACCCGTCTCCATGTAATGGGGGCCCTCAAATTTCTTCTCTGTATGCCTGGAGGATTCCCTTCCTTTTCAATGAGTAAGCTGCGTTGCTAGTCGTTGGCCACCCCTCCTCATCACCACTCTAGGTTTGGGCTACAAACCAGTGTGCCAAAAATATGTTTCTTGGACGAAGTGCAAATCAGAGAAAGTTTGCAGAAGATCGAAAATTAATCTTTATGGTTAACGACAGCGTAATAAAGTAGAATGAATGGAGATGTGCCGACACAAATGTCTGCAGACGTTCGATGTTCCTCGAGTGTGTTTTGATTTTATGCTTTATTGTGCGCTCAGACAACAGCAATGTAAACACATAAAATAAATACGCAATACAATTTGTTTACTGAAAACCGATATTTTTGCAAATGTTATGTTTTTCATTTAAGGGTGTCGTATGAATGGGACTTAACCCTTTGATAACGAGGCCCTTTTCCACGCAGAACAGGATACACCAAAATTAAGTGGGATAGCTGCTGAATGTGAGGGGTAGACCAATCAATGTTGTCAATGTGCAGCCCTGAGGCTGCACGTTGAAAATAGTAAATGTCTTCCCTCAAATGATCAATATGGACTCTTCCAATTGCTTGCATTGAACTGACATGGAAGATACCACAAAGTTAAGGTGTTACCCAGGCCAGAATATTTTTTAGAAAAATCAAATCACGGTTTTCGCGCGACAAAGGCCCGCGGGGACGAGATGAAGTGGTTCAAACTCTTTTGACACTGGCGGTGCCTATTTGTCTGTCAAAAAAGGCAAAGGCACTGGAACTTGAAAGGCATCAGTATGGTGTTCTTATGGCTTTTTCTACTTCTTCATGGCAGGTGGCTGTTTTGTACTGATAACAGGCGATGCATAACTGATGGTAGATGAGATAGGAGAGACTGGTTCCAAGATGTCGTTTAGAGATTTTTTCCTGTCATATATGTCAGAGATTCTTCCGTTTTCCCTACATCAGAGTCCTGCGCAAGGGTATGGCTCTCTGAGTTGAGTGCAGATCAGAGGTGTGTGTGTGAGGGGGGGGGGGGGGGGTAACAGAGGGAATAGGAAGGTACCAGTGTCTAACTGCCCTGTTATTTAGTTATGGTTGAACGTGACCAGAACACAGTTCTTTTACATTCCATGAGGCGCGGAAGAGAATGCTATCAAGCAGTACGGCTGTTCATCATCGGTGTACATTCCTGGACGTGGTTTACGGACCAAAGTTTGCGATACGTGTCACCGTGATTGTCAATTCCTCTTGTGGGAACACCGCGAAGGAAAGAAGTGTATTTTGTTCACTTTGATAAACAAGTTCTGTTTTATTGGTAAAACTAACGCCCGATGTTGTATCCCACTAATTTGGACATGCATAAATAATTGGCTAAGCTTCACTTCAAACTAGTGTTGTGGTCTTGATTTCGCCACACACTCTATAATCATTTGGGGTTAAAAATCAACCCAAGTCAAATGGTTTGAGTAAATATGAACCTAATTGGGTTTATATTTACTCAACCCAGTTGGTATGGGTTGATTTTTAATCCCACTGATTTCAGAGTGTAGATGGTGAAAGTGACCATGAGCACCAATCAATAATAATAATAATAATAATAATAATAATAATAATAATAATAATAATAATAATAATAAATGACAATAATAAGATCATTGTCCGTTGCTTTCAAATGGTAGTCAGATCAAAACAAATTAGTTATGTTTGGGGTTCAGAATACACGGAATGGTTCAGAATGCATGGGCAGCGTCGCAACGTTTATACATAGATTACAGTTCAAGTAATTAAGGCCCTGTTGTATAAGCGAAATGTGTTCAAGAGATCGTCCCCTGAGTTCCAGGTTGCCCTATGTGCCAGCAGGCACATAGGGCAACCTGGAACTCAGGGAACGAGATGAAGAAACTAAGAAACCAGATTTGGCATAAAAATTTCGTTACCCGAGCCTGTTCGAAATAACCTTTTTGGATAAAATCGGTTGATGACGAATGTCGAAAAGGGAACCGGGAATAAGTAACGCGGCTCGATACATTTTCTAGAAGGTATAGCTACTGGTCGCGTAAGCACGACTGGGAACTCCACATCCCCAAACGAGTCTCGCCACGATAAAAGATTATGTACAAGCATAACATGCAGGTAACATGTGTGAATAAACATATTCAAGTTCTGAGTTCAATTGGGTTCAGATGAACAGCTTTGTAACCACCACAAGTTGTAGTAATAGGCTGTTTGACCTTCAGACCGGAAGGAAAGCATTCATTCGATAAATGACATACTGGATTTTAACTTAAGCACTATCGCCTGTCTCTCCAGTTTAGTGCTGCGATATTACTGTTCTGATATTTAAAAAACGGACAGTGAAAGTTTAATCAGATCACAGTTGGGTCGAGATCAGGGCCCAGTACTATAAAAATTTTACAATTGTATTTTCTAGAATTGTATTTTCTAGTTATGACTTTAAATGGGTTGAAATGAACCATAACATTTTCATAGATAGATAGATAGATAGATAGATAGATAGATAGATAGATAGATAGATAGATAGATAGATAGATAGATAGATAGATAGATAGATAGATAGATAGATAGATAGATAGATAGATAGATAGATAGATAGATAGATAGATAGATAGATAGATAGATAGATAGATAGATAGATAGATAGATAGATAGATAGATAGATAGATAGATAGATAGATAGATAGATAGATAGATAGATAGATAGATAGATAGATAGATAGATAGATAGATAGATAGATAGATAGATAGATAGATAGATAGATAGATAGATAGATAGATAGATAGATAGATAGATAGATAGATAGATAGATAGATAGATAGATAGATAGATAGATAGATAGATAGATAGATAGATAGATAGATAGATAGATAGATAGATAGATAGATAGATAGATAGATAGATAGATAGATAGATAGATAGATAGATAGATAGATAGATAGATAGATAGATAGATAGATAGATAGATAGATAGATAGATAGATAGATAGATAGATAGATAGATAGATAGATAGATAGATAGATAGATAGATAGATAGATAGATAGATAGATAGATAGATAGATAGATAGATAGATAGATAGATAGATAGATAGATAGATAGATAGATAGATAGATAGATAGATAGATAGATAGATAGATAGATAGATAGATAGATAGATAGATAGATAGATAGATAGATAGATAGATAGATAGATAGATAGATAGATAGATAGATAGATAGATAGATAGATAGATAGATAGATAGATAGATAGATAGATAGATAGATAGATAGATAGATAGATAGATAGATAGATAGATAGATAGATAGATAGATAGATAGATAGATAGATAGATAGATAGATAGATAGATAGATAGATAGATAGATAGATAGATAGATAGATAGATAGATAGATAGATAGATAGATAGATAGATAGATAGATAGATAGATAGATAGATAGATAGATAGATAGATAGATAGATAGATAGATAGATAGATAGATAGATAGATAGATAGATAGATAGATAGATAGATAGATAGATAGATAGATAGATAGATAGATAGATAGATAGATAGATAGATAGATAGATAGATAGATAGATAGATAGATAGATAGATAGATATTTTCGATAGGTAGATACGCACTAGCACAGAGTGAATGAATTAGTTCACTTTCTTGACTAAACCTGTTTACGAGACTTGCTTTTGTTTTATAGGCCCGATATTGATTGGGTCAAAAAAGATCAGTGATCGATACCTTCCGGCCCGAGACTGGCCGTCAATCAGAGCGTGTTACCCTCAGACAGGCGACGTCGCATGTGGTTTCAAAAGAACCACACACGGCGTCGCATGTCGGAAGTAAAGCGCGCTGGTATACTGCATTCAACATCGACCTACCCACCATTAAAAAATAAAATAAAAATAGAAGAAAAAATACAAAAAACAATAATAATAAAACTAAAACAAATTAAGCACCCAAATAAATAATTAGGAAATAAATAAATAAATAAAGTTCCGCTCAGTTCCCAAGAAGCAGGCACAAAACAGCCATCGGAAGCCGGGCAAGCAGAGGTCCTCGTGCAAATCACATCACCAAAGCATTCTTTGCCCCGATAACGCAGTCTACACCGAAACTCGCGACGCACCACACCCCCAATGGATATGCCCATCTCGGACATTCAATCATCGCAGAACCCCCCTAAAAAAATATTAAAAAAATAAAAATAAAATAAAATAAAATAAAATAAAAAAATAAAAAAAAATAAAAAAATAAAAAAATAATAAAAAAAAAAAAAAAAAAAAAATAAATAAAAAAACTAATAAATAAAATAAATAAATAAATAAATAAATAAATAAATAAATAAATAAATAAATAAATGAGTGCCAAAATTTGGCTCAAGCATATAAATGTTTATCTGATGCTGCTGAATATCTTAGTCCATCAATTTGCAAAAAAAAGAACGAAAGTCCATCTTCATGCAAATTGATGGAATACATATTCACATCTTCGGCACCGAAAATGATAAGATTTTAAACTGAAAAATCAGATCCCCTGACTATATCAAAAATAAATAGCCAGAGTAATAATAATAATAATAATAATAATAATAATAATAATAATAATAATAATAATAATAATAATAAAATAAAAAAATAAAAAAATAATGATATTAAAAATAAATAAAATAAAATAAAACAAAACAAAACAAAAAAATAAAAAATATATAAAAAATAAAATAAAATAAAAAAAATAAAAAATAAAAAAATAAAAAAATAATAAAATAATAATAAATAAACAAATAAAATAAAAAAAATAAATTAATGAATGTATAAATAAATAAATAAATAAAATAAATAAATCAGAAGCGGTTAAAAAAGTGGATAGAATAAATGATGAATAAAGGCCTGGATGTGTACATGGCGCCTCCCCCCTCCCCCCCCCCCCCCCCGAAGCAGCACTCCCACCTAACTCCCTCCCAAACCGTACGATCATTGAAGCAAAGGAATGACGGGGAAACTGAAACGGGAATGTGTTACCTGTGATTATCTTATGTCAGTTTGTACCCAATAGTTTTAATTTTGAACTGACTAGAATATCTTTTAAACTGCGGTTTTTAGAATATGCAATTAGAGGAGGCGCATGAATGGGTGATTTTAATCTGGAGTTTAGGTTTTTGAACTCTTCCTTGAACATGCGCCCGATTTGAACCGATAGACGATTATATTGAAACACAAAGGGAAGAAACTGTTTTGTACCTTGATAGCCTGGGAGTTCATTTTTATATATTCTTTATTTTCCTGACATGTGCATACAATATCAAATATAATGCAAAACAATCCAACGCACCCGGCCAGCTTGACCTATATGTCACGGATTAGTTACAAACTTATTTTTGTGTCATGCCCCCCTCCCCTTCTCCCTCCTCTTTCTCCCTTGCCCTTCCCTCTCTCTCTCTCTCTCTCTCTCTCTCTCTCTCTCTCTTTGAGGTGTTTAGTGCCTTTAATCCTCCGGCGAGTTCCCCTCTTCTCCTGCTATCATGCGCCTTAAAACAAAGTTTAATGCCATTAAACATTAAGTATTTTGGTTCCCCTAGAGTGGGATTTGTAATGAAGTTGAATTGTCCAATATAAATAGAGAGGTAGGCCCTCTCTATAAAATGATGGCAGGCCGCACCGTTTATAGCATTTTATTAACATACGGCAATGTGGCAATTTGCCATGCTTTTTAAAATGCTAATGATTCGTTTTAGTCAGTTATATTAATAAGTAGAGAATACAGTTCTAGAAAATATAATTGTAAAAGTTTTATATATTGGTCTCTAGTCGAAATTCTTCATGGCTGACAATTTTTGTCATTGGAAAAGATTTACAGCACAGTTAGCTATCCTTAAGTTCCAAAATTTGTCAGTAAATTAAACACTATGGGTTTGAGAATTTCATATAAAAATTGAAATTTCAAAATGGTAGCGAAGTTGTATCATCGCTGTGCGCACCAGTTCACAAAATTCACGCATTTTTCTATAGAGTAGTATAAAACACAGAAGCTTTTTAACACTCCCCACCCCCACCCCCACCCCAATCAGTCCGAACGTTTGACTATTATTCTCGCTTGAAAGCCATTTAAACATAAGAAAGTAGCGTTTTTACAATCCCTTGATGTTCTGTAACTTTTTTTTCCGTTCATTTTATCAACAGTGTGCGCATCGTGACATATAATATACAGTACGTGGAGAGTGTATTATCACTAAATCACCCGCAGAGTGGATATTCCACCCAAGCAATAATTGCAAATTTGCAGCAAAGCATAACCAGCACAAGCAAAGTTTCATCCAATGGACCTCCGGGTTAAACCCGGAGGTCCATTGGCTGAAACATTGCTTGTGTTTGTTGTCGATGTGTACACAATTTGAAAGTTATAGCTTGGGTGATAACCCCACGTCGCGGGTGATTTAGTTACAATCCACTCTCCACGTACTGCATACTATTTAAAGTTTGCTAAGCACCAAATATTTGACACATCATTGTGAAATTTGCTTGTGACACATTTGCGATATTTTTGATGGATATGATTGAGGAATGTATTGAGATGGTCCCCAGTGTTTACATTAGCTCTCTTGACAGGCATACTTTTCGTGACAGTCATGGAAAGCATGTACCACTTCATTTTCATGATGTGTTCGTGTACTGTCTACATGTACATGACATGTGTAGAGTATTCAGTCTTCATTTCAACACAAACCCTTGTGATTTAATGATTGAATATGGCAAATGCAAATGTAAGAAGACATTTGTCTGAAGCAGAACTGAAAGGGGCTCGTTAGCAAATCAATTTCCATAGACAAATTCCCGAATGTCTAACGAAACAAGAGACTTTATGTCCATCGTAATTCCTGTCATAATTAGAAGTGAACAAATTTTCCAAACCCGTTTTATTTGAAGAAAATCAATAAAAAAAATATACTTTCGATCTCAGTTTATTTTCCATGATCGCATTTACAAGGTGTATTTCGAAGCACGGACGCTGACAACCGTTACCATACAAAACAACTCCAGAGTGTGTTCGATCTGTTGTATAATCGGATTAGCGCCGTGGCTCGCGCATAGCGGAGATACAGATATGTTCTTAATTTCCCGCTTCCGACAATTAGGGCATGGCAAGAGTGAATTTACCTGGGATTAGAGCACGGAGCCGACCGGATCCCATCCAATCAAATTGCGGTTTCAGAAAAGACAACGAGGTTAAAATTAAATGATGAATTACAATTGGTAATACTAAACAATATTTGCTCAAGAAGTTTTGTTAGCTATGTTGAACAAGCTTTCTGGATCATAGGTGGTTTCTAAAATTTACGCGCTTCTTAATTGGACCTTCCTCGCGCATCTCATAATTTTGAAGGGAGCTCGGGCTGTTATAGGTTACGACATTAAACTTCAATCCCAACCAGAGTAACTGCGTTGTGTGTTTGGACAAGGCACTTCATTCCAATTGCCCACGTGGGGGCACGGTGGCACTGTGTACTAAGGCGTACTGCACGTCGATTGTGCACTTGTTTTCAACGAATGCTAACACTGCTTGTGTGGAATTAGTACGTTGGGGAGTCTGACAGTTGCTCGCCATTGCTCGTTGATTGGATCCATGTACTCCGGCTTCCTCCACCCGTAAGACAGTCCGACATGAGGTGACCCTGGCTGTCGAAAATGTCGTTAAACGCCAATAAATAAATACCTAATAATTTCAAGGGAGACAACTTTATCGAAAGCTGATTTTCATGGATGTTGTGGGTTTGATTCTTAAAACAAATCAAACTATGATACTGCTCCTAATTTTAATCGCTCCACAAATGAATAGGTTTGCTCTGAACTACCTTATTTGCACAACTTTGCTTTATTATGCACATGGCTTGAACCGGTCTTCGGTACAAGGGGTAACCAGGAAAATGGCAGAAAAGCAAGTGTGTGATAAAATGACTGCTTTCAGGAAGAAAATAACTAATGATGAAAATATTAGAAGATAGGAATTACACCAACAGCGGCTGGATGAATTGTTCACTGATCGGATTCGAGTGCGATTTTTATCATCGAGTGGGGCGCGCGGAGGATATTTCACGAGGCGTTAGCCGATTGAAGTAAAACGCGTGGCCTACGAGGGAATAACATCGTACTCAAATCCGAGCAGTGAACTTTTAAATTTGTTTTATTTTCTCCTCATTTGTTTCTCCAAAACAACCCTTTTATACTTGATTCCGTAAAAACTTGTAAAAAATAGTCTTTCCTCGCTGAGCGGAATACGATGCTAGTAGTGGAATACCATGGTCGGCGAGTTGGAATGGGAATACGATTTGTTTTGTGGAAAGGAAAAACGAATGAAAATAAAATAAACCATTTTTGTGAACGGAAAGTTATTTGATAAAATAAAATGTCGTAAGACTTGGCCCCCGCGAAGAAAATTTTATACATTAACCCTTACCTAACATGAAAAGACGACACTTGCAAACAAAATTCTTATAAATAACTATTTTGTTTCATTTTTTGTCTCCAAAACATAGGTTATGAGCTCGTTCCAAAGAGGGGTCATAACCTATGTTTTTGAGACAAAAAATGAAAATTAATTGGCGCTTTTAAGAATAACGCTGGCCGGTTTTGGCCGTTACGTTGGGTAAAGGGTTAATGACCCCATAGTGATTTTATTCAGTCCGCAGTAAAGCCTTGACAGGGAACAACTCCCAATTTGATATGACGCTCAGGTTCCAGTGAGTCATTTTACAAGTATTATTTTTTGGAGGTCACTTTCCCCTACCCATTTATATTTTTTCCGTGCTCTCTACCATTCTTGTAGCTGCATTTTTCGTCGCCACCTATTTCATGGCGTACCTTTGAATCCAACATTTTCTCTCTCTTACTTATGTGATTTTGAAGAAAGAGTTTAGTTAAAAACGCAGCACTATCATAACAAAAGAGAGCAGAAAATTTCAACTGTATCGCGACTGGGTCAGAATCCTGACTTTCCCGCTCTTTGTAAAATTTACTCGCCAAGAAACAAATGCTGGAACATGAATCTGAGAGAGTAGTTTCAGTAGTGTTTCGTGATTCGATGTTGAATTCACAATATTTTGTTTTTGAAAATCTTGACCCACTGATGTACAGGTGTGTCGCAGCTCGGTCACGATCTGGTGGAGAAGAATACCACTTGTGTGATCACAGGCCTGCCGTGGCCTAAAAATGAAATAATGCTTCTTTCACTTGCCAATATTCAAAATATGTCCCGCGAATCACACATTTTCGATTCGAAATTTCAACCGAATCTCGAATCGAATCGGGTTTATCATGTGAAATCGAATAGAATGTCGAATCAAATTCTGGGCGTCTTGAAGATGACCGATAAGGGGGGTGTAAATCTGATTGTTCCGACTGTGACGGCTCAAGTCCCGACTGATAAAATATTCCAGCTACATCATCAAGGCATGCCTTCCTGGAAGGCATGCCTTGATGATGTAGTTGGAATATTACCCAGGAACAGGTGCGAGACTCTGCTAGTCGCTAGCAAAAGCTCATCGGCAACATTGTTTGGAAACTTTAATAACTTTGTTTTCAACAGTGATAGAGACTAATGGGACTGGAATTAGTATGGGAGGTGGCATGGGCCAGTTACTATTTACGTCAATAAACATGAAATTACACCCTGTCTGTATTTTCAGCATTTTTTACGTACAGATTCCATCTGAAATATACGTTTTGTGAGACAACGACAATGACTAATACCAAGCTATATTCCCGTGTAAAGATTCGAAAGGAAACGAATCGGGCAGCTGATTTCGAATCGAATCGAAAATCAACTTAAGATTCGAAATCGAATCGAATCTCGAAGCTTCGCAGGGCTCTAATTCAAAACTTGGAAAGTCTTTTATACATTCGAGTGTTCCCCACATCCCAACAATACACAACAACTCAAAGTTTGTACTCACTGTCATGTTCACTGGAAGTTGAATCATTCGTTGAAGCATTGAAGTTCTCTCCTCCGTCAAGCGACCATATACGAATGTAAAAAATGCCTGGACGGATAACATATACAAGTACTCTCCAAACGAAAATGATAATTAATTAATCCCAAAGTGATGTTTCATTTCCTGATATTTCTGTGTGATCTGCATGATATTGTATAAACAAAGTGTATTCGCCATTTGTGACGCATTGGGGGCTTAACTTGTTGTATAGTGTCCCATTAATTTGTCTTTCCACGCATGAACAAATTGCTCAGTACATTTGAATATTAACAGCTTGCTGAACAGCAGCGTTCTACGTTGTTTGAAAATGATATTGTTCCTGTTAACCCTTTACCAAACATGAAAAGCAGACGACACTAGCAAAACAAATTCTCGAATAACTAATTTTTTTATTTTTTGTCTCAAAATCATAGGTTATGACTCCTCGTTGGAACGAGCACGTTCCAACGAGGGGTCATAACCTATGTTTTTGAAACAAAAAATAATGAAATTCAGTTGGCGATTTTTGGGAATAGCGCTGATCGGTTTTGACCTTTACGTTGGACAAAGGGTTAAGGTGATATATATAATAATAATAACACTTTGGCCGGCCGTTGATTTGTCGCAGTTCTCGGGTGAGAAGGCCTTGGTTACCCCTGTGCTCCCAACTACCTCCCTATTCCCACGCTTCGTCTCTCCTCCCAAAACTCGGAGACGAACTTCTTGATGACATCCCTTGCCCCATTCTTCCCAATCTCTCCGATTAGCATATTAACCCTCTCCTTTGTCATTCACTAACCACATGCCCTTCATTCTCCCATCCCACTTCCCCATTACACTCCCAGTGAATCTTGTTCTTTTAGACTGGTATTTTGGGTATTACAGTTCATCCCAAAGATGCCACCAAGAAAGTCACGACAGATACGCGCCACGTGACATCGGGCATTGTCTTACTGGAATAACTGCAATCCGACTTTAGCGTTGAACAACTGGACAACAACAGCGTTAACAATTTCGTCCATTCAGATTACCATCGATGAAGATCAAGTGCGTTCGATGGTGCAAGGAAATTCCTGCCCAAACCATTACACTACCTCCACCGAAACGGTCACATTCCCGCACGCAAGCATCAGAAACCCGTTCTCATCGTCGGCGATACACTCTTGCCCTACCATAAAAAGAACTGTGCTCCAACGCTGCTAAGTCCAGCGAACACGCTGACGTACCCATTCCATTCTGACAGTACGATGACATTGGGTAAGGATTCTTCCGTGGAATGGACGTCTACTTCGGATGCTTTGTTCGGCGAGTCTGTTGCGGACAGTTTGTGCACTAATTCTATTGTCAGTTCTATCAGGAGTAATTGCTGCTGTCCTCGTCGCCGGAAGGAAGCGATCCCGAAAGTGAAACGTCCTGATGTGTCGGTCTTATGCAGGGTTCGTAACTCTTGGTCAACCTGAACGCAGTCGGTCGGCAGTAGATCCAGTGGTCTATACCTTCCAATGGGACGGTAAATAGTGGCCACAGTGACTCCGAACTCAGCAGCGAGCTCATCTAGAGGTATCCCAGCCTCGTGCATACCAAGGGCACGCAACCTCTGATTTTCGGTTTACCTTGGCATTTTTTAAAATATCGGAATACAAACACAAGCGTGTTTTATCAATAACCCAGGCTCTCTAGCACAACATAACACAAAGAAAATCGTCGGTCACCCATTCAATTTGACATTCTCCGGGTTGCACGTGCTATTTGAAATCCGTAGCAAAATTGTATACGATTGGGTGGACAACAACATGTCATTAAACTCTTTGCACGACTTCTTGTCCACAAACATGCAACATTAGAACTATTATATTTCATCCTTTATGTAATTTTGTCACATTTGTTTCTATTATACTTTCTTTTTGACTCAGTATATGATATCGTTTGAGATTTCACTGGTATAAAATGGCGTTCACCTGTATACCCTCATGGTATATTTTGTCCATTATTGTAATTTTTTAAATAGTACACGGCTTGGAGTTTACTGTACCAAATTGTTGTCCTCCAGAAAGAATAGTCCACACGCCGCGGGAGTGTGGACTATTCTTTCTAGCGAACCACTGTTTTGGAATAGCCAACGACGGTTCATTCCCACTAGACCAAATTCTCTTTAGACCAACTCCCACGAGGTCAATACCCAAGAGACCAATTCCCCTTAGACCATGTTCTACTTTAAAAATAATTCTATATAAATAATTTGATATATTTATAAATATTTATAAATGTATTTAATGTTATTGATATTCAAGCCTGAAAATAAGCAGTCTGTCATTTGCAGAATGAGGTCCCCAGGGGGGGAATTTGCTGATGCTATCCCATACAGTGGGCCAGTTTATCCTCTGGGAACCTCTTTCTGTTTATGTTGAGACCTTGATTCAGGTTGAGGTTCACAGAGGGTAAATTCACCCTCTGAGGACCTCATTTTTGTAAAATGTATGTATATGTAATGAGCTATGCTGAAATGTTATAAACCTATATTTTTTGTATGTTATGCGTATAAATATTTTTTTATCAAATAAAGTGCTTATCAGTAAATAAATGTTTTCTTAATTATCCTTAACTAACCCTTAATCAATAACAGTATGTAGTTGGTCTTTTGGGAATTGGTCTTTTGGGAATTGGCCTAAAGGGAATTATTCTAAAGGGAATTGGTCTAGTGGGAAGACATCCCAACGACCTGTAGTACAATGATTATTAGATTATATCGAACAAGCCAAGGATGGTTCTTGGTACCCATCAGAATCCTACGGAAACGAATGAGCGCCACATGCAATTTTGTTATTAAGCCGTTAGTACGAAATAGTGATCCGTAATTACGGAGAAGTTAATCCGTAATTATGAATTAGTAATCCGTAATACTAATCAGCTGCTCTGTAATTACGGATTACTAATTCGTAATTGCGGATTAATAACTAAATTGCATGTGGCGATAATACGTTTCTATAGACCCACATTCCTGAGTACAATCAAAAGTTACCAATGTCTTTGCCCGAGACAGTCATTTCCGTTCTTGAAATTAGAAATCACGAAACAGTATTCCGGAAGCAATGGTTTAAAGAACAGCACTGTGTTCATCAGTTGAAAATTCCACAACTATTTTTAAAAAAAAGTATATCCCCCCCCCCCCCCCCCCCCCCCGGTGACTCCAGGAAGCGGAGCAATGCTTATTTACTGCGTTAAACAAGTTCTGTTTTACTGGTAAGTTAGGATTTGGCGTCAACGCCAGGTGTACAAGTCCTCTGTAGTGGGTAGTGTAGGCATAAACGATTGGCTAAACGCGACTTCATACCTATTTTGCGGTCATGATATAGCCATAGATGTCGAAAGTGACCTTAAGCAACAATAAATAAATAAATATAGAAATTGTATATTGCATGATTATTTTTAGAGCCATCGACAGGTAAAACTGCCGGAAATAATATAGTACCTCTTAGCCAATCAGAGGAAGGGAAAGTCACGTGAGATACATTATTTGTGAATATCTCATGAATATTACACAATCCAATAAACGTATAAAATTACTGATAATAACAAACGTTTATATGAATCCCACAATGAATCCCACAACCCCCTTTTGTAAATGAACACTTCGATTCAAGTTTTAAAATATCTTCGAACACTTTTGGCTCATATCACATAAGCTCAATTCAACAACTATAAAATAGCAAAGCACGCAGGATATAAAACATTCTTTATGCTCTAGATGGTTCAGAATTAATTAAAATGTATTTAATTATTATTAGGATAACTCTTGAATTCCTTGATTTAAAATTGTGACGTTATTGGAGCGTAATTTATTATTGAAATGTGTAACCTAGTGGCGATCGTTCAGCGTTATCTTAACCATTTCGCTGCTGTGCAATTTGGTAATATCCTGTGCTGAACCATATATTGGAGGGAATGGGGTTAAAGTGAAAAAAATGAAAGCGCCAATAACGTCCACGTATCTGTAAATTTAAAACTGTTATTATACAGTACGTGGATAGTGTATTATCACTAAATCACCCCTGGGGTGGCGATTCCACCCAAGCAATAATTGCAGATTTGTTGCAAACCATAACAAGCACAAGCAAAGTTCCAGCCAATGGACCTCCGGGTTAAACAAACATTGTTTGTAATTTTTGTCCATATGTGCAGAATTTGAAAGTGATACTTTGGGTGATACCTCCACTCTACGGGTGATTTTGTTACAATCCATTCTCCACGTACTGTATATTGGAACAACGTTGACTGAGTTCAACAATGTTTCCAAAACTACTCCCAGCCACACTCCATAAATCTCAAAAGAAAAGACGTCTAGTCGACTTGAATTTAGTTCCTATTTAATGGACTGACCATGTAGTCCAAACTTTGCTCCACAGGCCGTTATGTATTTTTTGTTTTGCTTTGTGACACAGGACAACAAAAAACAATTATATATGTTGGGACAAGTTTGGACTATTGAGTTCGTTGTTGCCTCGGGTATTTCGGAATTTACACAGACGCGAAAAATGGTTGAGATCAAATGGATAATGCCATATCGTCTGTCGCTTGCATTTCGTATAACATGCGTTCTATTGAGAATAACAACGAGCTATGATATCCATTCCCTGTACATGTATGTGGTATCTCCGTACTGAGTACGGACATATCGCACAGGCCCTCAACAGTTGGTTCCATACTCAATGTGGACCCGTAGCAGCGAAAGGGTTAACTTGTCGTATGCCTGTGTTAGAGCGACACAGACGCGCAAATGTTACAGAGTTGTTATGACCTGTATTTGCTATAAATTATTAAGAAGTTATCGGAAAAACGAATCACTATTTGGTTACGCCATGCTGTGTTCATCTTTTTCCTAAATTCAGTTCCTCAATTAATTGTTATTGTTATTATTGTCTGTTAATATCAATCGAATCATGTGAAAAAATATTTATAACGTCTCCCTGTTTATCTCCAGATCAACCATCAGCTGATATGAGCTAATTCCCAACGTTGCACTTAAGGCGAATTAACGGCGAGTAACGTTCGGGCGTAAATCTCAAGTACTTCCCACTCGGTCAGTAGTGGATAGAGAAACTAGAGCAAAACCGCGCATATCAGTAGCAACTCAATAGTGAGCGTTGCCATTTTACCGCACAATTGCTTTTATGTTATATACGTCACTGCTATCCTCGTCACTGCCATCTGTGTCACCGCCATCTTCGTCACAAGTAATTTTTGTCATTGTCATTTTAAGCCGTTTTTTAAAACGTCAGCCATGCTCCTTTGTCTGCAAGTTGCGTGTACGTTACACGTATGTGAAGTAATCATTTATTTGTGTACTGTTATTAGTTACACGGTGTTTCAGCAGGGTGTACGGGACTGTACTACCCATCTGGGTAGTACAGTCCCGTACACCCTGCTGATGGGTAGTACAGTCCCGTACACCCTGCTGAAACACAGTGTTACGAATTTATTACCCTGTCCCCTCAGTGTGTCGAGTTTTGTTTTGGTATATAATCCCCAAACGGAATTCCAGTGACGAAAACATTGATAAAAAATTGTTATTACTGTGGGGCACAAGTTGATTATTGGTGTTTTATTCGATACATATAGTTGTGCATTGTGCATCTTGGAGAATCGAGGACACTGTATTCAAATTAGTACAAGTGCTTTAATAAGTTTCACGGAAGAGACAATTCATATACTACTCAAAGTTTGCTGAGCACCAAGTATATCCAACTACCTGCTTTACGTTTTAGTTGAAATATTGTTATGAAAAGTGTATATATTTTTTTATTTAATTATATCTTTAATGATTTAAGTACGGAAAGTAAGATTCATACCGTGCCGGGCGGTGGTTCTGGAACAGCGGAATGCGAAAACATTGGTCTTCTCGATCGGAGACCACCTTCGTGCAACCTTGCTCGGATAGTCTGCGTCGAAACATTTACTCTGGATGCATTCTGAAGGTCACTGCGAAGCTGGGTTGCTGAATGATCAAAAACCGGTCTTCAGCTGCACATGTTGCCCTGTCTCTGACACCACCATGCCGTCTTACTGGTGTGCCATACTGCTGAAATCTTGCCCAGGCTCTGGTGATCACCGAATGACGATGGGAAGCCCCTTGCTCCGCGCATCACTACAGCCCGCCACATTTCTGCATCAGACAAATGTCATCTTACATTTGCATTTGCCATATTCAATCATTAAATCACAAGGGTTTGTGTAGAAATGAGGATTGAATACCCTACTCATGTCATGTACATGTGGACAGTACACGAAAACATCATGAAAATCAAGGAGTACATGCTTTCCATGACTTTCACGAAAAGTCTGCCTGTCAAGAGAGCTTATGTAAACACTGGGGACCATCTCAATACATTCCTCAATCATATCCACCAAAAATATCGCAAATATGTCACCAGCAAATTTCACAATGATGTGTCAAATATTTGTTGCTTAGCAAACTTTGAGTAGAATATAACGAGATTGCGTGGTTTGTTTTTAGAATCCGCAACGATCTGTGATGTAAAAACACCACAACAGACTCCGTCTTCTCGACAGTACAATTGGACGTTGGGGGTATGTACATATGTTTTATTTCAAGTTTTCGGAATATCTGTACACCCCGTTTAGATGTCACGTGATTTCTCATACACCCCATTGAACTTGGTACACCCCGTTGGAGTTAAATGTACCGCACTGGATGCATTGGTTACTGACCAATCAGGAAGCTTGTATAATTTTAAAAGGGTAATAATATATATTATAGTGCTTGTGCTACATGCCGTAATACACAGAACTTGAAGTGATACACTGGAAGATAGTTCCGCTCTGCGGGTGGTTTGGTTACAATTCGCTCTCCACGTGCTGTAGTTATCCGGTAAAATACTAGCTGGTTTGCTGAACCACTCCATTCTTGATACTGTACATACAAATGCCTGTTGGTTTTGGTGTATCACAGAATCCTTAACTCCACCTGACCGGGTGGGAGTTATACTATGTGACATTTGTACCTGTGTTGGTTGGATTGTAGGTCTTGACTATCACCGCAAATGGTAGAAAAGTACATTTAGTTTTTTGAAATTCGTGGCATTTCTCTCCTATGTAAATATACGTGCCTATTTGAATACTATTGTCTCATTCTGACATTCTTATCCTTATTTTTCTCTCCTGAGTCAGCAATCAGCACTTCTTGATGAACATTAATGAAAATTACTCACCTAAGAAAAACTATCGTAAAAACCGACAATTATCCAGATACCTCAATTGAAACAAAGTACGGAACGGAGGTGGTTCAGCAGTATGCAGTTATTAATACTCATTTAACAAAAAACCCTTTTCTACCATTTCTTCCCATTTTCTTCTTATCTTCATTATTTACTTAACAACATATACAATTATCTCTTATTCCCCTCTATACCAAACCTACTATCAAATTATAACTATAACTTGAAAGTTTAATGATCAATTCGCCATTATAGGGTTTGGATGGTAATCTTGATTGTATTTGTACCTGTCTTCTCGACTGTATTATGTTCCAAGTGTTCTACTGGTGGAAACAACCTTGTATAAGCTTACAGATTACTGTTGGATCCACACTTACAATAACTTACTACAACTGATATATAGAGGATCTCAAACGAGTGATGTTTGGATATAAGATTTTTGAAACGAGTTTGATGAATTTGATTCACAACGAGCCTTTAGGCTCGTTGTGAATCAAATTCATCGAACTCATTTCAAAACATCTTATATCCAAACATCACGAGTTAAAGATTCTGTATAACACATGAATTTTCGAATGTTTTTTACACTTTTTATTTAATTCATTGTCGCAAAATTCTCCCAAACCAACCGGCAATCAGTTCGTTGGCTCAGACGCTTCACGCCATGACGTCATGAATGCGCTTTACTTGCACCTGTTGTCGTAATTGTCGTCATGTGAACTACGCACAGGAATACAATGCTGCTGCTATGGGACCACGCGCCGATTAGATACTAGTTGATAATCAGGAAATGAGACATGGGTAGTACGTCGATATTAAGACGTTTCATGTGATATAATTGTATATATTTGAGAACTGGAAGTAACTTTGTTTAAACTGAACTAATATATATTGCCATTGGGTGCTTTAGCATTGCAAATGACACCCTGTTTCACTCAAGGAATAATATATCATGTCAGAAAAGGTTCCTTTTCAACAGTGCATGAATCACAACATTACATTCCGTCGATAAAAACAGAAAAAAATCAAAAATGTTGCCCCCGTTCAGGGGAGGACAGAACGCTGACATATTGATGAACAAATCATACAAATATCATATTTGTTTACCGATGATTCTGTGATGACGTTGTTCCCACACCCTGATATCTACAATATCTGTTAATGGAAAATGTCCATAGGGAATTGTTACCATTTCTATCAAATCATTCTTTATTACCCATACATTATTTTATTAATGTGTGTACTTAGGCTAGCATATCAGATTACAGTAATGACGATTAATGAATCAACGAACTCAACATTCTAACACTGTTTTAATCTGATAATATGAATTCATTTCCCTCTACGATATCGTTAATGTTTCAAAAACGTTCAACAAAAAAGTCAGCCCCCAAGGGAAACAAAAACTAGAAAAAAAAACACGTCATTAACAATTAGTGCATTACCTAGATGCCACTCCACTGTTACTTGCAACCTTTATTTGTTTAGTCCTAAAAAGTGAAAAACCTGTTTATCGGGCCCTCTCGCATGGTCCTTTTCTTTTTATAACCAATGCAAACTTTAAAAAATAAAAATTAAATGGTTTAAGTCTGATACTTTACCCACATTAATAAAATTGATTAATTTGTTCTTTGAGTGCAACAAGGTTTTGTAATGCTTTAGCATTTCAAAGCCTTCTTGCACTCAAGGGATGAAATACACCATCACCCATGCTATTCTGCAGATTGTGAGGCCTAAAACATAAAACAAACCAAGAACATGAACTTTTGATGGCAAAGAAATTTATTTATTTATTTATTGATGTTTAAGGTCACATATTTATGCACAATGGCTAATCATGACCGTGACAGTTTTACGGGTGGAGGAAGCCGGAGTACCCGGAGAGAACCACCGAGCAACGACGAGCAGCTGCCAGCTCCCCAACATCGTAACTCCGCACTGCAGCACAGGCAGGGTTAGATTGGTTGAAGACATGCGTACCATCGACGTGCAGTACGCCTTAGTACACGGCGTCATCGTGCCCCCCACATGGGCAATTGGGGTGAAGTGTCTTGCCCAAGGACACAGCGCGGTTGCCGCAGGTAGGATTCGAACCGAGGACCTCTCGGCTTGCAGCCTGCACCTCTACCTACTGAGCCACCGCGCCCCCTGATGGCAATGAAATAATTACAAAAATAAAGAATAAAACAAAAAACTGCCCGCTCACATGTAATTTTACATAAACATGCCTCAGAAACAGAAGATCTACTTTGTGGGGCCATATTATTTGAAGTTTAACCCTTTACCCAACGCAGGCGATATCAAAATTTATTATTTTAAATGTCATTATTTAAAATTTTTCAAAAAATTTCAACAAAACCATATCATGTGACCCCTCGTTGGAACGAGCTCGACGAGCTCGTTCCAACGAGGGGTCACATGATATGGTTTTGTTGAAATTTTTTTTAAAATAATATTTTTTCAACTGCTGAATTTGCATATTACGCGAGCGGATGCGGCCGATTCGTTGGGTAAAGGGTTAAAGCCAATGTCAGTATCTTTGGCTATATTAGGACTGTAACAATAGGCAAGTGCAGCCAATCGTATATACATATGCTTCCCTATTTAGAGAGCATCCATCCGGGATTTTGTTACTGGGTCCTAGTTTTCAATTTCAGCCTGCACCATTGTCTTTTTGGGGTGTTCAAATAACTTGAAATACCTGATAGAAAAATAAACAAGTTGATCAAGTGACGTCACTTAAATACCTCTGGTCTACTGAGTATACCTGAGTTCTTGCGATGTTTGATTGAACGATGTACAGGATGTAATTTGGTTACCAAACTCGCAACCGGTATTTCATGAATTCGAGCAACCCGTCCCGTGCTGAAACATCTCGCCCCTTCGACGCTCGGTGTCACTCAACGCACATGGCGGGTTGTTCCAATCCATGAAATACAGCCAGCTCGCTTGGTAGATCTTACATGAAGTAGGACTTGCTTATCGCTTCATTTCCCGGGGTTCCTTCGAAGCTTTTCATGCATTTCAGACACAACTTCCAAGTCTTTACCTGCACCTCCAGAGTATATTCCGCTACACATAGAACGTACCTGATTAGTACTGCGTGGCGCATGTACACTCCTCATAATAGCTTCGCGACTGATCTTAATGGGACAATAATATCGTTGCACCAGGATGTCCTAATTTTTTCAAACGAAAACAAAATACGAGTTGCAGTGTTTTTCTAGATCCTTTTTCGGCAGGTGAGATTTCATTGTTTGTGGACAGATAGGTGAACAGCAAGTTTCCAGCCGAAATTTACTGTCCGAGTTTGTGATGATACTTCTGTGGTTAACACTGTGCCGAGTAAACAAACACCAAGGGGTCGGGATCTACAGCAGGAATAACTCAAAGGGCATGAAAATAAACGTAAAGACAGAAGCTTCAACCATTAGACTCAGATTACAGATTCTCAGGCGCGTAGCCAAGATATCAAAGTTAGGGGGGGGGGGGGAGAGAGAGTAATATCTAGGAGGGGAGGGCTAGTTCAGCGATCTGAACGTAGTGGCTACCCCCTAGGGGGTAGCCGCTACGTTCAGGTCGCTAAACTACTAGGGGAGGGGGCATACAGAATAGGCTGCGCAACATCGTCTGAGTCACGTAGCGGCAAGATTGGGGTGAGCACAAGAGGGGACACTCTCTCTCGCTGGAGGGGAGGGGGCTTCCCCGGGTAAAAAAAATGAAATTCGAGACAAAAAAAAACCCCAATTTCCTTGATTCTGAGTCCGTTTGTGTCCATAATTTATAAATTGTGAAAGGCATCAATAATTAGGCAACATCACCTGGGGGTATGACTGAAATTTGGGGAGCGTGTGCCCCCCTCAGACCCCCACCCGGGCTACGCCACTGCAGATTCTTCATAACAATAACCCTCTCCTTATATCTTCTGCATGGCGATGCATGCAAATAAACATTCGTAACAAAAGGTTCCCAACTGTTAACTTTCGTTTTTATAAACGGCGCTATCTTTGGAAGTCCGATAAGCCCGTTTTATTTATGTTATATCTGTCAATCTGTATTCGTTCTTTCCTACAACCTGGTAGTTTGTTGGTCACATTGGCATCTTCGCATCGGAGTAACATTATTCGTATAAAATCAGGTTGACATTAATGAACTCACCTCACAACAACTTCCTGGCACCACATGCTAATATTCAACCATTAATATCCGAATCAGAAACCAATCATTTGAAAAATGGTAACTTTATCCCGTAAATGCACATGCTTTCAGTTTAAAAGTCGAACTCCGCGCTTACGCAATAAGCTTTTCCTCTGCCCCAGATTCCAAAGCTATTCTTGTACATTACCACCGTGATATTAACCCCTTCATCTCACAAATTAGACAAGTAAAATCAATAAAGGTGAATCTGTTGAGGGTGATGTTTCAATTTTAATAATTGTGTAACTGGTTATGCGTTTACGTTCCTATTAGAACGAAAATGCTATTTAATTCGCACATTTGGAAAATTGTGGCGTTCGAGATTATGTCATGTGATCGACACGCCACTCTACACATTCTGGTGTGGATGTTTACCCATAAAAGGGAGAGCAAACGATATTTGGAAGACTGAAGCCGCGCCATTCTCAGCTACCGGGCATAAAAACAAAACAAGAATCTTACATTACATTACATTACATCAGACATTTAGTATAGCGCTCAAATTTGTACAACTGCCCCGAATAATTAGGGACAGGGCGCTTCACAGAAACATATGGCGCTTCACAGAAACATATAATACACATTTAACATATTTAAACATTACACATACATACAGTACGTGGAGAGTGTATTATCACTAAATCACCCGCAGAGTGGGGATTCCACCCGAGGAATAATTGCAAATTTGTTGCAAAGCATAACCAGCACCAGCAAAGTTTCAGCCAATGGACCTCCGGGTTAAACCCGGAGGTCCATTGGCTGAAACATTGCTTGTGTTTTTGTCCATATGTACAAAATTTGAAAGTTATAGCTTGGGTGATAACTCCACTCTGCGGGTGATTTAGTTACAATCCACTCTCCACGTACTGTATTTAAAGAATGATAAAAGAAGTATTCATTAACAAGGTTCGGACAATGTTACAGCTACAAATAATGTAGCCGTCTACATTTAATCCTAAAGTTAGTTTGCTCTTTAGGAAATGGAAAAGTGAGCGTGTTTCTCGGGGCAAGAATTAAGCTCGTTCTCGCCCTGTGTAAAGAAGACTATCAAAATTTGTAGTAATATTTTTATTGATTGGTGGAAAATATTACATTTAATAATTAACCTTATTACACATGCATTAAACTTTAAACCCTTGTATTTAACGGAATCACCGCTATGACATAAATGTTTCTGTATTTAACTGGTGGTGTATAAGCCGGGACTGTCTTTTTTTGCCCTGCGCCGTTTTTACTAGTTCCTTTCCAATCGAGTCATTAGTTACGCTTCGAAAGGTGTCCAAATTTCGTTATACCATTATCGATCTTCTGTGTTTCTCCTAGCTGTTTTGAAAATTTGCTCTAATTTGTACTTATATGTTTCCTACCAGTAATAGCCACCAGATGGTTAGGCGTGAATGGACACCTGCCGAAGAGAAACAGCTGTACGAATTTCAACAAACACACCCAATAGAAAAGATGACGAATGTAATTTAGATTGGTTCCCTAAAGGTTGTTTTGATTTTTTATCGATCCATTTGATCAGTACGGCTTCAAACAAAAATAACTGATTCTTCACCGTTGGTTTTAAACACCGGAATTAAAATTTGTTTATTTAAATTAATTTTAATGCATGGGGATGTGTAATAAACACAGAGCGCGATGTCTGTTTGAATCGGTGGATGTTTTACATAACTTGTTGGAATGGCGTAGTCATATTTCGCTCGATGCTTCGGCATGTTGGAATGGCGTAGTCATATTCGCTCGTGCCTACGGCTCTCGCGAAATACGACCACCCCATTCCAACTCGTTATGTAAAACACCCAGCGATTCAAACACATATCGCGTTCTGTCTATTTCCAGGTTACCGTGTATTTATGATCTAGTGAAGATTGATTTTATAATCAATTAGTAATTATTAAATTATATGGATCAGTTTTTCCTGCAATACGAAGGGAAAATTTTGACGTATTCATGACTGAAGTATACAGAAAGTGATTGGTTTATTTTCAAGGAATTTTTAGGCGACAAAATTATTGAATGAATTTCTCAGAATAAATTCCCACCTGTTTATTCCAGTTGGGTCCTCCTAATATAATCATTGCCTGAATAGGTAATTTTAATTGAAAGCTAAGTTAACCCATGGGGTGCTGCCTGCGTACACTCATGTGTTATTATGTAAATTGTAAATAGGATAATTAAGACTGATTATGAGTTGGGATTTCCTGAAGGCGTAACGTACAAGTAACAGTCCTGATTCTCCTTTACCTAATTTCTAAAACGTTGTTAAATATCTTTTAACTCTGTCCGTCCTAAGTTATTATATGTATATATTGTATATGATCTGATTAATCATATATTATTTAAATTTATGTCAACAACAGAAACGAATCATATAATAAATATTTAATGTTGGTATTTTAAGCAATGCTTCTTTTCCTCCATTTTTGTTGTACATACAGTAACCCAAATGAAACGTTACCCATAATCTAGTCAGATACCCCACATACGGCTGAAATAGATTACTCTGTGAATATCACAATGTACTATTATCTATTAGCTTTGGGAATACCAGCGCACTGTTACAAATTTGGCGAGGCTACCAGGATACAAGATATTGACGAAGTTAAATTTTCTACATTGTATCCTGCCATACGAACCTACCTGAATTAGTAAAATAGCAAAAACTAACAAGAATAGTGCAGAACACACCTTCGTCGAAAGCGGTGCTGATGGTGATTCTAAATTATCTGCGTCAGAAAATGCAAAAGTACTCAGTGATATAATCGAAAGTACCACAATATCAGTCGATGAAACTAAAGAAGATGATCGTAATACCATGTTTATTATTGCGTTCTTCTCTGGTGTGTCCAGGAATCTGGATTTCACATACAACTGAGTTTCCAGTTTCAGATAGAATTTTGATATGTGGGAAATAAAAGCCGAAATAGTGTAGACAATGGTACAGCAATCATGCACATTTAAGAAGAGCCGATTGGGAAGAAAGATCACTATCGTGGAGAAGCGACTAAGGATAATAGTGTTATTAAAGATGTACCAGTACAAATGAATTTTGAAATAAAGAAAATTATTATGAATACTTGTAAGTAAGAGAATGAACACATACTTTTTGAAATGCGGGGAATTGTTAATAATATGAAGAGAGGATTTCGGAATGCAAGCAGAGATACAGTAGATGTAAATCGTACTTCCAATGAGCAAACTCAAGAAAACGGCATTAAGATAAATGTCGCTGGTACTAGGACTTCAAGAGTGAATGATCCACTTCACAAATCAGTAAGCAGTGTTGTGATTCTAGTGAATATGAAGACTGGGATGGAGTGAATAACGCCGGCTATAACTCACAAAGTCAACAAGCTTCAAGGAGATAGAAAAATGTTACCCTGTGTTTACAGAAATGGAAGTATATGTAAACTACCAGTATTTTCAGGAAAGGAAGATTGGATTGTATGATTCAACTCTTCTAACCCTCATTTCCTGGAATGGTATCGCCTTTGTGTACTCTTACAGTGAGATGGGGACCGTCCAATATCAATATGCAGGGATGATAAAATAATATCTGCAGCCTGCAGCCACCTGGCTGCAGACTGCAGTTATTATTTTGTCATCAATGCCCCGTGTATAGCCCTCTTATAATAAGTCAAAAATGGGACGAAATTCTGCCTTGAACCGAAAAATCGGTCTTACAAGTTCAAGGGGTTAAGGTTCGATCAACATTCGATATTCGAAAAACAATTCGATTCCAAACGCATATTCAAGTCAAAATCAAATATGGATTTTTCAAACACGGTTAAGGAAGCATATGCAGAAAGTCATCAGTTTTTTTTTAAGTATAATCCATGCTGACCAATATTCCAACTACGTCATGATGAAATGCCACTAGACGAGGATGGGGAGATAATGATAAACGTAATGAATTATTACCTGGACTACAAGGAAAGGCGGGAAATTTTGTGTGGTGGCAATTGACTAAAGAAGTTCGAGCTGATGACAATAAATTAGTCACTGAACTTGGAAATAAATGTGTCGTGGGTCATGCATGGTGTTTAGTTATGATAACTACCATTTAAATGCACAAATAAAGTGAACTCGGAAACAAAGATTGGAACAACCATCAACATTAACAGTCCCCACATTAAAAAAAATTATATCGTTCAACTGCATTGGTTTAGAGTGTGTGATTGGTCATTCTATGCGTGACTTTGCATAATTTGTTTTAAAACTATCGTCCTCCTCTAGAACCGGCCGATTTTACGCCAATAATAGCTTATTTGTTGACTGAATCCAATTTGGTAGGCAGTAAAAGAAAGGCGTGAACAAAACCATGATTACTTCAGTTAATGATTTCATTTACCTGCAATTTCATGAACGTTCGCACTGCATTTCGGTAATCATCTGACGGGTTTTATCGACGAGGAAATACTGATGTTGTGGACCTACAATGCTTACTTGCGTATTCGGTGGCGCCGATTTCATATTATAAGGTTTAAACGATGCGATCGGTGTAGGTCGATTTAACACAGGATATAATTGCGTGGGAAAGAAAGTTAACGTCACGATGTTCCCAAATTTTACTGAAGATGGACAGCGGAAAGCGTCGATGTTCTCTTGTTTTGAGGTCATTTGGGTAGCAGACAGTCATGGATATGGAAACATGAAGTTTATATAGAATATACCCATAGTAGCTTGGTGTACCAAATGTTCGGCGCGCGGTTAACATCACGAGTGGTGAACATTTGGTACACAAAGCTACTTTGGGTATATTTTATTTATACCATGATCGTCAGATTATTAAGAGTCGCTATTATTTGTTCTCTATTTTACTGAGCAGCAGCCGAACATACGTGCGAATTTGTTTTTGTTTACATGAGGATCGGTGGGCGGTACTTCCGCTGTCAGTTTTATCACCGAAACGAAATAGAAAAAGGAATAGGGCCTTTTTTCATTTTAATAACATAATGACATACTATTTCGAGTTATGGGTGCTATATTAAAATGAGACAATGCATGTTTGTTAGTTTGTGATGTTTTATGGGGTAAACGCATTTAAAAACGTAATAAATAATTGCCACTTTCATTTCAGTCTTCGCGAGGTGACGTGCGATAAATTTAGACAGGTTCGCATTCAGGTCGACGTCACCAAAGGTCAGCTTGGATGTAGTTTCACTGTAGGTGTAAATTTTAACTATTGAAATCCCATTGCTGGAGTGTTCACCACGGTTGGTGTATAAAGCTACAATTTATGTCATAGGCTGTTCATATCTAGTAGAATCGGTAATCATGATATAAAAATATAGTTCGGCCTTCAATCAACCGGCGTGAATCGTCCGCTACTTCTTAATTTCGGAAAGCTTCACTGTGTATACGCAATGTAATGTTATGGCAATTATTTCAGTCCAAGTTGAATAATGAGACGAACATTTACAGGCAATAGAATGTGTTTACAGCTGTTCCAAATGACACTAAAATGCAATCTTGTGACATGTGCTCAAAATCTTCACGCACTTTTATGCTATGATAGACAGCGAACATAATTGTTACAAACTAAATTCTCTCATCTACACAGCATTTTTTTTTATTTATTTCCTGTTTTTTGCAGAAATATATGGGATTACAGCGTCATAAAATAAAGTTCAGAGAATATAATAAAGCATTCTATCGCGGTAAACGTATCAACAATAAAAACGTTTAATGTGCTCAAAGAGTAAAGTGAAAATAAGTCAAGTCAAATTTACAATGGAAATTCCATGTTTCAATTTCCACAAAATTAACCCTTTATCTAACGTAACGGCCAAAACCGGCCAGCGCTATTCTCAAAAATCGCCAATTAATTTTCATTATTTTTTTCATTTTTTGTCTCAAAAACATAGGTTATGACCCCCCGTTGGAACGAGCTCGTCCCCCACCCCCCAACCATATATTTTTCATTGAATGGGACTGCTCTGTCTGATAAACGTCCAAGCCTAAATATGTTTCGACGACATCCTTGTATCCAGTTTCCGTGAGAAATCGTTGCCTGAGCGCCAGAATGTCCTATGTCCCCTATGGGACATAGGACATTCTAGCACTCAGGCGACGAAATGTCAGTCACTGTCTTGTGTAACGGTTAAGGGGGGATAACCCAAAAGGACATGATCATTTGTCATTCTTTGTTCGTCCCTTGAATGAATGTGCGGGTTATCAAGTAAAAATCGCCAGTTGGCGTTTGTTAAGATTATGCCCCTCACACAGGCCGCCTGTGTGTGTGTGTGTGGGGGGGGGGGGGGGGGGGATAATCTTATCAAACGCGAATTGCGTGTATTTTTCACATCATGTCAAAAATTGAGTTTATTAACACTCAGTATACAAACCACGAATACTATTCTCGATTGAGACTCAATCGAGAATAGTATTCGTCGTTTGTATACTGAGTGTTAATAAACTAGGGTCGGCCTGTCATGCCTTTACCCCTCCCCAGCCCCCCCCCCCCCCCCCCCCCAATCCGAAATTCGCTCCGGCGTCCCTGATGCTACATACTCAACTGATAGATGGGAGGCATGAATGGTTAACGTTTCAAACGTTAACGTGTTAAATTATTTTAACAGCGTTAAAAAAAATTTAATCAAGTTAATAACGTTTAACTTTGAAGATTATAATTGTATAATATGCAGCACTGCGTCGTTATCTTGTGTTTACCCAAACCGGATCGCGCGTGCCGATGACGTCGAATTTTGCGCCATTTGACGAAATTGAAGAACACGAATAATTTAGATGTGCTTAGCCCTTCTACCAGCTTTGGCGAATCCAGCAAAATCAGCTTCTCCCGAATGCCTATTTTCCTTGTAAGGACTGGTATTCGAGCAACGGCGAATGTCTCTTTCTAAGGATACGGCCGCAGCGATTGTATTCTTAAATGAAAACATCGCTGAATTTTAGAATTTACGATAACCTGAGAGAACTATATTAACTACTCGTCCCCTGAGTTCCAATGTGTTCTATGTGCCACTTACAGATTGTAATTGATCACATTATTTTATATTGTGTATTTATCTGAGTAGAAATATAACTGACTTGTAGCGGTAACAGTGTTTGTAGCGATGTAGATACAACTGTACAACATTTGTAGCTACATTGCTACAAACACTACTACCAGTACAACTGTTCATTTCAACTGATTGTGCATTATGACCAGTGACCAGTATTTTTCCAAGAAAACATGTGATAAAAGTGAGGTATCAGTCCCGTCAGCCAGGTTCGTTTAAAAATGTTTGTTGCCGCTAATTTGACGCAACAAAGTCAGCAATTCGAATAGTTTCAGTCAATAGCTAATATATTGGTTTTTATCTGATAACCATAGAGTATAACAACCGTTGTATATACTTGAAGTATATACAACGGGTGTTGTATATAATTATAATTTATGCGAACGACCTCTGACCTCTTTCAATTCCATTCTCATTCATTCATTCACGAAACATCGTTATATCACAGGGCAGGTTTTAATTGTACGCTTATTGCACTTTGTCAAAATCCTCTGATGGTGTCATTTCTTATTTATTTTGCTTCAATAAAGGCAACCTAAAATTTTGCTTCAAAACATTGTAGAAATTACTTGAATGTTAATAGTAATTAGTATGCGGCGACTGCGAACTATTTATAGTCACGGCCTCGATCAAAAGTACTCGCGGAACTGCGCTAATTAAAAGTTCGTCTGCTCTACCTGAAAAAAAACACTTCGTAAAAATTGTAAACAAACGCAAAATTATTTGTTATATTGGGACTACAGCATAAAACACGGAAGAAAACTGGAACTATGTCAAAAAAAGAATAACTCTACTGAAACACCGTTTTGTTACTGTTAATAAAATAGTTGAAATTTATTTTGTTCCAGCGCAGTTACATGATGCAAGAAGTGCAATCGCACTTTACAATCGCCGTCATCGATTTTGTAATGTAAGGGACACAACTCTATGCGTCTTGTCCTGTTTCTTTTGTCTCGTAGACTGGTTTTCTTTGGAGGCCCGTGGGAAGCATATATAAGTCGGGTAGACGCACGAGACGGGTGTCTGTTTGTTATCAGATAAAAACAATAAACATATAGTGTGTTTTTATATCTGTGTTATACAACTCGTTGAAATATGATTTATTTTTTCTCGGCGAAGCCTCGAAAAAATAAACCATATTTCAACTCGTTGTATAACACAGATATAAAAACACACTATATGTTTATTGTCTATTTATATCAGTTTATAGTGGTTTATAGTGAGCCGATAAATGCACTCTGCTTTTAATAATCGGGATTATTATTTTAGAACAAAAACTTTTCTTTTGAAGACTATCCAATAACTAGGGTCCTGCGAATATTCGAGATTCGATTCGATATCGATACCGTACGTATGCTTCGAGATCGATCCCGAATCAGTCTCAGGATTCGATTTTTTCGAATCTCTCGTACTAACTTCAGTTTGTTACATTTCCAACAAAAATAGGATAAAACTGTCATTAGAAAATGTAGGCTCAATTCCTATTTATTTGAGTAACTGACAATGTTTAATTGCTAGGTAAGGTGTGAATTTGCCCAGAACATTATCCATAGTTTTGGTTTTTGAAGGCTTAACTTGTTACTATTCACGTTCTTAAGAACGTGAATAGTAACAAGTTAGGCCTCAAAAACTAAAACTATGGACAATAGGCCTAGCTGTTTCAGCGACGGTGCTACAGATAATATTTAGTTATTGGTGTTTAAGGTGTTCACTCCGTCACGTAAGGGTCATCACAGTGTTCCGTAACTTCCGTTTGGTGCAATATGAAATAACTTGTCTTTTAAGATTCGATTCGGGATTCGATTCGATGTCGATATTAGAGACACGATTCGATTCGAGATTCGATTCGAAAAGAAATTTGTGATTCGCAGATCCCTACCAATAACTGTGATTCGAATTTCGATTCGTTTTCGCCAATTTGATTCGATATTCAGTTCGATCAAAATTGACAATTCGCAGGTTCCTATTCAAATTCTACACATATGGACAAAAACACAAGCAATGTTTCAGCCAATGGACCTCCGGGTTTAACCCGGAGGTCCATTGGCTGGAACTTTGCTTGTGTTTGTAGTGCTTTGCAACAAATTTGCAATTATTGCTTCGGTGGAATCTCCACTCTACGGGTGATTTAGTGATAATACATTCTACACGTACTGTATGTTGTGTTATCATTGGGTTACGGTCGAGTCAAAAAGGGAGAAAATGTGGCAATGAGAACGCGACATGTTCACCCCTTTACCTGGTAGATTAAGTGATGGGGGTCCATACAGTCCCCCCCCCCCCCCACCTCACCCCAAGAGGATAGTATGATCTCTTTATGCACATATTAAAACCGTTCCGCCTGTTTTTGAGGTTTGATTTCCGGTTTGCCTAAAAAAACCGGAACCGAACAGGAAAACAAGAAAAACCTCCCAGTTCTGCCATTTATGCCTAAACTTGCATTAGATATCGAAGAACAATGAGTGTTAGAAGATTTCAAAATCTATTAGCAGGATTATTGGAAGAAATTCTTGCAACCCTATACACTGCTTCTAAAGGAGACTCCATGTTGTTGCTTTGGCTAGGGCCAAGAGAGGTCATGCATAACGAACTCAGGTTTGGAGGACTGATTTAGACACAAGATAAAACAAATTTAAAGGTATTGTCTATATAGATAGATGAAATGGGGTTTCGTTTAGAAGGAATGTATGGAGTTGCTATATTACTTCCAATATTCCTGATAATTCTGTCCCAATTCCTTAGCTTTATTCTTGGTGTGAGCATTGGAGTTCGAATCAGTGGGAGAACGGTTGAGATGTATGCGTGCGATACGGTGATAGTATAGTACACATCCCTCAAGGGATACTAACCTTGCTTGTACGGATAAAGGAAGCTGGAGAATTCGGCAATTACTCGCCGATTCTTGGTGATGCTTTCCAAGTAACCCATCTTCCTAAGCTCGAAACACTACCCGAAAGTTCCTCAACCCGACTAGATAAATAAATATGACTATTAAAACTTCACTAACTGTCTTGGTTGCAGGCTGGCATCATTGACGGATGGAGAATACAAGCAAATTTGCGAAAAGCGCGTCTACAAATAGAGTAGAAATCTAAGATACATAACATTGACTTGGCGTCATTATGATCTGCTGGTGTTTGCTGAAAGGATGGTGAAGTCTCTTTTATTATACGCTAAACGATGGATTATCGAATAAATTGAGGAAAGATAGAAATCATATCCCCCACTGTGAAGATATAGAAAATTTCACTTTCACGGTATCACTCAAAATGGTGGCTTTCAAAGCATCACTTCAGGGGAATACGAGTCAAAATATCACTGGAAATGATCAATTTGTTCTACAAGTGTATAATGAAAAGTAAATCTAGTGTTTTTGAGTGGATACCGATCATTTCCAGCAATAATTCAACACGTATTTATCTTGAATTGATGCATGAAACCCGCTAGTCCAAACATGGCCTGAATGTCCGTAATATAAGTTTTTGGTTTGGTACGTCCTTTCAAAGGACGTACCAAACCAAAAACTTATATTACGGACTTTCCGGTCATGTTTGGAGGAGAAACCCGCCAGCTGAATCAGATCGCAAGACGCTATCTATTCCGAGTATCAAACAAATCGCTTCCGCGTATCAATGATTCAATCCGCTGTTTACTTTCATGCATCAATTCAAGGTTGAAACAAGTGGAATTATCAGATGCTTATAAAAAGCATATAATAAAAAGAAAATCTAGTGTTTTTGAGTGAATATCGAAAATTATCTCACTTGTGACCGAGACAAATGGTTATTTTCGCTCGATTGATTACCCTTGTGAAAGAAAAGTAATCAATCGAGTATAACAAGTTACATCATCGTTTTTCTTTTTTATTTATTCGACAAGAATAATAGTAACAAAATAAATGAAAACAGTTTGTGCTGTCACCTGAATGCAAACAATATTTTTCTCAAAAATAGGGAAAAAAAGTATATAAAGCATTTGTCCATCCGTCCATCTTTGTCATTTTTTCAGACCATGGAACATTTGTTTCCACGATATATTTTGTTTATTGGATTTAAGTTTGGTTACGGGTTTGTCCGTTAGGGTTTTGTTCATACCCCGGATCTGTTCACTTACATCGTAATGGAGGGAACACGTCAAGTAAATTGTTCTAAACAATAACTCACAGAATCTGGTTTATTATGGGGATGGGTCACTCCCAGTTGTTTGCTGTTGTTGCCAAGAATATTCTGATCAGCTTGTACAATAAGTGATCAAATCACGGGGCATTTTCCTTACATATTTTTATTTCAGAGCTGCTTCAAGAAAAAAATCAGTTCTGACGTCGGAGAAATTTTGAACCCTGTACCCAAACCCTTGGGCCACCAGACAAATTATATAGAGAATTCGATGCGCTAATGAGCTATTTGTTTATCTATATTTCACGTAGTTAGGGCGCTGAGTACCTTTCAACTAACTCTATGTCCGTTCTTCATAAAATATGCAGATACTCTTTCGTGCTCCAGCATTGCATATTCCAATCACGATCATCAATAAGTATTCCTCTCTCTCTCTCTCTCTCTCTCTCTCTCTCTCTCTCTCTCTCTCTCTCTCTCTCTTACACCTTAACGGGTTTCAGCCTTTATAGTGTGTTTACCATAAAGAATTATTCCCCATTAGCCAGCCGTGTAATGTGATATTGATTGTCAAAAAATATCCAGGTAAATGATGTAACGACAATTTGTTTAGGAAAATAATTTGATTTTTATTCTTTAGTCATGTCAAATCGATAAGCGTGAATTAAATAAAATTTTATTGACTACACATTGTCGTTCATTGTTATTGTTTCACTCCAACCGTTTCCTAGTACGGTGGATTCAGAAAAGAATAAGAAACGAGAGCCAGAGTATTCGGACAGATAAAGATGGATGGACTGTTATTTGACCGAATATGCTGGGTCGAATGTATCATCTGACTTTACCCTTTGAACCCCTCGGTTCCTGGAATGGTATCGCCTTTGTGTACACTTACAGGGAGATGAATCAGTCCAATGTCAATATACAGGGAGAATAAAATAATAACTGCAGTCTGCAGCCGCCTGGCTGCAGACTGCAGTTATTATTTTATCATCCATGCCCCGTGTTTAGACCTGTTATAATAAGACAAAAATGGGACAAAATTATGCCTTGGATCGAAAAATCGGTCTTACGAGTTCCAAGGGTTAAATCCCACTTTTCAGTACATTCTTGTATTGATGCAAACCAGTGAAATAATTGTATCATATTGGGGAGAATAAAACTTGAAAATGTGAACAGTTTTTGATCGGTGAGTTATGGAAAGGATAATACACGAGACATCCATGCACAAAGCTATACACTGAAATCAGTTAGGTTAAAAAAACAACCCAAATCAACCAGGCTGAGTAAATAGGAACCCACTTGGGTTCATATTCACCCAACACAGTTTATTTGGGTTAATTTCTAAACCAACTGATTTTAGAATGTAGGAATTCAAAATACCTTTACTTTTTTCATGTCGCAGCACCTTGAAGTGTTTTGAATTAATTCGCCACGATGTTGCCTTGGATGCTGATTCGGCGTTAAACACCAATAAATAAATAAATATAGTGCCTTAAGGAATATATTACCTCAAATCTGTGGGAGAAGGGCCCATTAAAGTGAAACAGGTAATTGTGATTCAGGTGCTCAACAAATATGGGTAACTCGCCAGTTGACTTTGAAATTCCCACCTCTGATATTCCACAGATTCAAATTAAATATGCACAAATTATACATTAAAATGAAGTTTGTGATGTACAGAATAAAATATATGCAATCCACTCACAGATTTGACAGTAAGCATCAATGGTTCCTGGAAGTCTGCTACCGTATTTGTACCAGAACTTATCATAAAATAATATTTCACGAGAACAGCTCGTGGCCAAATGAGCTTCCGATATCCAAGAAAAAGCTAGGTTTTCAAAACACTTTACGATGCAGCGACGAGACACCCATTGGGGAAAGGCCAACACTGTCTGAATGTTTTATTGAGGAAGGATTCCATGGTCGACGGAAATATGTATGTGATGTGATACCATAAATTTAGATCAAAACATAAAAGTGTAATACTATTAGTTAGAGAGTATATGGTATAGATGGTGTCAGTTAATTTCATATTGGACGAAAGCGAAGCTCGAGTCCAATATCGAATTAACTGACACCATGTATACCATATTAGGCCACCAACAAATTGTGTAACGAATATATCTTACAGACTGCTGCATCGATGCACAGAACTAATAACAACAGCGATCAAAATTAAATGAGAGAATTCTCACAATGTGTTCACGTGTCTTTGCCTTGTTGTAAGGCACTCTCCCGTAAATTGTAACAAGGCAAATTCATACATACCAAACAGTTTCATTTCGAAGGTAACATGACACACATCCACAGAATATGAAGCCTTTTAAGTTGCCTAACCTGCACTCCAGACCAAATATGGGCTTCCAACACTCAGTCTTTCAACTTGAAGCGTTTATCGGATGCCGCCATTTTGAATAATCAATGAACAAAGGGGAGATTACCCATAGCTGTCAGCGTATATTGATGTTGGCAGTATATGATTTTATATGCAGTCTGCATGTGACGTGTTTGAACCAATAAAATTCACAGATTATTGTAGGAGGTAAGATATCAGGAAATACAAACAGGTGCCATGATACCTTGTAAGTAATATGCAAGTAACGGCAACTGTGCAGTCTCCATATAATGACAGTGTGTGAAGACGATCAGTATCATTATTTGATTTTAGACGGTATTGTATATCTATGCTTTTTTGAGTTGTTCTCGTGGAATATTCTTTGATTATCTTGTCTGGTACTAATACGGTAGCAGATTTCCAGGAACCATTGATGTCCCCTGTAAACTTTGTGAGTTGATTATACATATTTGTTTCCGTGCTCTATACACCATACTCTTTAATTTGCTATATAATTGATGATTTAATTTAAATTGATGGAATATTAGATTTGGGAATTTCAAAGTAAACTAATTTCCCTTACTTGTATAACACCTTAATTTAAACTCACGTGATGAAATTAGAGTAACATCAACTTGAAAAGGGGGAATGTTCGTTCAGTCAGAAATTCAAGTTTTCATTATCTCCCTTGATACGCAAAGAAACGAGACGAGAAGTGTACCGTCGCATGAGCGGGGCTTCTCGTACAGACATTGGTCGTTCCGCAAGTTTTATCTATTTTCGCTGAACAAATGTTTTACTAAATTTAGTCTTCAACAAGTGATTTGACAAATTGGAATTCATGAGAACAATTATAACAACAACCAGTTACAAACTCCGGAAAACAAATCAGCCAAAATTATAAAATGCATCTTTGAAGTCATTTTTATCAACAAGTTTTTTTTTACAAAAAGATAAAAAAAGAAAATACTTAAAGTGATTCTAAAATAATTAAACTGTTTTTCAGTGCATGCGTTTTCAGATAAAACGATTGGCTCACACGATTCTGTTTGTTCTTTTCATAACTCAATGAACCGAAAAAAACACAATTAGGTCCGCCCCCAGACACGCCCCTAAAATACCAGTCTTCAGAGTTGCAACATGGTGTCAAATCAATAGAAGTTAGAACACTGGCACGTTCTAAATTTGAAAAAGAAAAAGAAATTTATATTACTAATTTATCACCATGAAATTATTTATAAAATATTTAAATGACCGTGGTGGGTCAATTTTTCTTTTTCTTCACAACTGTATTTATTTGACATTTCAATTTTTACGCACACTGGGTGATCGTCTGCGTTCATAGTTTTACCCAAATCGATTATAAACAATGGCTGGTCACGACGAATACGGCAATTTTGACATTGAATTCAACTAATTTCATGTCATCTGGCTTTATATCTAACTCCATTTTTACAAACTGTGTTTTTCAGTTCTCGGGAAACGGTCAAAACCAAAATACAATGTAATACTGATGGCCTACTTCCACCTACCACGGAACGTAACTTTTACGTGAAGTGAACAGTTGAATGAAATTTGAGGGAGGCGTGGCTTATGACGGTTTCTTTGCATTACGTAATTCATTGCTTAATAAAAAATTTAATGACATAAGTGCATTTGACTTGGAAAGTGTGTCAATTGCTACCTGCATTTCAATAATATGCGCCCTCTTTTATGCCAGAAAAATAATATGTCTACCAGTTTTAGTTTTTAAGTCTTTGTTCGCTAAAGTAGAGGACGACTAACACTATTTATTTATTTGGGTCGCGAACGTTTAATTATAAGGAATGATCGTTTCTCTTTGTCTATTTCTTGAGTTATGAACCCCAAAAAAACAAAGTCCAAACATCGCGTAAATGGGCTACGCCCATTTACACAGTTTGGACTTTGTTTTTTGGGGTTCATAACTCAAGAAACAGACAAAAAGGAACGACCATTCCTTAATTCAATGTTATTTTGAGGTGGAGCCATGACACTGAAAATGACATTTCAAGAAGAAAATTCAAACTAAAGAAAATACTGTATCCTTGGACACAAGAGTCGGGTCGAACGTTCATCACACACAGAAGAACAGCTAGGAGACTTTTAAATATGCATTAACCCCTTGAATATAAGAGTCCTTTTTCGCCCAAGAACACGATACGTCATAATTTTATCAAGTGAGATGGCTGCTAACAGAATGTGTAAGTAGACCAATCAATATTTTTAATGTGCAGCCTGAAGGCTGCACGTTGAAAATATTAATTGGTCTCCCCAAATGACGAATATGGTCTCTTCCTATTGCTGCAATAGAACCGATATGGAATATACCAACGGTTTCTTGGGGTTAAAACACCTACATAAAATAGGAGTGCTGAAAAATTCAAGTTTGTATGGTAGGGCTTTCGAAAAGTCTGCTGCACACACGTCGTTCAACTAACATTCAACGGTGGAAAATGACAATATACTACAACAGTTTGTTTTAGTTTTTTCAGATATCCATTGTTTGTAAGCAACAAAGAAGAGATTTGTGTACATTATTTCTCATAAACATGGGTAGAATTGCAAAGAATATTGATATTGGTACACCACTACCACACTGAGCAGCACAAGCGGTGCATACATGTCAACGCTATTTGTATACTTCATATAGCTGTGTAAAAGTGCGGCACTCACAACAGGAATGTGGCAACCAAAACGTTCATGGCACCTGCAGTACGTGGAGAGTGTATTATCACTAAATCACCCGCAGAGTGGAGATTCCACCCGAGGAATAATTGCAAATTTGTTGCAAAGCATAACCAGCACCAGCAAAGTTTCAGCCAATGGACCTCCGGGTTAAACCCGGAGGTCCATTGGCTGAAACATTGCTTGCGTTTTTTGAAGATATGTACATAATTTAAAAGTTATAGCTTGGGTGATAACCCCACTCCGCGGGTGATTTAGTTACAATCCACTCTCTACGTACTGTACAAGAGAAACCCGTCCCCCAGCTCGTAATATTAAGGTCTATTCTGTGATTTACATCATCCACTTTCGAGCAGCTACGCAAAATACGCACAACTCTCAGGTTGGATCTCCTAGGATAAAATTATAATTCCGTGATAATATTTCACCATCAGTCTTATCATGGTTTCGTTATCATTACCGATGACACTGACAGAGCAAGCCGACATAATTCAAGCTCTCATGGAGCCAGTCTGTTTTTTTCGGAATTTGACGGTGTTGTGGTCTGTTTGTTTACCAACTAATTTGGGTGCAGTCTACTGATGATGTAGTATGATTCAATTTACTAATAAATGCATACATATTCGTGCTCCAGTTATGAGTATTTCAGTCAACAAGTATTTAATTCGCCTTGAAAACACCTGGATATTAACACAATCAGTGGAACTACACGATGTAATCATAAACCTACGGCTGTGGTGTTATTTATTTATTGGTGTTTACCGACACATTCGACAGCCAGGGGTCACCTCCTGTTAGACAGTATTACGGGTGGAGGAAGTCGGTGTACCCGGAGAGAACCACCAGGCAACGGCGAGCAACTGTCAGATTCCCAAACGTAATAACTCTGCGCAAGCAGGGTCAGCATTGATTGCAGACAAGTTCACCACCGACGTGTACGACGCCTTAGTACATAGCGCCACGGTGCCACCACAGGGGAAATCGGGATGAAGTGCCTTGGCCCAGGACACATCGCAGTTACTCTTGGTGGGTATCGATCCATGGACCTTTCGGTTTGAAGTTCAATGCCGTAACCACTGCGTCATCGCGATCCCACGGCTGTGATGAGCCTCCATTTCTAATTTTGGTAATGTCAGCAAGCATTTGATCAAATCAAGTCTTGGTTGGGCAACATTTGAAGCCCTGATTCACAGAAAATGATTTGTTATGGCATTTCGCGCGACGATTTGTTAGATTCAGTCGTCTGGAATACATGAGTTGGTCGAAAAAGCGAACCATAGTTTCGCTTTTTTATATATAGATTTTTATTTACAGACATTGGTTCATCATTCGGTACATATTATATAGTAAAAACAATCATACATATTCTTCAGTTATCAAGTTTTTCTTATGATACAGAGGTTTATATCAGATGCTGATTTATGCTTGAATCATAAGAGAAGTGATTGTCTGCTTTTCTATTGTACCGAGAGAGAGAGAGAGAAAGAGAGAGAGAGAGAGAGAGAGATGCATGCTGTGCTGTTCATTCAAGCTTGCAATAACATTCACATCATCACAAAGGTTATCTGTAGCATGTCAATTGTCGGGGTCACGTGACAGTCTGTGTAGACTGTCACGTGACCCCGACAATTGACACGCTACACAGGTTTGATCCCAAGTGACCCGAAGTGTAAACATTCTATGGCTGCTGTAATGGCGTGTATGCATTGGATTTGGGTTAGTAATTAAGAAGATGTCGCAGGTTCTAAAGTTAGCCCCCTCCCATCCAGCCGAGAGCTTCTGGAAGCGATCATACCTGGACATTCGGTAATATGCCGCTCTTTCAATGTAATAATATCGCCGAAGTTCATGTTTTATCTGTGATAACGTTGGGTAATGATTAGTGAATTTTGTTTATAAATGAAAAATTTAACGAATATAAATATAATTTAACGAATATGAAAAGGTTTGCTTTTCGACCAACTGAAATATTGCAGACAAGTGAATTTAAATATTGGTGATGTACAATTTAAGGGCTGGTCTGGTTCCAGGCCACAACAGCGTCGCATCTCTTACAAATTAGACTGCTCGTGGCTTGAGAGCGTGGATATAAAGATACATGTTATCACTTTTACCCTCACTAACGAGTGGGTCAAAAGTCTGCAGTACTACAATATTATAATACAACAGTTTGTACAAAAAATGAACCTTCCCCTATTAGCGTAACGTGCGCAACTCGTATCTTGGGAGAACGAAGGTGGATGGGAATTCGAAGATGGATACTGGATATCGTAAATGCTTTTATTATGTCACTAATGAAATATGATATGTATTGCACCACCGTATTCAATACTATATTGCTATAGTTATGTGATAATATACATTACTAGCTACCCACCCGTCCAAGGACGAAAAAGCTGTCCATTGCAAGTTACGGGAGAATTTCAAACAGATTTGTAGAAGTAAATAAAGCCTTTCTCCCCCTTTACCACTTCTACCCATTTGGCCACTGCGTGACACTCCCTGTACTTAGTTAAGTGTACATGCCAAGCTTTTCGGTAATTCTTTCGACGGCGTGGGAGAAGTTAGTAAACAAATGCATGCACAAATAATCACAAACTAAGTTATATATTATATATCGTATTCATGTAGAATGGTTTTGTATTCTGTACGAAATTTATGAACTGAATGGGTTCATCTTGTTTTGGTATTAAACTGATGAACTGGATGAGTGTTAGAAATCTAAATTTCTGTTCTTTGAGTAGTTCAGGTCACGATATTCGAGAGAGTTTATGTTCTATGAAAGTGCATCACATTCAGTTGGAAACACAACTTTGGCTGACTACACTTTATTGGAGGTGCCGCTCAGAATCTCCAATAATCCGCAATGAAACAACCCCATACTGATCCAGAATTAACCAAACACTTTACTGGTAGCACCTTACTGGTTAAATAAGGTAACAGAGAATGCATTGGAAGTTCCTGTTTTGCGTTTAACTCTCTGCCCTCTGTTGTCAAAATACCAAAGTTTTCAGCAGCAAATTTAACCCACAATGCAACTGAGAATTTAATAAATTATATCTTGTTTGACAGAGCTCATTGAGCTCTGTCAAACAAGATATAATGTATTAATTTTTTCATGTGGCATGGGCAATATGGGGTCAATGACAAAATTTTTGAAATACTACCAGAGTGCTGGGAGTTAAAGCTGTGAAACACAGCGAGAAGTGCGCACGCCAGTATGAATCAATGAGTATAACGATACACTATGCATGTATATGGTAGTTTACAATTACAATTGATTGGCGAATCACGTATTAAGTGGGATGATCAGGTATTATTCTGTCGTAAGCGCCTCTCCAAATGGGGCGTGAAACACAATAACCGCTACTGAACGAATATCTGTCTCCATCGTAACGACGCAGATACTTATCGTCTCGGTTTCTGCAATTTGTTAATTGTCACAATTCTTTGAGGACCAATAGATTATTGACAATATTCTGTATACAACATTCTCTTACCATTGACCCAATGCCACATACCACACAACAGGTGGTCTGAGATAATAAAACTTTTGTTAACCTTTCACGGACGAGACAAGGTAATTTGTTCCACACTCCCGGCATGTCACGTTTCTCTCCGGGTAATTTATCGGGAAACATGTAATGCTTCGAGTAAACAACAGAACTTACTGTCCCACTCTCACAGTGTTATTATTATTATTATTTATTTATTGGTGTTTAAGGTCACATTCTTATACACAATGGCTAATCATGACCGTGACAGTTTTACGGGTGGGGAAGCCGGAGTACCCGGACAGAACCACCGAACAACGACGAGCAGCTGCCATCTCCCCAACATCGTAACTCCGCACTGCAGCACAGGCAGGGTTATATTGGATGAAGACATGCGCACCGTCGACGTGCAGTACGCCTTAGAACACGGCGCCATCGTGCCCCCAAGTGGACAATCGGGGTTAAGAGCCTTGCCCAAGGACACATCTCACCCATCCGAGGACTAGCCGGGTTCGACGTTGCTTAATTTCGGTGATCTGACGAGAACCGGTCACCACAATGTCACCTCGCCCCCGACTCTTCCTATTGCTGGCACTGAGCTGACATGGAAGATGCCACCAGGAAACAAAGGGTTAGGTTAAGGAAAATCTGTCGAGTTGTGATGTTAAAGTGTTCCAGATCGACCCCAACATCTTCTTGTTCACTATGTCGACTGTTCGCCCACATATTTGTGCATACCTAGTTGAAAGCGTTATGAAAAGAGAAGAATGTCAGTATCCTTAATGGCGCAAATGATATGGAACTGTATTGCATCGAATGCGTTGCTTATTTGGGAATCAAAAAACAAACAATGGCAAGCTGAGTGAACCGATCATTAAAAGAATATTTCATTACTTGAATGTTTGTCAGTGTTCTGTCATGTCATACCACGTGTGGGCTAACTCTGGTCATTATGAAAATATTCACAATTAAGAAAGAAAAAACCTCACAAACCGTAAAAGTCATTAAGGCAGATCATTAGGAACAACGATAATGATTGCACACAGCTGCGTGTATTTTAAAATGAAATAAAACCCTCAGAACTAGCTGCAGTTATGGAGTGAAACGAAGCGGGAACTCTCGGCTGGTAACGGTAAACTCTCGACTAGTAAAAGTGTTAGGCAATTTGCATTTTTTTATAGTGTGCCATTAACATCGTGTGGTCTGCTGGACTCTCTCTGTCTCTGTCTCTCTTTCTCTGTCTCTGTCTCTCTCTCACAAAACATTTAAGGTGTAGAGTATTTCTTAGCAGTGACCGCAGCACCCGTTCGACATATTGCCCCGGGACCCGTCCTCACTCCCCGCGGCATTGGTACCCTTTCTGATATACAGTTTCGAACCTACATGTACGATTTCTGCAACCTAGGCAACCATTCGGCATCGTACGTCTCTCTCTCTCTCTCTCTCTCTCTCTCTCTCTCTCTCTCTCTCTCTCTCTCTCAAAACATTTGAGGTGTAGAGTATTTTATATTTTTTTTTCTTATTTTTTTTATATCACCTGTCATATTAAGCAAATCTTGAAGTAATACATCTGAAAGGTGGAAAGTGTCTGGTTCCAACAGACTCCAAAGCACCCCTAGCATTATTACAGAACGTAACTTATAAAAACACTCAAAACGGCTATAGTAATTGAAATAATATTCCTATCAATAAATATCTACAACTGGAGCAAAAGTGAATATCTTTATAAGAAAGAGACATCACGTTACATCAACGGTACGAAAAAAACTGCAGAAAGATGGAAATCATATTCCCCACTGTGAAGATATAGAAATTTTCACTTTCACGGTATCAATCAAAATGGCGGCTTTCAAAGCATCACTTCAAGGTGAATACGAGCCAAATTTTCACTTGAAATAATCAATTTGTTATAGAAACGTATAATGAAAAGACAATCTAGTGTTTCTGAGTGGATAACGATCATTTCAAGCAATAATTCAGCACGTATTCACCCCGAATTGATGCATGAAACCCGCTTGTCCAAACATGGTCTGAAAGTCCGTAATATACGTGTTTGGTTTGGTACGTCCTTTTAAAGGACGTACCAAACCAAAAACTTATATTACGAACTTCCAGGCCATGTTTGGACTGGAAACCCGCCAAAAGAATCAGATCGCAAGAGCTATCTGTTCTGAGTATCCATCAAATAACATCGGTCACTCATGAAATAATGTTCGTTATCCATTTAAAACACAAGATAGCCTCTATATATAGAAGTAGAAATGACGGATACAAAAACATTGTAACTACGTCAATAATGATGATCTGTTCATTTGTTGGAAAAACGCTGATCTGGCCTATTATACTGGATTTTTGTGGGTTTTTTGTATTTTTTTTTAGACAAATAATGAAAATTAATTAGCGATTTTTGTGAATAGCGCGGGCCGGTTTTGGCCGTTACGTTGGGTAAAGGGTTAAAAAGTTGATCAAACCGTCTATTTGTTGCCAGTGGATTGTCAAAAGCGTTCATGGTGTGTTCCTCTGTCAATCTGCAACAAATTGACGGCTTAATTTACTATTGGTATCAAATTGGCGAGAGTTTATTCAAGTTGTTTCCCTTGGATCACCAAGCGAAAATCTCTACCAAAGTTTTTTATTATTCATTTAACTGTTTAGGGTTAACGACACTTTCAACAACCAGGGCCACCTCGTCTTTTACGAGTGGAGGGAGCCGGAGCACCAGTAGAGAACCACGGAGCAGCGGCGATCAACTGTCAGACTCCCCAACGTACGAACTCCACACAACCAACATTGGTTGAAGACAAGTGCACCCTCATCGACGTGTAGTACGCCTTAGTACACAGCGCCACCGTGCCCCCACGTGGGCAATCGGGATTAAGAGCCATGCCCAAGGACACAGCGCAGTTATACCTGGCGGGGATCGGACGTAGACCTTTCGGTTTGAAAGGTCTACGTCCGATCCCCGCCAGGTATAACTGCTTTATACCTGGCGGGGATCGGACGTAGACCTTTCAAACCGAAAGGTCTACGTCCAGTTTTTTTCATCATCCCTAAGTATAAAGGGGAAGATTGGATGACTGTGCAAGAGGCATGAGAATATAATACCGATTAAAGTAATTTTAATACATTTTTAGACAGATATCAAAAATGCTCATTGTTTCTGCACGAGCTGACCATCGCTATCGAACGTGTCGTTAAACTACAACAAATAAATTAATATTGTTTCCAAAATAAATAGAGGAGCAAGGGTCGGGGCTTGCCTCCGCCTGCGACACCCATGGATAGCTCTTGGAAAACGACGAAAAACAACTGCCAGTCTTGAACCAAATTATACACCAAAAATTGTGTTGAGTTCACCAAACAAAAATCGAGGCTAACCACAAAAGACCTACGTTATCCTGTGTCACGTGTTTCTTCTTCACCAAAAAAAATATTTTTAATTTTCTTCATTCCAGTAGGTGGCTTGGGGCTGGCGCCTCTAATTGTAACCCTTTACCCAACGTAACGGCCAAAACCGGCGAGCGCTCTTCTCAAAAATCGCCACGTAATTTTCATTATTTTTTCTTTTTTTTGTCTCAAAACATAGGTTATGACCCCTCGTTGGAACGAGCTCGTCTAGCTCGTTCCAATGAGGATCATAACCTATGTTTTTAGACAATAATTTAAAAAAATTAGTTAGACAAGAATTTTTTTGCAAGTGTCGTCTGCTTTTCGTGTCAGGAAAAAAGGGTTTAAAAAACTGCGCGTTAACTGACATGCTCGGATCAGAAGTTAAACTTAAGTTGCCCGTCGCCACAATACGATTGTAGTTGACTCGTGTCAGTGAGAGCTACCCTTATCCTATCCACTCCAGACGACAATTAGATTTTAGGATATGCGGCCTGTAACGAATGGAGACTGTCGTTCATAGTCCATTTCGATAAGGAGAATTGTTAAGGTCTCATTTGATCACCGGAGCCCATTGGGACTCAAAGCCGGACCAGTATCCCACTTTACGTGCTTAGAGACAAAAAACACTATTTTTCGTATACACAAGGATACATTTCAATTTTCACAGCGAGATTCGAGTTTTTTCAGTTGAATGCACCTTCATCGTTGCCAATCTACCCTTTTTGACTGCCTGAAAAGTAGAACGCGTTCAGTATTCCAACATTTCTTCTTGCAATGCAAACATACGTGCTGCATGCACGGAATTATTCCAGATGCCATAGACCACTCCTGACAACTGAAGCTTCCCAGCGGTAACGTCTTGGATTGGGAGGATTACAAACATACGTACATACAATGCTCTCCGCAACAGATATTTGTATTTTCTGTTCCACTTATTCCCTTTTCTTTCTGTGTAACATGAAAACCAATATATCTCGAGCTGTTAATTAACACTTTACTGAGCAGAAAATGTATCCCATCATATTATTTGTCTATTGACTGCAATGTAAACGGAATTTGATTGGTCAAGACATAAACGATATAAACCCGTATCGTGTGCAAAACGTCCGAACCCATGATATTTTTCCGCTCACCCACACGAAAATTTTCCGTATCGTGTATTTGTTTCGTTCCGGAATTTCATATCGTGCGTTGACGTCATGACGCGGAAGTACATATCGTGGCAGACGAGTCAAACTGTCATTCGCGTAAAACGTTTTAGTTTATACAATGCTTTCCTAAACAAACGGGACCCAGAGTATATGCAAACATTAACAGTCTTAGTTGCCAATAGATAAAATCGTCACCCTATGTTTGTCTATACGCAGTACAGGATTTTACCAACCCGAAGCCAGCCGTATCCCACGGCTGGCTTCGGGTAGGTAAAAACCTGCACTACGTGAGCAGACACGGGGTAATTAAGAGCACAAAGCTACTGGCAACAGTTTGGGTTAAAATGTATATAATTTTCTTGTTATTTCGAATAACATAGGTGGAATTGGACCCCTCATAAACATTCAACGTATAGTCGCATCAGCACATATTTTTATTATGTTATGAAGTATATTTAACAGAAATCAATATTGTTCAAAGAAAAGGACCTGGTACAAATACCTTTGTCACATTACCGGTCACAAAATCCAAAATTCCATTTTGGGCATCATGTTGAGTGTTTTATGTGGTGGTGGTGATACTGGTGGTGGTATGAAAATCCATTGAAGTCTCATCCACTCTCTAACAAGTTTTGTCTATCTTTTACTCAATGGATTCCTATTGATTGGGAACGTGGTGTCTCAGTAGTTAGAGCATTGGACTTCAACCCGAAAGGTTCCTAACCAGTCGTAACTGCGTTGTGTAATCCCGATTGCCCACGTAGTGTCACGGTGGCGCTGTGTACTAAGGCGTACTGCATGTCGATGATGCACTCGCTTTGAACCAATGCTAGGCCTGTTTGTACGGTACTAGTACGTTGGGAAACTCTGACAGCTACTCCCCGCTGCTCGGCAGTTCTCTCCGGGTACTCCGGCTTCCTCCACCCGTAAAACTGTCCTATATGTCATCCTGTCCGTCGACAGTGTCGTTACACCAAAATAAATAAATAACAACACTGGTTGCTCTTATATTTCCGACTGTTGTTTCCATAAAATTTAATATTCAGAGAGAACATTTAAATCGCAATGTGAATGTTCAATGTTGTGTTAGTTCACGTATATATATTTCTCTGCTGAGCGATACTTTGATCCCGACCCGCGTCATATGCGCTGTTGTCTTGGGCCAGACACGTAAACCAAATTCCCCAAATGGGAGAACAATGCTCTAAAGGTGTACTGCACGTCGATGGTGCAGATTCCTGGTGATAACCTCGTTTTTGCATCGTCAACTAATTGGAGGGAGCTTTTCTTTAAAAGTAAAAGCTTTATTCACTAAATTCAAAACTATTCGTGGTATACAGAACACAATTCGGGTAGAGTACGGGGGTAGGACACAATAACCCTTGGTGGATTGTTTCTGTATTTCACGTACGCTGAAGTCGCATGTGAAATACGGGAAAAACGACACCTCCGGTTTTTTATTCCAGTCTCCGCTACTCCATCCTCGTTGTGGTCTGAATTAATACTGTTGTCTGTAATTCGCCCAGATAGAGGGTTGAAGGCGCAACATTGTTGATTTGAAGACGTTATGTTTTGATAAAAAAAATCCTAATGGGGTTCCGATGACGTGACTGTTTATGACTTGGTTGTCGGTAAGTCGTAAACAACTAACTCTGAACATGATGCATAATTCAGGAACAAATCAGGTAGAGTATTATTGCAATGGCAACTGATGCGTAACAGAACAAATACGGATGTTGACAGAGATCGGCTTAGAGCCAGATCAATACGTTATCAAAACACACAGCTTATCAATGGCAGTATATTGTATAATGCAAAGGATACTGTTAAGTAACTTTATTTGTCATACAACTAGTGGACTGAATGGTAGTTTTTGCACCGAAAAGCCCCATGCAATTTAATTACAAACATGTCGTCCCCTGAGTTCCAATGTGTTCTATGTGCCTACTGGCACATAGAACACATTGGAACTCAGGGGACGATGTGTAGAAACTGTCAATGCCGCGGGGCTTGGTCAGGGATAGTGTGAAACAACAAGTGGAATTTTGAAAGACATGGAATTTATTTATTGGTGCTTAAGGTCACATACTTATGCACAATGGCTAATCGTGACCGTGACAGTTTTACAGGTGGAGGAAGCCTGAATACCCGGAGAGAACCGTCCAGCATCAACGAGCAACTGTCAGGTCCTCAACATTCTAACTCTGTTCAAGTTCCGCTCAAGCAGGGTTACAGCGGTTGAAGACATGTACCATCGACGTGTAGTACGCCTTAGTACACGGCGTCATCGTTCCCCCATGTAGGCAACCGGAATAAAATGCCTTGCCCAAGGACACAACGCGGGTTGTCCCGGGCGGGGATCGAACTCGGGACCTCTAGTATAGAAGTCCAGCAGTCAACCATTGAGACACCGCGCTTCCCGAAAGACATTGAGTATTTCTGCTGGAATAGCCACCAAATTTAGAAAAGTGAGAACTTAATGGGAGTGATCGCTGAGCTGTTTTATTGGAAGGCCCAAAGTATTTTAAAAGTTGGAAATTGTTTACGGATGAGCTACGCTAGAGGTTTGATCACACTTTGATGAGAATTTAAAGGAAAAGGGCCTGGTGGGAACCCCTGGAAGTGAAACAGTGCGTTTTACTGTGGTAAACAAGCTTTGTTTTGCCGGTAAAATAGGACCCAGTAACCAATGCTTGGAGTGGCAACATGGGTATCAAAACTGACTTGCATTGACTAAACTTTACTTTATCTCCATGCTGCGGTCACAATTAGTCATTGTGCAGAAATATATGATCCTAAACATAAATAAATAAATAAATAAATAAATAAATAAATAAATAAATAAATAAATAAATAAATAAATAACATGAGTTGCATGACGGTTATGTGTGTTAGACGTATACGTGACAAAGAGTTGCGAGGTAGGCCTATCATGAAATACTTTGTACCCGAGTGCTGACAAAAGAGTGAAAGAGAATTTGGGTTGACCAATGATACATCACTTGGAGTGTTGGTGGCGGTCTTCTTTCTTGAATTAGGGGGGGGGGGGGTTAACAAAGGCAAAGATAAACTAATTTTATCCTGTCTAGCATAAACGTCTGAGAATTTCATTTCAGTTAAGACAAGCTGTACATATAATATATTGTATTTTTGTATATTGGTAAATAAACATATCATATCATAAAGTTGAGGTCTATACACGGCCAACAGAGTGATCTCCCTTTTGTTCATCTACAAAATTGGCCGCAGACGATAGCCCCTTCACGTTAAAAATGAATTCTATCGTAATTTTTGTCGCTAATTAGGGATATAGGGAATAGTTGGTAACAAAGTGAATTTGTTACACAGCTTGTGAATGTCCTTATATGGTATACTTGTGTCAGTAAATTTCATTTTGGGCTCGAATTAAGGTCTGGCGAACGTTCGCGGTTTCGAATCTGTTCACTGAATCAATTCGATTATTCGAAACAAATTCGAATCTCGGCGAGTACTGGATTTCGCGCGTTTTTTATTGCCGCCTTTCTGAAAATGACAACTCATCGAGCTGTTTTCTGAAGAACGGCAATGCCTATTTAGAAAACACAAATTTGATGAGAAATCTCCTATAAAATTGCCATTTAAAGCGATAGCAAAGATTATGCTACGTCTATTCTGCGCTGGGAACATCGCCCCTTGTGTGGAACAAGGCACCATCTGCAATGCTTGAGCATTGCAGATGGCGTCTTGTTCCACCCAAGGGACGATACATGGCTTTTTCTTCGTCCACTCTGGTGATAGGTGGTCAATTCTCGCTTGGATTTATTGTCCTGTTAAGATAACTTCAGGGTGTTTTGTCACCACTAGAAGATTAAGAAAAGAAAATGTTCGAACTCTGTTTGGTGGTGATATATTCAAAGCGATCGCTTTGAGTAATGTGAAGGACAATGCGCCCGAACCCCGACATTTTCGGCTCTAAGCAATGAAAGTATGTTGCGCATATCAGGTCTATGCACTGCACCATGCCGAAATTTTTCCCTAGTAACCCTTGGAAGAGACGCAGTGCTTGTATACTGTGGTAAACAAGCTTTCTTTTACTGGTAAAATAGGATCCAGTCACCAAAGGTTCTTATGAACGTCCTCTGAAATGGGCAATATGAGTGCAACTAATAGACTAAACTTGACTTTATCTCATGTTGCGCTCACGATTAGTCATTGTGCAGAAATGTGACATCAAACATAACACGGTGCTTCATTAATTAAAATTTTGCTGATTATGATTTTCATTAACTGGTAAACGCATGCGTGGATATCACAACCTTCGCGTGAATTATCACCAGTCCACGACTACTGTACCTTATACTCTATTAGGACACAAACAAACCGAAGAACTCACAATATTCGACCTCACAACAAATGATACTACCGATCGATACACATGGTAATTAGATGAGCATTACTGTATTCTCTGAAACTATTGAAGAAGGACTATTATTTTCTAACTACCACGTTTCCATTAGTAAAGAAGTTTGCTAATGATAAACCATCCCTCCCCGTTCATTAAAACTCCCAATCAAGCACACTTCATCGCAATTAAGAATACATTCATTAAATGTTAATTTGTGTCCAGTGTAGCCGTACTCACATCGCCCGTGTCCTATTTCTTTGGATCACCAACTACGGACTGCATGTACGATAAGCCGAATATATAGTTCACAAAAAAGTGTTGAACCATCTCCAGATTTCCAAGTTTTTGAAAAATAAATCTCGCCTAATGTTTCATGTAATGTATGAAATGAATTAATTTGAAGTTTTTCTAAGTGCATCCTTGACCACCACAACGGTCAATAAGTAAACCGGGGCCCAGCACTATGAAACTTTTACAATTGTATTTTCTAGAATTGTATTATCTAGTAAAGACTTTAAATGGGTTGAAAAGAAGCATTAGCATTTTCAATGATGTGGCAATTTGCCAGTTGGCAAATTGCCATATCTTTTAAAATACTAATGACTCATTTTAGTCAGTAATATTAATAAGCAGAAAATACAATTCTAGAAAATACATTTGTAAAAGTTTTATAGTATTGGTCCCGGATGTAAAATTTTGATATTCTAAATTTCAAAATCATGCAGACTGAGTGTCGTTTAGACATGGCGCCGCGTCGACTAATGTCGCTATGACCGAATGTCGTGCAGACTATCAGTCATGTGGACAGAATGTCGTATCGACGAACTATCGTGTAGACGATTTGTTTATAGACGATCCGTCATAGACCCCTATATGCATGTGATGTCAACCTAGCTGGAGGTATTCATGGACTTGAACAACGTGACAGCATGCGGTGAGTGACGCCGAGCCGCGTAGAGATGAGGTGTTGCAGTATACTGGTAGATTGGCAGGACAACACCCCTCTCCTGTACAGGAGACCTGATAATAGAATACGAGTCTAAGTGGAATTTGAGAACAATTCAACGATGCGAAAATCCGAATCAGCACGAGTGAAGTCGAATCGAATCGAATCATCGGATCGTTTTCGAATCGAATGGAATATTGAAGCTTCGCATGGCTCTGCATTCTTGTCCAGGAATAAGATCAAATTTCAAGATTTAGTTCGAACTCACATTCCCAAGGCACTCAATCCCAATTGCCCACGTGGGTTCACGGCGGCATTGTGTACTATGGTCGTACAGCACATCGATGGTGTGCCTGTCTTCAACCAATGCAAACTCAGCTTTTGTGGAGTTAGTACGTTAGGTGAGTCTGAAAGCTGCTCGCCGTTGCTCGGTGGTTCTCACTGGGTACACCGCATTCCTCCACCAGTGAAACTGTTCGACACGAGGTGACCCTGGCAGTCGAAAGTGTCCTTAAATTCCAATAAATGAATACTCTCATTCACAATATGAGGCAGATATGTCTAGAGTGGTTTTTACAAGCCAGGGGTGGACAGTCCTGATACAGGCTAGAAAAAAGTTTTGGATACAGACCATTTGTGCACATGAATCTTGATTTACAGTGTCATGAAAATTGATTTTCGATAAAGACACCTCCCTTGAAATTATTACACCGAAGAGGAAGGTCCAATTAAGAAGCAAGTAACTGTTGTGAAAACACCAATAATATCTGCAGAAAAGGCAAGTTTCCTTTTGATACTTTTAATAAACGAAAACAACACACAGCTCTCGGAGCTGCCTGTTGTTTTCGTATATTAAAAGTAACACAAGGAAATTTGGCTTCTTACGGCAAGCTAATTAATGAAGAGCTACTTCACAGATATTATGTCATTAACCCTTTACCTAACACGAACGGTAGACGACATTTGCAAATAAAATTCTTGAATAACGCTTTTTTTTGCGTCAAACATTTTTGTTACGACGAACGCCCATTTTGTAACAAAGCAAACTCGCTCAGCACTTTTGTTACAACATTGGAAGAGATATACGAGAAGGTTAACTCCCCCTGATGTCATAAAACATTGAGAAACTTTAGCACTGAGGGAATGGGAATTTCTTTTAAACACTGACATTTCGAAATGTTAGCGAATTTGTGTGATCGATGTGGGCATCATTTCACAAACTTCGATCACATTCCTGTAGAGTAGTGTCAAAATAGAGAAGATGGATTTTAACATTGTTTTCCTCAATCAGTTTCAATCATGACTCTCTGCTGAAACCCATTTAAAAAGAATAAAATGGCGTTTTCACCATTTTTTGATGTTCTGTAACTTTTTCTGTTACAGGACGAGACATGACGTGACGAGACGAGAAGAGACGAGAGATAGATATTTTTTGATATCAAGCTTCCTCGGGAGTGATAGAGTCAAATGGGCGAAAACACTGCTGGGAATTACTTTAGGCAGAACCATAATGTCCAACCCATATAACGCTGTTGGTAATCGTGAAAACACTGAACCCTCTTCTCTCCATGAACTTTCTGGCGGAAGTAACTTAGTCTGGTATGCAACCTCGTTTAAAGCTGTCAACGTTGTTCAAAGAAATTGTCTCGGATAATACGTGGTCTCTCTCTCTCTCTCTCTCTCTCTCTCGGGGGGGGGTGAGTGGGGGGGGGGCAGTCTGTGGTCCCACCCAAGATTAAGTTTTTCACAGCCAGTCAGTTGAACTGAACCGAAAGTCGTGTACAGAAAGGTTATTACAAAAATGTGGAGAGAGAGTTTCGATTGGATTGCGACTGGGGAACCCCGCTTGTCACCGCGAATCCGGTTGGACGGTTGAAAGTCTGAGTTGGTCGTCGGTGTTGACTAAACCACATACACATTTTCTTCTACGCATATGTACCATTATTAGACCATGACTTACACATACTTACTAGGAGTTTTTAACAGGGATGGCACCGGGGGAGGGGGGGTCAGGGGGCTACCCTTTCCAACCGCCGGGAAGGATTAGACCCCTCTCCCCTCCTCGTCGGGGAAATCGGCCAAGTTAGTCGGTAAGATAGAATTATGCGAACACCATCAAGATAGAGACAATTCTCCCGAAGACCTGATACAGGTGCACAATGAGAATAAACCGACATATAATTACTGTGGCATAGGCAGAGTTAATTACATTGTGAGAGTTCTGATGACAGAAAGTTTGATCCACAAACGAGTAATCGTTATATCGTATATCGTTATACCGTACGTAATTTCTCACACTGGGCTGAACCATGGTCGGCCCAGTAGTTGCGAAAACTCTCTAGCCCCCACCCCAACCCCTGACGGAGATCGTAATCCCCTCGTCAAGGAAATCCTGACACCACCCCTGGTATTCAAGTGCTTCAATATAAGGTTAGTCTAACTGATCTTGTCCAGAAAGTTGATTTAAACAAATATAGTTGCATTTGGTCAATGAATTCCATGTTGCTCAACTCTGACTTTTACCATTACCCAACCCTTGAAAATGGCTGAAGCGGAAAATAGACCGATCCAAGTCAAGAAATGTGGTATAAAAACAACAAAACGGAAATATGAAGTATCTGTGAATCTTCTGACATACCATTATAATATATGTCGTGACATAGGCCTAAAAAAAGTTTTTAAAAAATGTATCGCTTAAAAAAACCCACACCATAACCCCCCCCCCCCCCCCCACCCACCCCCGCATGGTCCTTTTGGCTGCCGCATACTCTCTTTTTATTACCAATGCAAACTTAAAAAAAGTAAGAATTAAATGGTTTATGTCTGAAATTTTACCCAAGTTAATACAATTGATAAATATGTCCCTTGAGTGCAACAAGGCTTTGCAGTGCTTTAGCAGTGCGAACCCAACTTGCACTAAAGGGACGAAATACACCACCACCCATGCTATTCTGTAGATTATGAGGCCAAAAACATAAAACAAAACAAGAACATGACCTGTTGATGGCAAAGAAATAATTACGAAAATAAAAAATAAAATAAAAAAACGCCCGCCCACATGCAATGTTACAAAAAAATGGCATGAGAAACAGAAGATTTACTTTGTGGGGCCTTATTTAAGAATTATTATGTTATTTTCATATTCCATGAACAGAAATAAGAGAAGGGATTCAGAGCCAGATCCGTTGGCAATATGTCTGTTGGGAAAAGATGTGACCGCGACATGACTCGTCCCCTGAGTTCCAATGTGTTCTATGTGCCTACTGGCACATAGAACACATTGGAACTCAGGGGACCATGTGCAGCAGTTTATTAGTTAAATGCATGGAGAAACCCGTAGAAATAAGATACAGAATTCAGTGCGTTAGTGGCACCTGATCAGTTGAAGAAAATTACGAATACATACTAATTTTTCAAAAATAAAAATCTAAGTGTGTTTGCTTTTTCCCCCAACCCATTCCCTTTCCGGTACCGCCGCCACTGCATCAGCGGAAAGAGGGTATACCTTATTTTTCAAGGTTCCGGAACATCGCGCGTCCATTTACTGAAATGCTTCAATAATTCTTGATAACTAAAGAGGTCTCGTTACCGTCAACAGTATAATTGAATGTCGCCTTCTTCAGGCAGATATTGAATACATTTTCTACTTTAAATAGTCGCATTGTTGACTGGAAGTTTAATGACGTCATTACATATAACTCCTTTTGTAATTAATGGCATTGTTGTCTTGGCGATTTCAATAGGAATGGGAAATCGATTACGCATCATTGTTTGAGATAACACTCGGATAGAAAGAAAAAAAAATATTTCTTTAAAATATTTCTGAAACAGTATGAGTGAATTTTGAAACGATCGCATTCACTCATACTGCAGCATGCATTAAGAAATGCATGTTACTGAATCACGTCTGATGATGATAAGGTTGATGAAAAAGCTGTAAGAAAGGTTATCACTAATTATATTGTCGTTAAGGCCTAACAAAGTTACAAATCTGTTTTTCAGGCCCTTCCACATGGCCCCTTTGGCTGCCGCGTGCTCTCTTTTTATAGCGAATGCAAACTTTAAAAAAATAAAAATGAAATGGTTTATGTCTGATATTTTATCCAAGTTAATAAAATTAATAAATTTGTCCCTTGAGTGCAACAAGACTTTGCAATGCTTCAGCATTGCAAAGCCTTGTTGCACTCAATGGACGAAATACACCACCACACATGCTATTCTGTGGATTATGAGGCCTAAAATATAAAACAAACCAAGAACGTGAACTTTTGATGGCAAATATTTAAATACAAAAATACAAAAATAAAATAAAAAACCGCCCACCCACATGCAATTTTACAAAAAAATGGCAAAGACATAATTACAAAAATAAAAAAAATAATAAAAAAAACACCCACCCACATCTAATTTTACAAAACGTGGCCTGTGGAGGCCTAACTTATTTGGGTTTTTTTCAAAGCACTTTCCAATGGCTGTCCCGTAGCAGTTTTACCATTCCTTGCACAGCATTTATGTTGGTCCTTGGTATAAGCTAGGTTGCTCGTGTGTCTCGCGAAGAAAACGTCCACTGTCTGATAACACGTTTCGTTAAATGGACAGTTAGGCATATGTTCCCAGAACCGGCACATAAACAAAATTTGCAGTGTTGGCTTAAAATGGTGCACAGACTGCAGCAACCACACCCCAGTCCGTATTAATAACGATAAAACTGGTACAGGTCAGCCAACAAAAGAGTCTATATTCTCGCACATTTACCTCCTAGAAATCCATATTGTAGTCGGAAATAATAACACTCAGAAAACGGTCGGGCCCTTTTGGGTAATTTCAATATGAACTTTGGTTTTATTTTTTTTTTTTATTATTTATTTATTTATTTATTTATTTATTTATTGTTTGGTTTCTGTTTGTTTGTTTGTTGTTTTGTTTTGGGTTTTTCTTTGTTTGTAACAAAAAATAACACACAACTTTTGTGTTTTTTGAGTGCATTCTAATTACACTTGGGACAGTCTTGGAAATCAAGTTGCGAAATGTTCACAGTTATTCTGTTTACCCGAAAAAACAGCACCAGAATAAACTCAAAAACGCCATCGCTCAATACAAAGAGTATCAGTTAGTTGATCATTTGCCTAACACGAAAGGAAGACGACGCATGCAAACAGAATTTTTCAATCAATAGTCTTTTCTTTGTTTGTTTGCGGTGAAGGCGTGGCTTGTGGCCTCTCATTGGATCGAGCTCATTGAACTAGTCCCGGTGGGGGGTCGCGAGCAATGCGGATTTTTGTGAATAGTACAGACCGGTCAAGATAGTGACATTGGGTAGTGGGCCAACAATTGATATAAATAATTTCGAAGTAGCAATGCATCTAGTTCTCTATTATTAGTTTTCCTCCCCCCCCCCCTATACGTGAAACATACGCGTGTCCCGGGTGAGACAGCAGGGTGGGATATCTCTATCTCAACCACCCCACGTCACATATTCATTTGCATATTTTATTAGGTCGATGGAATTATTTCATCATCGTCTGCACAATTGTAAATAAACTGTAAATTGTGTTCGTTTATTACCTATTTATCTGTTCCTTGTTGATATAGACTCAATATTTAATTATTATTCAAATATTAAACTTGATTTGTTTCAACCCCATGTTTCTCTGAAGATTTAATGATATCACTGTGCGAATTTATCGATCGACTAGTAATCTCACAATGCCCTTTACATTACAGTTTGACACGCGCAAATTCATTAACCCCTTAACGGACAGTGTTACAAATCAATGTTATAGTATATGCCTATGGTATATACCTAACTTTTGTACGATCTTTCAGATGAAATTGTTCGTTTTTTCGAAAGGACTACGACTTGATAAATTGGGTATGTCAGCACGTGACCGCCAATTATCTATAATGATGTAATCCTCGTGTGTGGGTAGAAAACTCATCGTCGACTAGTCTGAAGGTGGGAATGGGGAAATCTCACCCGAGGCGCAAGATATTTGAACCAGACCCTCGGCAAGCCTCGGGTCTGGTTCAAATATCTTGCCCCGAGGGTGAGATTTCCCAATCCCACCTCCAGACTCATCCGGGATCATACTATTACAACGTCGATCCTTTTCCCCTATTCTTATCCTTTTTCCATGTAAAAGTTTGATGTATCTCATGTAGCAAAATGTATAGGTTTGAGTGTAAAAATGTAACTGTAATTCATCAGTTAAATTCGACCTCGTTGTTCTTTCTTAACCCGTAATTTGATTGGCTCTTATCGTTTTTTATGTTTGGAAGCTGGTTAATTAGAACATGTCTGTATTCACGCTATGCGCGAGTAACTGCGCTAAACCTACCATATCACAGATCGAACACACTCCTAAGTTGTTTTCTGTGGCAACGGTTGTCAGCGTCCGCGTTTTCGAAATACACCTTGCAAATTCGATCATTGAAAATAGACCGAGATCGAAAATAACATTTTTTTTATTGTTTTTCTTCAAATAAAAGTTTTTCACTTCTAACGATGACAGGAATTACAATGGAGATAAACGTCTCTTGTTTCGTTAGACATTCGGGAATTTGCCTATGGAAAACCATTTGTTAACTCGCCCCTTCGGGGCTCATTAACAAATGGTTTTCCATAGTCAAATTCCCGAATGTCTAACAAAACAAGAGACGTTTATCTCCTAAAAGTAAAATGTAAATGAAATGTTACGCAATCAATGTGCACTGTTCAAAACTTCGATTTGGTATGGTTTTTCAAGCCCATAGCACGTGGTTGTGCCCCGGATGTTTTTTTGTGTGTTTTTTTTTATTATTAGGGTTTAACGATACATTAACAGCCAGGGTCATATCATGTCGGCGACAGTCTTACGGATGGAGGACGCCGGAGTACCCGGAGAGAACCACCAAGCAACGACGAGCAGGTCAGCTCTCCAACATCGTAACTCTGAACTCTGCACCGCGGCACAGGCAGGGTTAGATTGGTTGAAGACATGCGCACCATCGACATGCAGTACGCCTTAGTACACAGCGTCATCGTGTCCCCATGCAGGCAATCGGGGTTAAGTGCCTTGCCCAAAGACACAACGCGGGAGCAGGAATCAGTCACTGAAATGGTCACCCATCCAACTACTAACCGCGCTCGGCGTTGCTTAACTTCGGTGATCTGACGAGAACCGGTTACCGCGACGCCACCGCGCCCCCGTGCCCCGGATGTACGCTTTGTTGAAAAAATCTGTTGAAAGTGTGCTACGTGACACGTGGTCATGGTTGACTGAACGTAAACCAAAGCACACCGAAGTAGCTATGTGTCAAATTTTACTACATTTGTTCTGCGGATAAAAAATTGTATTACCAAAACTGAACTTGCGTTTCTTTTTTTCCGTCAGTATATATGCGATTACCTTTTCAGCCAGTTTGGTTGAGGTGTGATAAATGAAACTAATGTTATTGTCAGAAAACCAAATTTGCTATGCTATTTTTAGTAATAAGGGATCTTAACCTTTGACCGACAAACCTGAAAATATTCTCTGTCCGTGTGGTATCGACACGATATGTTCGGAGAACCTGTGTTGAATAGAACTAACCTTATTGCACGGAACTCACTTGTTGTTGCTCGCCCGCCAGTCTTCATCAAACTATTAGTTGTCTTTGTTCGACAACAAAGGTTAATCGAAGTTCCCTTCTGCTCAATCGAAAGATTCTATCAATATTTAATGTTTATTGATTCATCAGATGAATAAACCGGATCTGAAAATTGACAAGCGGCCTCTGGTTAAAGTTGTGTCAGCTGCACTGTCACAAGGGAAAACAGGTCTGAATGACTTCAAGGGGATGATCTATCGTTGTGACTGATTTACATATTAATATTACAAAAAATTACGATGTTTGTTGAAATAAACTTTTGAAGCGTGTAAGTGCGAATAAATGATTACAGTCGCTGAATTTCATCAATGAAATTCCGAAGAAGTCGCTGGGAACACGGTGGCTCAGTGGCTATGGCATTGAACTTCAAAACCGAAGCGTTCACAATTCGATCACCGCCAGGGGTGACTGCGTTGTTCATTGCACAAGACACTTAATTTCGATTGCCCACGTGGGGGCACATTGGCGTCGTGTATTGGGGTGTACTGCTCGTCGATGGTGCACTTGTCTTCAACCAATGCTAACCCTGCTTGTACTGAGTTAGTACGCTGGGGATTTTGACAGTGGCGCGCCGTTGCTCGGTGGTTCTATCCGGGTACTCCGGGTTCCCCCACCCGTAAAACTGTCCAACGACACGAGGTGACCCTGGCTGTCGAAAGTGTCGTTAAAATCCGCTAGATAAATAAATAAATAAATAAATAAATAAATAAATAAATAGGGACTTCGCTACAATATCACTTGAAAATCCACCCGAAGAGTAATAATATAGAAGTTGAAAGTGTTGCATGCCGATTGTGATGATCAAACTTCAGAACCGACATGACATGTCTCTGGCTTTAGAAAGTGTCATAAAACCCCTAAAATAAAATAATTTTCTACCAAACACAACAATCCGGTGAGTAGGCTTGGGTGCGGCACGCAGTTCTTGACAACTCTGGTACTCGCGCTGTCCACCGAGGGCATCAAGGCGCTATCTGTATATGGCGCTTTCGTGTGCTCAGGTACTGGAATTCTACTTTACTGATATGGGAACCAATTCTTTAACCCTTTGAGACTTTAATTATCCTGACGTTCAAACGTCACTGGGAATTCATTTTCTTTAACATTTTTCAAAATGCGACGTCAGACGTCAGAAAGTACAAATAATATTTTTCACATTAGTGATTAACTGGTTGAAGGCTAGATTATTTTTGGTGGTCTGAATTTGTTATTCAAAACTTGTTTTATTACAAATTATTGGAGAGTGCCCGCAGGCACTCTCCAATAATTTGTAATAAAACTAATTTATATAAACAAAATATTATTTGTGTTTGACTGAATATGAAATATAAACAAGCAAAGTGTTGGCTTTGGCTCTGGTATCCTCATGTTTTGAAAGCCCTGATAGTGGCTTCTAGCACTCAACCAGTTAAGAAGTCTTGACAGCAGGATTATATTAGTATTTTAAGCTGCGATAACATTTGGCTCAACGGTTGTCACTGAGCACTATTCTAGAGAAAATAGGAATTGATGTTAAAACTTTAAAAAATCGAAAAATAATAACGAAACAAATGACAATAAACTTGTGATCAACGCGCAGTTTGGTTTCGTACATCACAAGACGTACAGAAGTATCAAAGGGTTAACGTGGGTGGCATGGGTATAAACTGTTGGGTAAACATGACTATATAATTATGCTGAGATCATGTTATAGTCACGGATGGTGCGTGTTTCCTTTACCCTTCTAGCCTGGTGTGCATAAATGTTTGCTCAAAGAGAAAATTGATAGTGGGCGAGTAGACGATATAAAGAGCAAAAAATCTGAAACGAGGTCCGTAATAATTTAATCCAACAGTTCGACAGAACTTCCCAACAAATCAGGATGGTTTCGCTCATTTTGCCATTGACAGTATTGACTGAAATCTGAAATGATACCTCCCAGAGCGCTGGTGTTGAAAGGGTTAAACAACGACAAGCAGCAAACCTAACAAAATATGAAAATACGTTTGTCATTAACAACTCCCAAATAGCTTGCCTACAATGTTGGTTGCGAAACTCAAGTGTTTGACGCGTGGTCAGACAAATCGGGTGGAATGAACGGCGCTATCCCACCAATATTTGCTGGAAATTTAGTGATCTGTCGATTGTTTTTCTTGCCTGTGGGGCCATTTCCATAACAAATAGAAGCAAAAGCAAGGTGCGAGTTGAATAAAAACGTAATGAGTTTTCACCATCATTTTCTATTCCAAACCTATCTGAAAAATAGAAGGTAGCGGGATTTCATTTAATCTTTCGGACTTTCGTGTTTCAAACATTCTCTTACAAAAGGGTCGATACCCATTATAGGATAGATGGGGACGACACTATGAATCTTTCGTCATATCGTGGCACAGTAGCCAGCGCGTTTCACACCTTCTTGTAGCTGCCGTAAGGAAAGTGAACCAAGAACTCGTGAGAACGTTATCTAATAAGCTGGATTTCAGCCATCGTTTTTTTTGACGATGGGTAATGACCCAGTGGTTCAGGTGTTGGACTCCTGATTTCCAAGCGGGATTATCGACGGTTCGATTCCCGGCCACGGATAAAAAATCAACATTTCAAGTTCTTCGAAAATATTATTGTGTCCTTGAATATACATGCACAGGCCCGCGCAAGTCTTCTTCTGAGACCAACCACAGCACGTTCAACGTACTGTGGCCAGCGGGTTTCATACTTCCATATAGCTGTCGTAAAGAGAGTGGACGAATTATTTATAAGGACATCATCTGATAAGCTGGATTTCAGCCATCTTTTTTGACGGTGTGCAAAGGTACAATGGTTTAGATGTTGGACAATAGCATACACGTGGGTGTTCACACAAGTTTTTTTCTCGTCAGTATTCAAAATGCATATATTAGACTATGTTGAAAATAATAGAACTATCGCACGTACAAAAGGTGATCTGACTGCAGTGATGTAAATGGCGGAGCCGTGTATGGAAACTCTATAATGCAATTAAACACTCTAAATTAAATTATCATAGTTGAAATGAATTATCTGTCGTTTCATTGGAGTTTGAATGCGAGATGGGCGTGTTAACGCCCATCTCGCATTCATACTCCGATAAAGGGACAGATAATTCACTTCAGTTCGTCTGAATGAAAGGTCGCTCAAATATTTATCATTTGTTAACAGACATATATAGTGAAAAGCATTGTTACGCAACCTAGATTCATCAAAGTATCTCCATTTTTATGGATTGTTTAGTAACGATGAAAAAAATCCCAAAAATATTCTTCAAGATTTTTTGTTGAAAAAAACCCATTTTCACTTGTGGTTCTCATTTTCAGAGATCACATCATTTCCGAATGCCTCATTAATATTGAATTGTCCATTTAATTACAGATATGCAGAGATGTCCAGTTGTGTTCCTTGTAATTTTCAATGGTGTGTGGGAAGCTGCATGAGTGGATCTAGGATTCAGAACCAATTGTGTTGAACATATCCACAGAATTCAGAGAAAGAGACAAGAGGTTACCACTGCCAACTCATTTTTATGAACAAAAGTTGTTTTGCCGTACTCAACAATTTTTCAATTCAAAATTCTTGTGACCCGTCGATTAATTACTCCCCCATTATTGAATTCCCACATGTATAGACATTTCTGTCCGCAAAACATTCAGTATAGTCATTTAATGTAATATATTTTGTTTGACAGAGCTCAAACAAGATATAATAGAATAAATACGCAGTTTATAACTAGAAGTTATGATATTTACCCAGTTTATGTTAATTGAATATTTTCCTTTTGCAAAAGTGTCTATTCAATTAACACACTTCGACGGTTATACCTTCTTCTTGTCTGAACAGTTGGAAAAGAAAGTGTTTCTTTTGTGTTTCCACAAAAAGTGTACAGTTCAGTTTCTGACAGTCTTAATTTACGAAAATCATTTTTTGTATATAGAAGTCCATGTTAAATTTTAAACTGCAAATTAGGTAAATTATACCATTCTACCATTAGCGATGGAAAAATAATTTTAAATATTGAATTCCAAACAATCGATGTTTGGATAATTTTCCCATGTTTATCAACCTTCAATATATTTTTCTCTGCTCTTTCCGGAATTTCTTAGAATTTGCAATGCAACTGACTAATTTGATTTCCTTAAAAAAAATTCCGGCTTTGGGGGTTTATTTACTCAAAATTGTTCAAGCTTTAGGGGCACTACGATTATAGAAAGTCACACCCAGCTGCAGTAAGGTCGCCAAGGACTAGTCGTAATCCACGCGTGGGCAGTTAAGTCCACGCATGTGATTACCAGGTAACAAAAATCACCATCAGCAACATTTCAATAAATGAAGCACCGGGTTGTACCTGTACAACCCGGTGCTTCATTAATTAAATTTTTTGATGATTATTCCCACAATTACTGCGCGAAATCTAACATTATTGCGTCCGTGGAAATATTTCCCACCCGTGGAAAGTGACCTGTCAACGGATGCCGTACTGTATGCGTTAACCCTTTACCCACCGCAGACGATATCAAAATTTATTATTTTAAATATATTTTTTTTAATTTTTTCAAAAAATTTCAACAAAACCATATCATGTGACCCCTCACTGGAACGAGCTCAATGAGCTCGTTCCAATGAGGGGTTACATGATATGTTTTTTTGAAATATTTTGAAAAATTAAATTTTTTCAACTGCTCAATTTGCATATTAGGCGGACGGATGCGGGCGATTCGTTAGGTGAAGGGTTAAGTACCACTGATGTAGAATACTTTGTGAAAAATTAAATTTCCCTGCCCTTTAGATGCATTCTGATTGTGCACGGATACCAGAAGCAATGCTTTCGAACATTATTTATTTATTTATTTATTTATTTATTTATTTATTTATTGGTGTTTAAGGTCACATACTTATGCACAATGGCTAATCATGGCCGTGATAGTTTTACGGGTGGAGGAAGCCGGAGTACCCGGAGAGAACCACCGAGCAACGGCGAGCAACTGTCAGCTCCCCAACATACCAATTCCACAAAAGCAGGGTTACCATTGGTTGAAGACAGGTGCACCATCGACGTGCAGTGCGCCTTAGTACACAGCGTCACCGTGGCCCCACGTGGGTAATGGGGGTGAAGTGTCTTGCCCAAGGACACAACGCGGTTGCCGCAGGTGGGATTCGAACCGAGGACCTCTCGGCTTGCAGCCTGCACCTCTACCAACTGAGCCACCGCGCCTCTCTCGAACCTATATTGCATCCAGTGAACGTACGCAGAAAGAAATGGGTAAAACTAAGGCATCACTTTGTTCTGTGGGTGTTAGATATTGCTTAATGGTTGGAAAATTGAATACTTAATGTAATCTCTTACAATAAAAGGATGGTAAGAAAAGGTACATGCGATATTGGCAATCAAAAAATAGTAAAACTGACAAGCACATAAAAAGTGATGTCATCAATTTTTAATTTTTAATTATAACACACAACGGAACACTTCAAAACTTTAGAAAAAGACAATTTATTACAATGTATTGACAGCTAGCATTCTCTTTTAAAGTGCATTGGGGATTTGAAGTATCTTTCATCTAAGTAACAATTAACATTCCTTTAATACTTTCAATGTGTAAGGTTTTTAATGTCATGAAATGTACTGATATTGTTGTATGGTATCTCAGAACGAGGCTATGTCGTCAGAGCGATGGTAAATTCAGAATATATATTCAGTGTGTCAAAATTAATGGGTTTTTTTTTTTATCTCAGAGTAGGATTAAATTTTTAACCAGCGAGCCTTGGATTCAAAATATATTTTAACACAATATATTTGCTCTATTTATTCCAAAACGTTTTTATATTATCTCTGGGTCGAGGCGCGATGGTTCTCTGTTAGAGCTGCGGACTTCAGATATCAAGATCCTAGGTTAGATCGTGATCGGAATCATCTGCGCTGTGTACTTGCACAAGACACTTTATCTCAATTACTCAAATTTGGGAGTGCGATGGACCAGTAGTTACGGCATTGGACTCAAAACCGAAAGGTCCACGGTTCGATCTATCCGCCTGGGGTAACTGCGTTGTGTACATGGGCACGGCACTTAATCCCGATTGCCCACGTGTGGGCACGCTAGCGTTGTGTACACTCAGGCGTACTGCACGCTAATGATGCATTTGTCTTCAACCAATACTGACCCTGCTGCTTGTGCGGAGTTAGTACGTTGAGGAGCTTGCCGCTGCTCGGTGGTTCTCTTTGGGTATTCCGGCTTCCTCAACACGTAAAACTGTCCGACGTGGGGCTGTCGAAAGTGTCTTTAAACCTCAACAAATAAATAAATAAATAAACGAATAAATAAATAAATAAATAAATAAATAAATAAATAAATAAATAAATAAATAAATATAGAGGATCTCAAACGAGTGATGTTTGGATATAAGATTTTTTGAAACGAGTTTGATGAATTTGATTCACAACGAGCCTTTAGGCGAGTTGTGAATCGAATTCATCGAACGAGTTTCAAAAAATCTTATATCCAAACATCACGAGTTAAAGATTCTGTATATCACATGAATTTTCGAATATTTTTTACACTTTTTATTCAATTCATTGTCGCTAAATTCTCCCAAAACAACCGACAATCAGTTCGTTGGCTCAGACGCTTCACACCATGACGTCATGAATGCGCTTTACTTGCACCTGTTGTCGTAATTGACGTCATGTGATCTACGCACAAGAATACAATGCTGCTGCTATGGGACCATGCGCCGATTAGACACTAGCTGATAATCAGGAAACAAGACATGGGTTGTTACGTCGAAATTAACGACGTTTCATGTGATATAAATAAATAAATAAATAAATAAATAAATAAATAAATAAATAAATAAATAAATAAATAAACTGAAGCACGACGGCTCAGTCTGCTAAGGCCTTCTGCACGTTGAGGGTACACATACCTTTAATCGTTTTTATTTAGAACTAAATGAATATGACAATTTATTCGGACAAATGGCCTTGAATTGATCGATCGAAACAACGCACGTCGAATAGTTTCTTTCACCATTTATTACTGGGACGACCCGCATTGTGTCCTTGGGCAAGGCACTTTATCCCGGTTGCCTATATGGGGACACGATGACACCGTGTACTAAGGCGTACTACACGTCGATACTGCACATGTCTTCAACCGCTGTAACCCTGCTTGAGCGGAGCTTGAACAGAGTTAGATTGTTGAGGAGCTGACAGTTGCTCGTCGTTGCCCGGTGGTTCTCTCCAGGTACTCCGGCTTCCTTCACCCGTAAAACTATCACGGCCATGATTAGCCAGTGTGCATAAGTATGTGGCCTTAAACACCAATAAATAAATAAATAAATAAATCCATCATTTATTAACGACTCGCGTTGTTTCCTTGGGCAAGGCACTTTATCCCAGTTCCCTACATGGGGACACGATGACGCCGTGTACTAAGGCGTACTATACGTCGATGGTGCACATGTCTTCAACCGCTGTAACCCTGCTTGAGCGGAGCTTGAACAGAGTTAGAATGTTGAGGAGCAGACAGTTGCTGGTCGTTGCTCTGTCGTTCTCTCCGGATCCTCCGGCTTCAGTCACCCGTAAAACTACCACGGCCATGATTAGCCATTGTGCATAAGTATGTGACTTTAAACACCAATAAACAAATAAATAAATTCATATTCATCACTTATTAACGTGAGAATTAAATTCCCAAATCCACTTCTGACCTATCTTATTGTTTAAGAAAACTTCCCGATGTTGCATGTCTCACCCACCCCACCCCCCTCAAACCCAAACTAATAGTCGCTGTTGACAATTATGTAATGATTTTCCGACGTCGCTCACTCTTTCAACAACCAACACACTTTACCCAGTTAACATGTTTGATTTGTACTTTTTCTTCATAACTTTTTTCATAAGCACTTTCAACACTGAATCCTGAATGGGATGACCATATTTTGTATTTATCGGTGATTCAGCACTAATTTAATCCAACAGCCCCACGGGGCCGTCGGGCCCCATGGGGCTGTTGGATTACATTAGTTGTTGTCCCCTTTGATTATGGGTTGCACTCGATGTTCTTTGCTAACCGACCATAGATTTGTTTTGTGCGCAAAAATTTCTGCGCGCCACTTTCAAAACGTTAAAGTACTTCCTGTCGTGACTACCATACAAAAGACATGACTTGATATTATCAGAAAGCAAAGTATTGAAATTCATTAGAGGGTTTTAAGTGTTATATAACCACTGTACCATGTCGAAAAGAAGACTGCCTTGTAAGCATTTAATCAAATACACCTCAACTATGAGGATAAGTACCCCACCGTGATCTAATTATATGTCTGGTACTCGCTAGGTTCCCAAGTTGAACGTGCTCATACGCCCTGCGTTTGAACTGTATTGATAATCGATACCAGCGAATGAAGTGTTTACTCTAGCATGACTAGGGGTGTTATTGCATACATGCACGAAGGGTACAAGTTGTTTACAACCTCCTCGAGCGCCCGTGTGTGTGTGTGTGTGTGTGTGTGTGTGTGTGTGTGTGTGTGTGTGTGTGTGTGTGTGTGTGTGTGTGTGTGTGTGTGTGTGTGTGTGTGTGTGTGTGTGTGTGTGTGTGTGTGTGTGTGTGTGTGTGTGTGTGTGTTTTGTACAGTGTGTGTGTGTGTGTGTGTGTTTTGTACAGTGTGTATGTGGAGGTGGGGGTGGGGGGGGGTGAAGTGTAGATAGGCTGGGTGCACCTTGACTGCGTAAATTGTTTTCTTTTAGTGGCATCAAGACCACGACTGTAAAGCTTGTTTGTTTATTTTGAGATTTAACGATACTTAATTGAACATTCAAGGTCACTTCGTGTCCGGCAGTTTTACTGGTGGAGGAAGTGAGAGTATTCGGAGAGAACCAACGAGCAACTATCAGATTCTGCAACTTACTAACTCTACTGCCGATCTTTCGGTTTAAAGTCCAATCCTCTAACCATTGAGCCACTGTGCTACCATGGATATAAAGTAACAACTTTTTATTGGGATGTTCACGACACTTTTGGGAGCCAGGCTCCCCTTATGTCGTACAGTTTTACGGGTGGAGGAAGTATGCCGTGTACCTGGATAGAACCACCATGCAGCGGCGAGCAACTGTCAGACTCATCAACGTACTAACTCCGCATTAGCAGGGTTAGCAGACAAGTGCACCGTCGACGTGCATTATGTTTCAGTACTCAGAGCCCCTATGCCCATACGTGGGCACTCGGGATTAAGTGTCTTGCCGAAGGACACGACGTAGTTACCCCTGGTGGGGAATGAACCGATGACCTTTCGGTTTGACGTCCAATGCCGTAACCACTGAGTTATTGCCCGGTTAAGTATTATAAATAAAATAAACCGAAAAAATATTAATACTATTAATACAATCTAAGTCGCAATCTGTGGTAGGTGTTTCGGTAGCAAGGCTCTCCCGCGGTACGTAGAAAACATGTTCTATTTTACTTGTAAAATATAACTCGTTAACCAAACGCCTGGTGTCGAAGTCCTCTACGGTATATGCAATTTGCTAAACTTGTCTTTATAACTATGTTTCAGCCACCATGTTGCCATAGATGCTGACAGTTATCATAAGCACCAATAAATAAATAAATGGAAGAAGGACTGCGATGAAAAAGTCTCTCGTCCGATCAACAATGCTGAGTGAAAATCAGACTTGGGGAGTGAGTTTACATCAATTGGTCGTCCACCCGACCATATTTCGTGAAGAGTAAATGAGAAAATTTTATCATCCGTTTTGCTAATTTTAACACAAAAAATGAATTCACAAAAACCTACACCCAATACACGCTGAGAGATAAATCCTTCACTCAAAAAGCTCACAACAATCGATAATATTGTATATTATGACAGGATCTAACATCTTTTCTGGCCATGACACTCACACTTTACAATGGTAAAGCACGATCAATTAATAATGTTCCGGGAGAAGCGCCCATCGTATTCTGTCGCGAACACTGATCTCTATATAGCTGGATTACTGGAACGTCAGTGACAGATGTCGCCACTCAACTTGCCACTTAGTCATAAGATGGTGTCAAGTCAATTAACGTGGTTGATCCTCTCAATACATGACGTTTGTTGACGTGAAAGCTGTTACGCTGTAAGCGTAACAGCTTTCACGTCATTAAACGTCGTGGTGTTTACCAGGCTCGAAAACGAATAAAACTGTACCAACTTTTCAATCTCGACACTTGTTTTTTTTTATCAATAACAACAAAAATGTGTTGTATTACATATTCACCTTTTCATGGACCTACAAGTATATTATTTATAATCTGATTGGCGATTACGAGGCTCGGGAACCAGAAAATCTGTGAGAACTGTGTTGCTGTTGGGCATTGTTTATTTATGGCAACATCCACTCCCATCCACACCAAGATGGTGGCGGTGGAGACACTTTTCTATATATGACCAACGAACGTTGCAGCAATTCATTTGAGTAGAGATCTGTGGTCGCTAACCATAAATCGCGTGTTATCTATTTACATGTTACGTTTATACGTTACGAATCGAAAATATGCCTTTGAGTTTTTTTGAATCCTTGTACACAAATACAATTGTATAGCAGTATGTTCCATAGTATTTTTGTCATTGGAGACTAAATGTCCCAATAAGATTAAATTCCTCGCCCTCTGATTGAACGACAATTCGCATATTTTTTCCATGTTTACTGCTTCGGTAGCATATGTTACCTTTTGACGTCACCACGCGAAATATTTGAAACGAGGTTGCCCATTTCGCAATTATTCCATCAACGGACTAACTTGCAAACCGCTTATTTTTTGTAGATTTTTCACACGTGCAGCAGATGAAGTTCCGGTTTTGAACAAAGATGGAGTGACCTCGACTTTTATTTGATTTATTCATTATTTGTCCAGCGACGACGTGGGGTACACGAGCGGTTTATTATTGGACCTGTGATCGTTAGACGTTGCATTGTTCATTTTCGTGATGTAAGTTACTGGATAGGGGCAAAGTCTTATTGGAACATATGCGTTATTGCGATGAAATGGCGGTAAATGGTCTAAGGTGCGGCTCGACGCGTATGTTCATCCTCGATGCTTCGCGTCTCGGTTGAACATGAGCTTCGGGCCGCAAACTTCAGACCATGTTATCGTTAATTTACCAAATAACTTATAATGTTGTGAGAGGATGCCCTGCCAAACCTTGTTTTTCAAGTATCCAAATTTGGAAAACTGTGTTTGTTTCTCGATCCATTTTGTGATCTTTTATCGGGAAATTGATAAAGTGATTCACAAAATATATAAAGGATATATAAAATGAACTATACAGTTAAAACTAGAAGTCCTGTCACGAGCTGTGTTCTTATCTAGGCTTAATTGCACGTAGGAATTGCGCGCAATTGCCATATCGAATGGCATCCAAAGCATGACAGGTTATCCTGGTTATTCATAGCAAACACAGGCAATGTTTCTGCCAATGGACCTCCGGGTTACCCGGAGGTCCATTGGCTGGAACTTTGCTTGTGCACAGGTCATATATACAGAATTTGATAGCGTCACTATGGTCATAACCCGTAGATTAACGCGCATATCGTTTCTCGTCAGATCACCGAAGTTAAGCAACGTCGAGCCTGGTTAATCCTCGGATAGGTGACCGTCTGAGCGATCGATTCGGACTCCCGCGCTGTGTCCTTGGGCAAGGCACTTAACCCCATTGTCCACATAGGGGCACTATGACGCCATGTACTAAGGCGTACTGCACGCCGATGGTGCGCATGTCTTCAACCAATCTAACTCTGCCTGTGCTGCAGTGCGGAGTTACGATATTGGGGAGCTGGCAGCTGCTCGTCGTTGCTCGGCGGTTATCTCCGGGTACTCCGGCTTCCTCCACCCGTAAAACTGTTACGGTCATGATTAGCCATTGTGCATAAGTATGTGACCTTAAACACCAATAAATAAATAAATAAATAAATAAATAAATAAATAAATAAATAAATAAATAAATAAATAACGCGCAGATCGACGTGCTATTTGTGCTATTTGTGCGCATTTCATGGCAGGATTTCTAGTTTTAACTGTACGAAACTCGTTCAGTAAATAAGGCTTGGGGTGAGATTTTGGAAACTAGTTGGAGATCCTCAAGGTTAAAATACATGGAGAACATCTCGTGTTTTGAGGGGAAGAGGTTGTAAACAACTTGTATCCTTCGTACATGTAAAATAAACATTTGTCGCTGACACGAATAAGATAAATTTTCGGTATCACTCTAAACCACTAGATTTTTTTTCTATTATACGCGTTTCAGAAGAAATTGATAGTTTTCAGCGATAAATCATCAGTAATCATTTTGATTAGGCTTACAATCGAAGAACGAAAGCCGAAAGATGATTGTTGCCTTTTTCCGCCTTGATAAAATATAGTTCCCGTATACTTTAGTTGATATACCTCATAAATGTATGGAATTTTAACATATAGTATATTTAATTTATCCCATAAATGGGCGTTTATTCGAACAAAAAAGCCTTGGATAAATTTTTGCTTTATTCACCTAGGAGCAGCTGCTAGTAAGGTGATAAATTTTCCCGGTAGGTTTAACATTGAAAGAACTTATTCCTATAGTAGAGACGGACTTGTTGGCCTCTGACCTCTACCGCATTTGTGTTGTCGTGACCTGTTTTATGCTTGTGGGAGACATAATGAACCGACGTTTATCAAACGCTGACCGTCGCATAAATTTTTAGTTTTAGAATATATGACACATTTCGACTCAGTCTAACAATAAAACAAACGACAATTAACATGATGATGTTTCATTTTCCAAATTAGGAAAGTGCAAAAAAACAAATGCACGTGTCGTCTACTCTGTTTATAAAAACTCAAGTTTAATCGACGACGAAAAAACAACAATAAACAACGAAAATAAGAAAGAAAAATATTGTTCATTTAATAAAGTATTTTGGCAAGGTTAGCTCATGTTAATTATTTATTATTTTTAAACAGAAATGTATCACTGCGCCTTGCTTATGTTTGGCAATTCTGTTTGTCGATCGAATTCGAGCAATGTGCTCCTCACTTCTCGCTGTGTTTTGTAGCGAATAACAGCACGGTTTCACCGCGACTGCCCTGTAAAAGATTTATGGGATAAACAAAATAAACGTACTGTGCCTTCAAGTAAAACAAATGTATTCTACTCTCAGAATTAAGAATAAAACCGACGAGCCTCTGGCTCGTCGGTTTTATTCTTAATTCTAAGAGTAGAATACATTTTTTTATTTGAAAACACTATACGTTTATTCTATAACACTATGCGTTTATTCTGTAACACTATACGTTTATTCTATATATAACTATAGTAGAAACAGTTAACATATTTCATCGTGAATAAACAACAATAACATTGATACATCGAAATGATTTTGCAACGTTCTCGATAAAGTGAAAGTGAATATTGTGATATTGAGATACGATTATTATTTTCCAGAGATGTTTTCAATAATCTATAGTTGAGCGTATAATAAATATAGTTATATATATATATAGTGCAGCCCAGATAGAAACAGCATGTTTACTAAGATGTTCACAACTTTCATCAAAAACTTTTACTTTCAACGCATGTCGTCAGTAGTACACTGCAAAAAATAAAGGTTCTTTTTGGAACAAAAACTGGTTCTATCTTGTCCCTGAGATGGAACCAGTTTAGTTTAAACAGTATTTATTACAAGTCAAATAAATTTACCAAGATTAGCATTCAATTTTAACAGAATAATACATGAACCGAAGTAGATTCAGCAGTAAACTTGGAGCTTATTCAACGCAGTCGCCAAACATTTTGAAACAAAGCGAATATACATGCCTGGTATATTGGTTCAAAACAGAACCAAAAACTGGTTCGATATGCCAATTGTTCATATCTCCTTTGCTTAATAATCATTTGAGACAACCTCGTATAAGCTCTAAACTTACGGCTGAAACCCCCTCAATTTATGTTTAATTCTGTTAATATTTAATGTTAATCTTTATAGATTTATTTGATTTGAAATAAATACTGTTTAAACAGAACTGATTCCACCTCAGGGACAAGATAGAACCAGTTTTGGTTCTAAAAAGAATCTATATTTTTTTGCAGTGTATATCAGTAATAACTCTGGACTGATCACCCGGATGGAGAGCCGGATTGGGAAGTGACGCCATAGTCACGTGACCCAGTTACACCATGTAGCGTCTGTAATAGGTAGAAAACGAGAATCCGTATCAAATAAAGTAATTTGGGATTGTTTTTGGTGGTTTGGGTAGATTGTCGGGTCTCGTTGTGTAATTAGACGTACTCCCGTTGAAACGAACCCACCGCCCGTCCTATTAGTGGACTTTAATTCAAATATCAACCACGTGCTACCATACAAACCAAGATGGCGGCTCCAATATACAAAATGAACGACGGAAATACGTATCACCCAGAAAAACGCACTGCACATGCGCACTAACACCGCGTACCACTAAGAGAATGATGTCACGATATGGCGGCTTACGCTGGGTACCATGGGAACCCAACATGGCGTTACTCGGCCAGGCCCGATTCATCCCTGACATACTGCTGTCGTCACTTGAGTGCATCAAGGCGAGATCAGCAGTTATTTAGTATTGCAGATATCACCTTGATGGACTCAAGGGGCGATATATTATTCGGTGTATCGACGTATATCCATCAAACAATAATTGTCGTTAAATAGACCACGATGTTATCTTTTTAGTGATTTCATCATGTGATACTATCTTTCCAACACCATATTTCATAAATTCGCCGAACGGTCCGTGGTATGGTAACGAATCTTCAACTCCGCCCAGTTTATAGTGATAGTTATACAACGTGTCCAGTAAATCTAGCTCACCAAAGGTCCGGCCCACAGATAATTCAAAAGTGAATCGGTTTTGTGAAATGTTCTGTGAACTGGAGGCGGGACGTTATCCATCCTCTATGTTTGGGGTAAAATAATATCGCAGTGCTACAGTACAGTCGCCGTGAACTGATCGTAATTCGAGCGTAGGCAGTGATGTCCACGCATGCGTTTACGAGGAAATAAAAATCACCAGCAGCAAAATATTAAGTAATGAAGCATCGGTTTGTACCCAGTGCTTCAATAATTACATTTCTGAGGATTATTCCTATAATTAGTACAGTGGAACCCTGTTAATTGAATAGCCACTTTGCCAATGAAAATTATTCAATTAACAGGAGTATACAATTAACAGGTCAAATGTGTACTGGAGGTACGGTAAATGGTTTTGTGTTGGGAAATTATATTCAAAAACAGGGATATAGAATTAAGAGATATCCAATTAAGTGGACTCCACTGTATTTGAAATCTAATATTCGTCCGTGGATATATTGCCCACCTGTAGAAAGTGACCAGAACACGGCGGTCGAGCTGTGTCTGTTCTGTTTTTATTGCGACATCTATGGAAAGACTTAGCGTGGGTAGGGGGATGTTTTTTTTAGTTACGATGATTAGCTTTGTTATGCATCCGTCTGCTGGGGAGTTGATCGAAAGGTGTTCCTCATTAATGAGCAGGACTGCACATCTAGAAATAATCTTGTGCATAGGACAAGCTATATTTTATGTTGAGAGAGAGGATGCAGTACGTAACAGGAAATAGTGGTGACGATGAATAATGAAAAACATTCCATACATATTGACTGCTTGTTACACAAGTATACTCTAGAACTCTTGAAGCAAATGATATTGACTGCTGTCTCTCAAAGAAAAAAAAACTCTCAGACTGTCGTTGTCTATTCTAAAAGAGACTGCGCTCAATAATAAATAATACGGTGATACAAAAGTCAAGCATTGCAATTAGTTACGGAACAAATAAACTAGCTGACTCATCACCGTTATGCATTGCTGATGGAACGCTAACGTAGTATTGAAACTACAATTTGGTCAGGTAGGCAGCTTTACTCTGTCCGCATAAAAATATGGAAAATTCCGGTGGTAGGGGCTATAAAGATAGCCACTGTCCGTGTGTGCGAGCGTGCGTGCGAGCGTGCTTGCACGCGCGCGTGCATGCGTGCGTCCGTCCGTCCGTCCGGGCCAACATTGGGGGTTTAGGGAATATTATTATTAGGGGCTACCTCCCAATTAAGGTAGTGTTAGGGTTAGGAGTGGGGTGGGGTGGGGTTAGGGTTAGGGGTAGCCCCAGAGTAGGGCTTAAGGTTGGGGAGGGTTAGGTCCGGGGGTTAGGGTTGGGGTCAGGGGTGGGGTTTTAGTTTTAGTAGCCCCTAAACCGAAAAATAGCTCCTAATCCTATTGGTTTGCCTAGGGAGGGGTTGGGTCAAGGGCGGGGTGGGTGGGTGGGGTGGTGTGGGGTTAGGGGTAGCTCCAGAGTAGGGCTTAAGGTTGGGGAGTAGGTCCCGGGGGTGGGTGGGGGTTAGGGTCAGGGGTGGGCTTTTAGGGTTTAGGGTCAGGGTGGGGTAGGGTTAGGGTGTGTTTTTTGGGTGGAGGGGTGGGGTTAGGGTTAAATATAAGTTCTAGGGTGGAGGGGTGGGGTTCTGGGTAAAATAAGGTTTTGGACTTACAAAATGTTTTTTTGGAAGGCCATAAACCCGAAATGTTGGAGCGTCCGTCCGTCCGTCCGTCCGACCGTCCGTCCGTAGGTGTATCAGCATAAAATACAGGTCACGTTCAAATCGGGGTTTGGTCCGACATTTTTTGCCACAGTTATGTCCCTTTTTCGACTTGAAATTGCACACTCGAATTGTACGCTATTTTCGGGGGGCGTGTGGCCGGTCGGCCTTTTATTTTCTTTGTGGCGGGATGTGATTTTTGCGACTCCAGCAGGTGATCAACAAACGCTGCTCCCTTACAGCTGCATATTAATTGACCCCCCCCCCCCTCCCCCGGGCTATTTAATTCATGAATTAAATGGGGCGAGTGCCGAGGAAAAAGTAGTCAGTGTGTATGAAAGGAACTGTGTTGAATCTCATTTATTTTTTCATTCAAAATCATACTGATTTCTTTGTTCTCTTTTTAACCATACACTCGGTACATCATTAAAAGCTACATATAAACGATATCTACACATTCCATTGAATCAAGTCACGTTTTAAGACCCGTGAAGAGAGCCCTTTCCAAGAATGCAAAATACCACTCAGGGACAACAGAACGGATCACTGGTAACAGTGAACTGACATCAAAGAGCGTATTTCTATATTCTAAACCTCCGTATTACTGCGTTTGAAAAGCTTTTCATTCTACTGTACGTGGAGAGTGTATTATCACTAAATCACCCGAAGAGTGGAGATTCCACCCAGAAATAATTGCAAATTTGTTGCAGAGCATAACAGGGACAGGAAAAGTTCCAGCCAATGGACCTCCGGGTGAAACCCGGAGGTCCATTGGCTGAAACATTGCTTGCGTTTTTGTCCACATGTACAGAATATGAAAATGATATTTTGGGTGATAACTCCACTCCTCTGGTGATTTACTTACCATCCACTCTCCATGTACAGTAAATCTTTATATACAGAGAATTTGTTATGTAATAACAAGGAAGCTTAGAGCTGCTCTAAAAACAGATAGGCCTAACCTTAATAGCTTACCCAAGAATTGTTTGGAGTTTTAAATGTCATGTGCAAAGCTGCATATAAACTTTTTATCTCACAAAACGTATTTCTACCAATACCAGTGAAAACGTCTAGACAGAGCTCAAATCTGTATGGAGGGTAGCAACCGTACATGCCATCATTTCATTCAGAAAGAGAATGTTCTTTACCTGCACTCATCCAAAACTAATTACACATGTCGAAGCCACCGTTTTTGATAACCGGTATTAAATAATAATAATAATAATAATATGGTTTTGAGCCGAGTATCCACATAAGTGCTCACAGGCTTCACACAAAACTAAAGGTGCATTTTATATAATACAAGCAGGTCAACAATAAGCCAATTTATACAGGTGTGTTTTTAAGTGTCTCTTAAATGACTCGAGAGACTGTGGTTTTTTGATGTCGTCAGGTAACGCATTCCACAAATGTGGTGCCGTAATGTAGAAGACCCGATCGCCAGCTGTGACCAGCTTTCCTGCATTCTGAACAAGATTGCATGAAGTAGCTGATCGCAAAGGACGAGCAGGTTCATACTTTGTAACTAGATTGCAAAGATAAGGTGGCGCAAGATCGTTGACAGCTTTGTAGGTAAACAAAAATACTTTGAAACTAATTCTTCACTAATGAGTAACCAATGCAGTTTTTGTAAGATAGGGGGAAGCCGAAGAGGATTTTTTACTCTTGGTCACAAGTTGTTTTACTCTTGGTCACAAGTTTAGCCGCACAATTCTGAACATTCTGCAGCTTGTTAACTCGGGACTGTTTGCAGCCATATAGGAGATAATTACAATAATCCAATCTACTCGTTAAATGATAAATAAACAACCGACTCATTTAAATAAAATAGACAAGATCATTTTTACCATGATGATATTTTTATATAGCCCTACCATGCATTAAACCTGAAAATATTAAACAAAGAAACACATAACTGGAACACTACTATAAACTTCAGAGGTTATAGTACAGGTGGAATAATGAATGGGGATTACGTCATGAATAAGATATCATGACGTCATCATGATCTTTATTCATACAAAGAACAATTAATATACGGTGAATGGTTGTCAAAATATATGCGAACAAGTCAAGAAAGGGAGGAATATTTTAAGATAAATTGTTATTACCACCTATTAAGTGGGTTTCTGAGATGGTAAGATAAATTTGTCATCACCGCTATGTGTTGACTAAGAAACTTGTATCGGTGGTGTCCCTATTACGTTTCACGACTCGCCCTAAAGGGCTCGCCGCGATATCTTATAGGAACATCATCTCGGTTTGATACAAGTTTTTAGGTCAACACATTGTGGTGATGACATACATATACGGCTAGTCAAAATCTATACACGTCTGACAGTTAAAATGATCTCTTTTTGGTTCATTGGCCCTTCAAAATGTTGGCAGATGATAACCGCTTCACGCAAAACGACTAAGAATTCAGTCATTTATTATTGGTCGCAATTGTTAGTTCGGTGTATAGAAAGTGTAGTCGGTGACCGAGGCGGTGGTGTCAGGGGGCACGTTCCTATCCTCTTTTTCCACAGATATGTTTCGTAGTTACACAATGAGCTAAAATGGGCGCATGCAAACGTGTCAATATACGGACATTCCTGTAACATTATTTGCAAATCCACAAACTATTTAACCAAAGAATTCTACTTTCGGTCGCTTCGGTCCGTTTCTTCTACTTTAACTATCTTCCAAACCGAAGGCTGGCCTTCGGTTTGGAAGATGGCTGAAGTAGAAGAAATGGACAAGACAGTGGCCACACGGCGTCTCATATTCATCTAAACGAGAGACTGTAGTGAGTCGTGGTACATTTACCGATATACGACTCTAAATTTTCTCACTTGGGTCAAATTATGGTGCATAGTAAATTTGTGCCCCTCCACTTTTATCGAGCTTCGGCCGCACCTGGTCGGTGAGATGTATTCGTTATACATAACAGTTCAAAGCTCTGTCCAATATGGTATTAATAATGCAGGCCATATATAAGATATTGCATCGTTTTTATCGGGGTTTAACGACATACGCGGTGGCTCAGTAGGTAGAGGCGCAGGCTGCAAGCCGAGAGATCCTCGGTTGGAATCCCACCTGCGACAACCGCGTTGTATCCTTGGGCAAGACACTTCACCCCCATTGCCCACGTGGGGGCACGGTGGCGCTGTGTATTAAGGCGTACTGCACTTCGATGGTGCACTTGTCTTCAACCAATGCTAACCCTGCTTGTGTGGTGTTAGTATGTTCGGGAGCTGTCAGTTGCTCGCCGTTGCTCGGTGGTTCTCTCCGGGTACTCCGGCTTCCTCCACCCGTAAAACTGTCACGGTCATGATTAGCCATTGTGCAGAAGTATGTGACCTTAACACCATTAAATAAATAAATAACGACATATTCGTGTCGGAATATTGCGTCATTAACGTACCGTTTAATTGATAATATGGGAGCGAGATGGCTCAGTGGTATACTGTTAGACTTCTATGCTGAAGATCCCGAATTTGATCTCTGTCCGGGACGACCCACGTTGCGTCCTTGGGCAAGGCGCTTTATCGCCGTTGCCTACATGGGGGAACGATGAAGCCGTGTACTGAGGCGTACTGCATGTCGATGGTGCACGTCTTCAACCGCTGTAACCCTGCATGAGCGGAGATTGAACAGAGTCAGAATGTTGAGGAGCTGACAGTTGCTCGTCGATGCTCGGTGGTTCTCTCCAGGGACTCAGGCTTCCTCCACTCGTAGAACTGTCAGGGTCACGATTAGCCATTGTGCATAAGTATGTGAGTTTAAAACACCAATTAATGAATAAAAAATAACTGATAATATATTCATAATATCTACATCTAGAAAGTTGCTAAATGTTTATCATGCATTATTTTTTGTTATTATTATTTTGGATTTGTCTTTTCCCAACATCACCAAACGTCATTGATGGGAGGGTTTATTACGTAAGTTGACTTGATGCCATCTTAAGGGTGGAGCAGACTGGGTTTTGACGTTGTTTGCCGATGTTCCAGCAATCCAGTTGCAGAGATCAGCATTTCTATCTTAATAACATTTATGGCCGGCCGCTTATTTTTCGCGGTTTTCAGGTGAGAAGGCCTTGATTAGCCCTGTTCTCCCAAATGCTAGCTAAAACCCACGCCTCCCCCCCCCCCCCCCCCCCCACCGCCACTCGGAGACGTATTGCTTGATGACATCCCGTGTCCCAATCTCTCCGATAAGCATACTAACCCTCTGCTTTGTGTCACACACTGACCACATATCTTTCATTCTCTCATCTCACTTCCCCATCATAATCCCGGTGAATGTTATTCTGTTGGACTAGCATTTTGAAAATTCTTATAGAAAGTGTTCCAGGGTATCCACTATGCCTAAATTACACATTTGGAACTCATTTTCACTATCTTTCCCAGTTTTCCTCTAACCCTTTACCTGACATGAAAAGCAGACGACACTTGCCAACACTTTTTTTTGAATAACTATTTTTTTTTTCATTTTTTGTCTCAAAAACATAGGTTATGACCCCTCGTTGGAACGAGCTCCACGAGCTCGTTCCAACGAGGGGTCATAACCTATGTTTTTGAGACAAAAAATGAAAATATAATGAAAATTAATTGGCGATTTTTGAGAATAGCGCTGGCCGGTTTTGGCCGTTACGTTGGGTAAAGGGCTAAGCTCCAGGGACAGCGACTTCATCTTGAACAACAGTGACCCCTCCCAAAGGTGCCACCAAGGTACTCTTCAAAACCTGGCTTGTCTTTACCACACAGGGCACCCAAAGACCTCTTTGCTTTGACTTTCTCACTAATTTCAGGTTACAATCAGCCATAGCCCTTTCTCTGGGATTTTTTAATCCTGGTTTTTGCTCACTTCTAATTTTATTGTTCTAATCACGCGCGTTGCATGCAGTGCTCAGCAATCTTATCTAGTTTCATCTGTCTCGATCAATAGACTTAATGGACGGTTGAACCGGAATGTTGTTACAGCAATTATTGTGAGTATACATTGCTGACATAATGATGATAGATGGTTTCCTATAACAAGAAACGACAACAACGAACATTATTTAATAATCGCGTTACCTTAAGTAATTAATATTGGTTAACCTAAAAAACATCGTGACATACAATTGACACACTTTTAATTCCTGGAAATATTACACACGGTATTGTTCCCCTGGTTCATTCCCACTAGACCAATTCCCTTCAGACCAACTCCCACCAGACCAATTCCCCAAAGACCAATTCCCATTAGACCAATTCCCCTTAGACCAACTGATGTGTTCTACTTTCAAAATAATTTTTTATCAATAATTTGAGCTGAGTGCAAGAAACCACTGTTGGTGCTTTCAAAAACAAAGGATACAGAGCAAAAGCCAGTATTTTCCTTTCTTATGTTTCACCCTCGGTCAAATGCAAACATTTTGTTTATATAAATTTGTTTTATTACAAATTATTGGAGAGTGCCTGCAGGCACTCTCCAATAATTTTGTAATAAAACACATTTCATGAGCAAAATTAGATCACCAAAATATTCTAGCCCTCAACCAGTTGATAACAATAAATAGTTGGTCTAAAGGGAATTGGTTTCATGGAAAAAATTGAAGAAAATTAAGAAAATTGTGAAATTAAATTAAAAAGGTATATATATACTGATGTTTTAAATCTATAATTTTTGTATTTGGGAAGTTGAGAAAATTGAAGTAAATGGGTTGAGAAACTGAAGTTATAAACCAATATTTTTTATATGTTATGCATATAAATATTTTTTTAATAAATAAAGTGCTTTTCAGTAAATAAATATTTTCCTAATTATCCTTAATCAATAACAGTCAATAGTTGGTCTAAGAGGAATTGGTCTTTTGGGAACTGGCCTAGTGGGAGTTGTTCTGAAGGGAATTGGTCTAGTGGGAAGACACCGTTCCCCTCGAAGCAAGTTGTGGAAAAAAACTGCAAGGATTAAACACACAGAATTTCATCTTTATTTCAAGGATTACCCTTTTTGCTACGAGTAATTTATTCTTGGAAAGCTCTCTGGGAAACAACGAATAATTGAATGGATCCTGTACAATCATTGTTCTTGCTAGCATTTCTCACACCCCTTTTAACAGATAAATGTAGTTAATTATATTGTTTTCATACTGTTCGTCCCGAATACTGACCGTGAGTTACTTGTCGTGACGTATAATACAAAGGCACTTCTATCACTAATACCTTTATTTTGGTATACAACTTTCAGTGCGTTTAGGGTACGCTTATATGAAGTGTGCTGAGACGGAGAAATATCTTGTGTATCAAAACCACGGCCTAAAAGGCCCAGTTGTACATGTAAATCAACAACTTGTCCCATAAGTAAGAATGTATCACTAATCACCTGATACATCCCTACAATTTCACTTTGTTCTGCATTAATTAAACTTGGTAAACGCTGAGAGGGAGCACGGTAGCTCTGTGGTTGGAGCATTAAACATCAAACCGAATGACTGACAGACGATTCTGACCAGCGGTAACTGCGTTATGCCATTGGACAAGGCACTTAATTCTGATTGCCCACGTGGGGGCATGGTGGCGCTGTGTATTAAAGCTTACTGTACGCCAATGGTGCACTTGCCTTAAATCAATGCTAATTCTGTTTGTACGGAGTATGTACATTGGAGAATCTGACAGCTGCACGTTGTTGTTCGTGGCTCGCACAGTGTATTCCGGCTACATCCATCGTAAAACTGTCCCACTCGAGGTGACTCTAGGTACATTGGAGAGTATTACAGCTGCACGTTGTTGTTCGTGGCTCTCACCGTGTATTCCGGCTACATCCATCCGTAAAACTGTCCGACTCGAGGTGACTCTAGGTACATTGGAGAGTATGACAGCTGCACGTCGTTGTTCGTGGCTCTCACCAGGTATTCCGGCCACATCCATCCGTAAAATTGTCCGACTCGAGGTAACTCTGGCTGTTGAAAGTGTAGTTAAACCCCAGTAAATGAACTGGCAAATCAATGAACCATCCGCAGAATTGTTGTGTATAATTATAAATGCCAATGCTTGTACAAATATGAGAATTATGTTATGAGAGAAAGCCTCATATATACGCTCCAAACACGACAGTTGTTAATACAGTTTCAATGCGGAAACTGGGAGCGCGGTGGCTCAGTGGTAGACTGTTGGACTTCTATGCTAGAGGTCACGAGTTCGATCCCCCGCCCGGGACGACCCACGTTGTGTCCTTGGGCAGTGCACTTTATCCCGGTTGCCTACATGGGACACGATGACGCCGTGTACTAAGGCGTACTGCACGCCGATGGTGCACACGCCTTCAACCGCTGTAACCCTGCTTGAACGGAGCTTGAACAGAGTTAGAATGTTGAGGAGCTGACAGTTGCTCGTCGATGCTCGGTGGTTCTCTCCAGGTACTCCGGCTTCCTCCACCCGTAAAACTGTCACGGTCACGATTAGCCATTGTGCATAAGTATGTGACCTTAAACACCAATAAATAATACGGAAACTGTCTCTTCCTTCACCTAAACCTTTTTGGTGAAATAAATGACTCATCATTACATCAAGTGATGAAAGAATTCTAATATTTGCCAAGATTCGATACGAATGTTATAAACATCTTTCAATAAATTCGATTTGATTTTCGGTGTAGGTAGAGAACAGGATTGATAAATGTCGTATGTAACTGTGATACATTGAGGTAACTCAACCCTTTGGACCCGAGAGGACACAGAACACAACACTTCATAATTCCTACCCGCAAAATGGTCTAAAAACGTAGGAAAACATGTGAATCAGTTTTGGAAAGATACTTTGAGTTTGTGGGCACTACGAACCGACCAGTATGTAAGCGAGACCCCTCAGGAAATCTTGAGTGAGCCTTTTTCTACAACAATAACATGAAAACTAACGATAAGGCCCCCACAAAGTAGATTTTCTGTTTCTCCGGCCATTTTTTTGTAAAATTGCATGTGCGCGGGTGGTTTTTTATTTTATTTCTTATTTTTGTAATTATTTCTTTGCCATCAAACGTTCATGTTCTTGGTTTGTTTAATGTTTTAGGCCTCATAATCTACAGAATAGCAATGGGCGGTGGTGTATGTCGTCCATTGAGTGCAAGAAGGTTTTGCGATGCTTCAGCATTGCAAAACCTTATTGCACTCAAGGACAAACTTATCAATTTTACTAACATGGGTAATATATCAAACATAAACATTTAATATTTGTTTTTTATGAGCGCATTGGTTATAAAAAGAGAGCATGCGGCAGACAAAATGATCTTGCGGGAGGCCGGAGAAACAGATGTTTAACTTTTTTAGGTCTAAGTTATTTTTAACAAAAACTGGGACAAAAGTGACATTTTCTCCATAAACGATTTATTAAGTGATAATAAAACTTTTCTTAGCTTTCTGAATTTTCTGAAAGGTTTAGTATTGAAAATCCGTTCACAGTCCACTAGAGAGTGAATGCAATAACTAGATCTCGGAACGAAGCAATAAAATAAACGCGTAACTCATGACAGTTGCCAACAGTTTTCTACAGAAATTTTAATGCTCCCCAAAAAGTTGTAAAACGTTTTATCCCTTATTCCTAGAACTCTCAACTTTCTCGCCGGTTTGGGCATAAAATAAATGGAAAGCAGTTCTGGATATCAACATCCAACAGCAAGGAGGGAAGGTGTACAGAAGTGGCTATCATATAACGGATAAGGCCTGAAAAATAAGCAGTCTGACATTTGCAGAATCTGATCCTCAGAGGGTGAATTTGATGATGCTATCCCATACAGTGGACCAATTGATCCTCTGGGTACCTCTTTCTGTTTAGTTGTGAGACCCTGATTCAGATTGAGGTTCACAGAGAGTAAATTCAGTGATGCTACCCTGCCCTGCAGGGTAGCATCACTAAATTCGCCCTCTGGGGACCTCATTTTGCAGATGACAGTCTGCTTATTTTCTGGCTTGTAACGGATGATACCTACTTATAAACTTTACAACAGCGACCAAACATTGTACTCAAATTCAAAACTACATACAATCTGAACTTTCTGAAACAGAGCTTTGCACATTTTGCATCAGCACAAAAGAGACAATACCTCATTTATTTCTTGAATGCTCACTTTAAAACTGTGCTCTTAAATTTCTCAGAGTTATTAAATGACAAATACAATATTTCTCTCCTTCTGAACGTCGCTTACGCCCTATTAGATATTTTGTGACTACACCAGATGATACACTATTCAAAAAAAGTAGGGGATATCGAAACTGATGTTGATATTTCCGAAAATGGTATTGGATACACGTGACTGGACACATCAATATGTTACCAAGTTTAGTGTGGATCATGAATGTCACCGGCCCACGAAAACTTCGTGCAGGTTTTTAGCACGAGCGCCGCGTTAATGTCTGCGGGGTACGCTTTGAAAATTTGATTTGTACTGGGCGGGCTTTTTGGGAGGTTTCATCGGTGTTTCTTGGTATAAACTCGTTCATCAATAGTTTCTGGTCGAAACGTAACTTTCGAAGTACGCGAAGACTGACATGTGACGACCGGTCATGTGTCGTTGGCATGTTGAAAGCTGGCAACAGACAGACTGCAGTGGCTTAAATTCTCAACGTTACCCAATCGGTGATTACCAAGTTGTGTTCATCCAAGGGCATGTCACAGGGCAGTACTACCGTGGCAACATGTTAGCAGCTCATGTGGTGCCATTTGCTGCGACGTCACGGTCGTCGATTCATTTTCCAAGATGACAATGCAAGAGCACACAGGCCCTTGGGTTTCTTCAGGAGAAGAACTTCACTACACTGCCTTAGCCAGAACAAGTCCAGACCTTTCACCCATCGACCACCTCTGGGATATGCTTGGCAGGCGCCTACGACAACGCCAACAGCCCCTACCAATGTCCAGGAACTAGTCGCTGCACTGCATGAAGAGTGGAATAACATCAATTAAGCTGATATTGGACGTTTGGTGAGGAGTATGGCACGTCGGATCCGCGATTGTCTCGCGAACCGATGAGGATTTACAAGGTATTGAGGTCTTGGACTGAATGTGGTAAATTATCTTACTGACCGTCCGTGTCTTCTACAGCTCAGTGCGTGGAATGTGTGTTTGTCAGACACCCAACTATCGCTGAAAACATTCACCAGATGTCACAGTGCAATGCCTCAACTGTCTTTTTGGTGAAAATATAAATATATTTTTTTATATGTCTCACTTTTATCAAATATCCCCTACTTTTGTTAATAGTATATATTAACTTTGTCTATGTTAATATATAAAAATACATCTACGTCTCTAAACTGGGAAAATACACGCCGATTATGTTCTTCTCCATCGAACATCTGAAAGCGTATTACAAACTGGATTAACTGTCCACGTGGTCATACTTTTTGAAAGTCAAACAAATAAAACTGAGATGGAATGTGATAAAGAATTGTTTTGTTAGCTAACAATTGGCGGACAAAGCAATGCTTTTAAAATAATATAATAAACAATCATTATTTTATATGAGCATGTGCGCACGGGGGGGGGTCTGTCCGCGTGCTTGCGTATATATGCGTGTGTACGTATTTGCAAACGAGCGTGTGCCCATGCGTACGTGCATACGTAAGTGCGAGCGTTTGTCCATGCGCATGCGCGCGCACACACACACACACACACACACACACACACACACACACACACACACACACACACACACACACACTCATTATACATACATGTTTGCATGCAAGCATCTATTTTGTGCGTGTATATACGTACACATGGACTTTTCATAAACACTAAAAGGAAAATAATCGCAATATTTTTAGGTGAAACGACAGCCTCGAATGAATTGTGTTCCACCATTCGCCGTGAAAGCGCGCTCTACTAAGTGAAAACACTTCAATACAGAATACTTTTGGAGTAAATACCTTCTTGTAAAACACCGTTTTGGATATTTTTTGTTTTCTGTTTCAGTCTTTTTTCTTTTTTTAACTAGGGTTTAACGACACATTAACAGCCAGGGTCATATCATGTCGATGACAGTTTTGCTGGTGGAGGAAGCCGGAGTACCCGGAGAGAACCACCGAGCAACGACGAGCAGCTGTCAGCTCTCCAACGTCGTAACTCTGAACTCTGCGCCGCTGCACAGGCAGGGTTAGATTGGTTGAAGACATGAGCACCTTCGACGTGCAGTACGCCTTAGTACACAGCGTCATTGTGCCCCCATGAAGGCAATCGGTGTTAAGTGCCTTGCGCAAGGACACAACGCGAGAGCGCGAATCAGTCGCTGAAATGCTGCTTCAGTCAACATGTTATGAATTTGTGAATATATGTTAGGCATTCTGTATGCTTATCTGAATAAAGCACTGTAAAAAAACAAACAAAAATAATATAATTAAGTAAAATATTTGTTAAGTGAATGTTTGGGGTAGACCAATCAATATTCTGCCCAAAGGCTGCACGTTAATAATTTTAATTGATCTACTCTAAAGTAATAAATATGGTCTCTTCCAGTTGCTACCATTGAACTGACTTGGAAGATACTACCAGGGACCAAAGGGTTAATATGCGAAATAAAAATAAATATTGCATCACACCGATTCGACTTTTGATGGTTGTTATTCTTATGTGGGTTTATTTCCCACTATTTGCGTCATTCAAAATGCCATTTCTGAAAGCTGTCGCCTTCTAATTTGCTGCAATATTGAATTGTCTTTGTATTTAACGTTATGGGTATGGACATTTTATAGACAACTGGACATGTGGAAATAATAGACAAATCGCATCAGCAGTATGAACGTCGATTGAAAAAAACGAAACTCATTCCAAGTACATAAAGGGTATTAACTCAGACAAAAGGACACCACATAACATCTGCTTTGATAATAGGATCAGACATCAATACGATGCACTAAATATGATGTCATTACACCAAGTATTTGAAGGCTCCGCTCCACAGTTTACTAGGCAATACACTCTTCAAAATTAAATATTATTTACCTCGGTTATCTTGCCCATAACTTGTATTACATTTTCTAAATCCTCTACAAACAGACAATACTATATGATAAAGTAGAAAAACATAATCTGAATGGGGTGAAAATATAACTCTCAAATACAAAGCTTCAATCTGTAAAATTGTCGAAACGAATCATTTTCAGCCTTCCATCATCATAGAAAGTAGCAGTTTGCTACTGCCAGTCACACTCTTATCCATAAAGCATACAATCCACTGTTTCCAAAATGTGAACAATACATTTTATATTTTCTTCTCGTTTAAGCTACATGCCTGAGAACAACTCCGTGTAAAAATTACATTTAAAAATTAGTACATGTTTCGAAGCCACTGGTTCCCACAATTCTTCTGGTTTCTCCTCCCACCTATCAAGGAGCATATCATCCCCTTCCCTGCTTCTCTGCTTCTAAACTGTGGAAAAAATGTGAAAATATCATACGTTTTCGTCTAATTTTTTGTGACATCTCTGAAAATAATTTTGTGTAAAAACGACATTCAAAAAATAGCCAGTTTATCAAAGGCCCCGTGTCCCACAATTCCCATAATAATTTTTTATCATATGACTCGTCCGTTTTGTTCACTTTAAAACATTTGATATTTTGCTTTCATATTAATCAGTGATAAATAAAGCCTTCCGTCAACTTCATTGGTCAATTTCAAAACTGGACAATTTGAGTGGCTAAACAAAATACAACTGGGTCACATTTGCATAATTTCAGTAGGGAGAATTTACGTTATCTGACCAATTTAGGGTTGTTTATATTGTATTAATCTTTTACCTACAAGAAAAACGCCATTCATTTTTTTTATATTTTCACTTTTTGCTTCCAAAACATAGGTTATGACCCCTCATTGGAACGAGCTCGACAAGCTCGTTCCAATGAGGGGTCATAACCTATGTTTTGGAAGCAAAAAATGAAAATTTTTAGTTAAACGAGGATGTTTTTTCCAAGTGCCGTCGGCAACTCAAGTTAGGTGATGGGTTAAAAAGTCATACTAATTGGCTAATTTGTGCGTGTGTGTGTCATATGATAAATAGAATATGAATTGAGTGTTTTTCTCATATAATATTTATGAAACTCGTCTGAATTTTCCGTTTGGGCTCGCCAAAACGGAAAATTCTTAGACTCGTTTCATAAATATTATATGAGAAAAACACTCATTCCATATCCTCTATATCTCTATACAACAGACTCAACACATGCCCTTGGTTTGTAATTTTACCTCTGCTCAAAAGTGAGGAAACTATAGAGTGGAGGTAAAAGTCATTGAGTTCGGTGGTAAAAATTAAACTAATTCGAAGGCAATAAAGTGCGATAACTCTGATAAAAATACCCGAAAAGCACCCACATTGAACATATGAATAAGATACACTTGCATACACCAGAAAACTAATTCCAAGTCCATAAAAGGCAATAACTCTGATAAAGATACTCGAAAACACCCGTGTTGTACACAGAGGATCTCAAACGAGTGATATTTGGATATAAGATTTTTTGAAACGAGTTTGATGAATTTGATTCACAACGAGCCTTTATATCCAAACATCACGAGTTAAAGATTCTGTATATCACATGGATTTTCGAATGTTTTTTACACTTTTTATTTAATTCATTGTCGTTAAATTCTCCCAAAACAACCGACAATCAGTTTGTTGGCTCAAACTCTTCACACCATGACGTCATGAATGCGCTTTACTTGCACCTGTTGTCGTAATTGACGTCATGTGAACTACGCACAAGAATACAATGCTGCTGCTGCTATGGCACCACGCGCCGATTAGACACTAGTTGGTAATCAGGAAATAAGACATGGACTGTTACGTCGAAATTAACGACGTTACATGTGATATATGGGAATTAGATACACTTGCATACACTACTAAACTAATAACCCGTCCATAAAGGGCAGTATGTATGACAAAAATACTCACAAAACACATACATTGAACGCAGGGTAAGTTATTAACAAGATACACTAGCATACCAAATATGAGGTCATTCCAAGTATCTTAAAAATATCGAGTTTGAAATCTTGTTGATCACAGAGCGATAGACAACCCGGGACGGCTGATTAGTATTGCCACATATACAGCAGCCAATTTTAGTTAAAAATAACAAAAATATCCTTTTATCTTTCCTTTTGAGATGTTTTTCATTAGTGTGCACATCTTTGAAAATACCGATCCATTTTTGCATTATTTTGAAAAGACGGTGCCTAAAGACATTGTTCTTGCAAATAAAACAAAAAATTGATTGGCAGTTTCTCAATATTGTTTTCTTGGGAAAATGAAATCATGCTACTTTATGTGATAAAAAAAACCTTATCTCAGTATGTCGCAGCATGACTTACTTCTAGATCCTAAAAGAAAAAAAAATAATTCACACAAACTACCTCTAGACATCTATTGAATAAATTAATATTCATACAAAGAACTATTTTTGTCTGCTGAATTACAGCCTTCGTATATGTGTCAACTCAAGTTGTGGTGAATTAAAACTCGTACAAACATATATCATGAAAAGTTAAAATAAACGAAACGAAACCAATGAGAGTTCCAGCAGTCAAGTTGTATGGATCAGTGAACTCAGTGTATTGCATGTGGTGGAAGTCCTCTAAAATGGGCAACATGGGTACAAACGATTGACTGAACTTGACTTTATATTCATGTTGCGATCACGATTCGCCACTGTGCAGAAATATGTGACCTTAAAAACCAATAACGTCGCCTGAGTGCTAGAATGTTCTATGTCCCCTATGGGACATAGAACATTCTAGCACTCAGGCGAATATAAATAAATACGACGCCAAAGCCGCCCCAACCCCGACAAGCCTCCCAGTCCCTGTGCAACTTAAGGGGACGCCGTGCGCCAACCAACATAGCTTTAAGGAATGAAGAAAGTTTCTCCCTTACCTCGTCATTGGGCTGGGCCACCGGAGGCAGGTACTCTACCCTTAGTAGACACGATCCTCATATGGCCTCGTCACAATCACAGGTCTGTGGATGCCTGCAAGTTTGTGGGGCGCTGTCCTCTTGACGTATGTGCTCTCTGTTGCCACCCGAAACGCTTCTTTATCGGGATGCTGCAGCATGCCGAGGAGGTCGACATGTTCATAGGCTAGCATCCTGCACTTAGGTGGGCATATTGGGCTGGCCTCCGTCGTACTAAGTTACCACGTGACCCAGATTACACCACCCCGAGGCTCTAACTAGGATGTCGCTTCTCACAAGATAATCTTGTTCGCCTTGGTCTGTGACCAGGTAGCGAGAGAGACGCTTTCCATCTCTCAGTAAACGATGCGTGAAGGATGAATGAGGTAATGAATCTGTCATCGGCTGGTTTTGAAGTGAAATTCAAAAGAACAAAATTCCAAGATGCTTTTCTAAAATTATTATGAAAACCCAGGTGCTAATTGATTTGGTGATTAAGCAGTAATTTCAGTGTTTATATTGTTGTCGAGGATATTAGAATGTATACATAAGCTGGTAATCAGCAATTGTCCTTCTATAATAGTACAAGGTGTTTGATAACAAGTCCTGTTCTCCAAAAGGGTTTAATTATTATTTAGGATTTATGTTAAAAAGTAACCGTTGTTATGAGTAACTATTTTACTATAAAATGTATGTATTTCCTGAATTCAACAGACTGGCTATACCGGCTGAGAAAGAAGTACGGTTGGTTATTCCGCCGCTAAATGTAAATAAATGTTTAAAGTTGACAAGCGCTTTGAGTGAGCTAATTTTCTCCACAGTAGACGTTTTACGACAAATAAACAAGACTCCGGAAATTTCAAAAATGATTCCAACCTACAGATCCATGACTCTAGGATAAAATTTTTATTCATCCTCTCTGTAAATAAAAATGGATTCACCCTGTCTCAGTGGGGAGTATTGCATAGGGCAACACCATTTAGAACAATTGGATTCAAATTGGTACTTACTTCCCGAAGGCTCGATTTCAAACGAGATGTACCGTACATCACTGTGCCCTCCCCGGATCATACTTCCCCGAGGAATCCATCCCTCACGCATCGATTTGCACGTGGAAGATAAAAAATGGTTTGATACAAGGAAATTGTGTAGGGGTGATTTAGCTTTCCAGTCCGCGTTGATGTGTTAGTATTTAAATTGAACTTTAATTGGTGCTTTTTAATTTTTTATAATTTGCATAATTAGAGTTGGGAGCTTTCATTGGTCAATTTCAAAACTGGACAATTTGATTGGCTAAACAAAATACAACTGGGTCATATTTGTATAATTTCAGTAGGGAGAATTTACGTTATCTGTCCTATTTAGGGTGGGTTATATTGTATTAATCTTTTACCTACATGAAAATCGCGCGCGTCCCAATGAGGGGTCATAACCTATGTTTTGGAAGCAAAAGATGAACATTTTTCGTACATAGCACTGGCCGGTTTTGGTCGTTATGTTAGGTAAAGGCTAAATGCAATATAAGCCAACCAAAATAGGACAGACAATGCAAATTTTCCCTAGTCAAATTATGTAAATGTGACCCAGTTGTATTTTGTTTAGCCAATCAAACTGTCCATATTTTAAATTGACCAATGAAATCGTTCAACCCCAATTATGCAAATTATGAAAATATGGCCCAGTTGTATTTTGTTCAGCCAATCAAATTGTCTAGTTTTGAAAATGACCAATGAAATCGACGGAAGGCTTTATTTATCACTGATTAATATGAAAGCAAAATATCAAATATTTTAAAGTGAACAAAACGGACGACCCATATGATAAATTTACTTATTAGATGTTCCAGGTTAACTTCAAAGACATATCCCGGTAAATGAAGGGGGTGAGGGAGGGAAAGTCTTAAATATTTTGCCCCTCCGCCTCCTTTCAATGGCAGCACTTCTTTTCCTCGTGTTTGGTCAAGCGAGTATATTAATTTTACATCCCCACTGGAGCATCGGTCTATCCCTTGTAACCTTCTGAACCCTGGTTGTATCGTACATGCCACTTTAATGGCAGCAATTGGAAGAGTCCATATTCATTATTTTGGGGTAAACCAATTAATAATTTCAACGTGTCGCCCTGATTGACCCGGATTGGTCTACCCACACATCCACGTATCTACCATCGTATCATGTTCCTGGACGGACGACCGGAAAGCAGTCTCTCGGGTCCAAAGGGTTAAGGCGTAGTACCCAGAAGGAAATCTTAGAGCGAGAATACATGGAGCATTTTAGGAATTTCAGGCATTGATGTATGCATTGGTGTATGCATTGCTGTATGTTATGTTGACATTTTCCAGGAAAGGAGGGGGGAAAGAGTCCCCCAACCCCGTGGCAACGACGCTGCCTCTCGTTCTTATGACCTCTTTGCTTTAGGGTTAACCCTTTACCCAACGTAACGGCCAAAACCGGCCAGCGCTATTCTCAAAAATCGCCAATTAATTTTCATTATTTTTTTCATTTTTGTCTCAAAAACATAGGTTATGACCCCTCGTTGGAACGAGCTCGTCGAGCTCGTTCCAACGAGGGGTCATAACCTATGTTTTTGAGACAAAAAATGAAAAAAATTAGTTATTCAAGAATTATTTTTGCAAGTGTCGTCTGCTTTTCATGTTAGGTAAAGGGTTAATAAGTTTTTGAGCTGATCTCAAAGATGATACTTGCATTCGAAATGATGGCAGGATATTCATTTGCGCTCGTGATTATAATCTTTGATATTGTTCGATCTGTAACGGTTTATCGAGACTTCATGATTAAAAATTGAAAGAAGACCTTTGTCAGTTCGTCGTGGTGAGAAACGTTGTTAATTATTTATACAGTGTATGTCAGTAGTTTGTACATTTCCAGTATGACCGGCCTGGCAGTCCCAATCAATCTACAGATGGACATATGTTGAAAGGTAAGAATATTTCCTTTATTGGTAACACTATGGGATTGGCCGTCCATTGCAGAAACTAGGCATTGTCGCTATTTGTCTTAAAAATAATTCATTTCTCCCAACACTAAATAAAAAACGTTTAGACAAACTATAAATCTGCATGGAGGGTAGCAAACGCACGCGCGATTATTGGATTCAGAGAGAGAACGTTTTAAACCTGCGCTGAATATGATATAGAATTATTATACATGTTGGAGCCATCGTTTTTTTTTATATCATTAATAATTAAACGATAAATAAATCTACTGCTCAACCAAATAAATTAGACTAGACCATTTTCGCTATGATGATATTTTGATATAGGCCTCTCATGCGTTAAATAAGAAAATAAATAGAGATTATTACCATTATGTGGATTTACAAAATATGTATCCGAGTCGAGCTCCGGGTTCTTAGGGCAGATCACGACGAGTCGAAGACGAGTCGCGATCTACCCTTAGAACCCGCAGCGAGACTCGGATACATATTTTGTACATCCACATAATGGTAATAATCATTTTATCTTACAATATATTGGGGATAAGTCAAGAATGTAGACGAATATATAACGAACTATTTATTCATACGGATAAACAAAAAGAAAAAAATGGAACTCACGCGAAAGGAGCGTGCTTGTATCCGACCCCCTGGTACAAACCTTTGCATCAGGGGGTCGGATACACGATAGTTACGGAGTTAATACAGACAAAATACATGTTGGTTGTAAGATAAAACAAAGTAACATACAGCTGAAACACTACGATACACGTCAGCGGTTATAGTACAGGTAGAACAATGAATGGTGAATACGTCAGGAACAGCGCAAGAACACAATACCTTGACATCACGATCTTCATTCATAAAATTCAATTCATAGACGCTAAATGGCTGTGAAAACAGGCACCATTTTTAAAACAGTACCCAATCTATTCGGTATACTGACAAGTCAAGAAAGGAAGGAATATTGTAAAATACATTCGTTATTACCACCATGTGGGTTTCTGAGATGGTGTATTGAAGTCTCTGCCTCGCCCCTTGGTCATATGTCGACTCGTCCTAACGGACTCGCCTATATATGCTCAGAGACGAGGTCTTGACGTCAATACACCACCTCGGAAACCCACATGGATATATTAACCTACATTTATACCATGATTACCTATTCTGCAATATATGAAAAGCCTATGACATAAATTTTAGCTTTACACACCAACCGTGGTGAACACTCCAGCAATGGGATTTCAGTAGTTAAAATTTACACCGACAGTGGAACTACATCCAAGTTGACCTTTGGTGACGTCGACCTGAATGCGAACTTATCTAAATTTATCGCACGTCCCCCCACGAAGAGTGAAATGAAAGTGGCAATTATTTATTACGTTTTTAAATGAGTTTACGCCACAAGACACCAAAAATTAACAAACATGCATTGTCTCGTGTTAATAAAGCATCCATAACTCGAAATGGTATGTTATTACACTATTAAAATGAAAAAGGCCCCGTTTCATTTTCCATTTCGTTTCGGCGATAAAATTGACAGCGGAAGTACCGCCCGCCGATTCTCGTGTAAACAAAACAGACTCGCACGTATGTACGTCTGGTGCTCAGTACAAATTTAAATTGAGAAAAAATAATAGCGACTCTTAATAATCTGGCGATCATGGTATAAATAAAATATACTCAAAGTAGCTTGGTGTTGTTCACCACTCGTGGTGAAGTTGTGTTAACCGCGCGCCAGAGGCTCGCAGTTAACACCACTTCACCACTCGTGGTGGACATTTGGTACACCAAGCTACTATGGGTATATTCTATATGTATCCTAAATATATTTTCGGGCCATGATGTCCGTGTATTTTGTTCGTTCAATTTAATCAACACATGTGATGGAGTTTGGTGTGTAAATAAGGAACTCATTGTGATAAAAAAAATTGCATGTAAAATGATGAGTTTTATGAATGCAGGACGTCACGACACACGGACGAGTGGCCAATGATAAATTTCGATCCGAGATTTTAGATCCAGACAAACAAATCAGCCATTTCCCTTTAAAATTTAACTTTTCTATGAACTGAATAAATTTGTAAAGTTCAAAAAAAAATTTGACAAATTCCGGATTAGGTTTCAACTTCATCAGCAAAACTATACAAATGTGAATGTCACTGGGACCAGCTCATTCGGATGTCTCACAAGACAGCTATAATTGTATAGATTTTTTGACAAATAATTTTCAAGTATTTAAAAATATATTGTTTCAGTAAATTGCAACGATAGGATAATTATAAACAAAAATTAAACAAGAAATAATGACCGAACGAAAAAAAACACCTTCACTAAAAACACTAATCTCAATCATTATTGAGAACTTCAAAATAATATAGAAAAAAATTTCAAAATAAAAAATATCGTTACTTTAAGAAGAAAACAAGATATAACTTAAAAATAAAATGTCTCAAAATAAAATGATATCCCATTATATTTTGGGACACAGATTAAAGTGTGTCTCGAAATATCCGGGCACTAAAACGCCCGAGTGTCTAAACCAATACGCCTAAATGTTGATGTGTGGTTTCATCTGTGAGTCCCTTTGCCCCTTTTATTGTAGAATATGGCTATATATAGAATAAGCGTATAGTGTTTTCAAGTAAAAAATTTATTCTACGAGTAGGATTAAGAATGAAACCGACGAGCCTCTGGCGAGTCGGTTTCATTCTTAATTCTACGAGTAGAATAAATTTTTTACTTGAAAACACTATACGTTTATTTTGATTATCCCATAAATCTTCTACAGGGCAGTCGCGGCAAAATCGTGCTATAATTCGCTACAAATCACAACAAGAAGTGAGGAGCACATTGGTCCAATTCGCTCGACCAGCAAAATTGGCAAAAATAATCAAGGCGCAGTAATACATTTCTGTCTAAAAACAATTCCCCTACAAACTTGAGCTAAGCTTGCAAACATACTTTATTATATTTGCAGTCGGTGGTGTTTTCTACTGGCATTGTGTAATAGTTTCAAAAAGATTTAAAGAAATCAACAATTGAACTATTAATTATGCTAGACAAATGTGGGAGAGGCCAGAGGTTAACAAGTCCGTCGCTACTAGGGAAATAAAGTATTTCAGTGTTGAACCTACGGGGAAAATTTATCACCCTACTAGGTGAATAAAGCAAAGATTTATCCAAGGACTTTATTGTTCAAATAAACGGCCATTTAAGGGATAAAAAGAACCTACTACACTGAAATAATAAAGATGGGAATGTCTTCAGCAGTTTCTATAAACAAATTTGCAAATAAGAAATAAAATATTTCATTTGATATTTTCACTATGCTTCAGTTCAGATGAAACTTTACCGGTTCCTATAACCCTTCCACTGATTACGGCGTTCGGAAAATAATACATACATACAGATCATTATTTCCATTTTTGATTGGCGGGGAGGCACGTTGTAACTTTTAGTCCACAGTATCTTTTAATGTTTCCACCGTTATCAACTGCGGTGTAAAAACAGGAAAACATAGTAACTGGTAAAAAGGCTAAACAAGTCCTACTTGTTTATATTACTATAAATATTTATTTACCATCTCATTTATATGTTTGAGAAAATAAAAATATGGTTAATCGAATATTTTGAAGCAAATTATTACACAAAAATGTTAATGAAAATAAAAATACATATGTATCATGTAGGGATTATTTATATAATGGGGCTATTTTTGGAAGGGGTGTGATGCGTTTTGTTTTGGTTCTGCTTAATTACAAATGGCTCAAATTAATTTTAAGAAACGCTTTGCAAGTCATACTGGAACTGAAATTTTAGAAAGGAGCATAAAAGTGATACCAGTAAATACAGCCAAGTGCAACAAAAAGTGTGTGAATTTACAAAGAATATATTTATTGGAAAAAGGAGAAAATGTTGATTTTGAAAGCTATATTAGCTGTAGCGTTAACAGAAAGAAAGGATTTGGAAATAAATCCGTTATCCTTGTGTCTTCATGGGTGTATGGGAATTTACACCGGTCTGGGAACATCCAGGGTGCATGGGAATTTACACCGGTCCCCAGACCGGTGTAAATTCCCATACACCCCGGAAGACACAGGGATAACTTATATTACAATATTCAATTTATCCCAATCAAGACGCGGGAGGCGGTGAGTTTGATCTAGTTCGTCTTGTCTCATCAACCAGATGCAATATGACAACTCATGTTGATTGGCTACTACAATAATTTAGTTATTTTATGATAGTGCATATATAAATGAAAGTGTCAATGACACTGTAGCTCAACTTGTCAAGACATGTATATGTATAGTATGTGACACAGCAATGACAAACATCTAGGTAATGACCTGATAACAAAGGTACATATAAAGTATTGTAACGGTCTGTACATAAATACCGACCGTAGCCTGTAACAAATGTATAGGTAAAGTATTGTAAAGGTGGGTGACAGTCAGATGCTAAACTACAAAAGAAATCTTTGAGTCCCAGAGTGGGTCAGACTGAACCCCAAAATATTTGTTCTCATAGCACAGTGATAACAAGGGCACCCCCAAGACACACTCATTCCTGTCCCAAGGTGAAAACAAAGGTACCCAAGAAGTTTCGCGAAGATCAGTTCATAAATACGAGCTGTATTGTGACAAAAAACTGATTGGACCTAATTTCGGTACGAAATGGCCACTGGCAGCCATCTTGAATTTTGGACCGCACTCAGAAACACCCGTTCTCGTCCCAAGGTATTAACAAAGGTACCCAAGACGTTTCGTGAAGATCGGTTCATAAATACAGCCTCTAGCCCTAGCCGTATTGACATGTCCACTTACAGTGTATAAGTAGCACAAAATAAATCAAAATTCATCTAATTTGCATAATTTCTGCACGAGAAAAAAACCCGTACTGTATGTGATGTATTCCATTTTACTAAACATTCATACAAAAATTTATTCAAATCAGAACTTTCGTACACAAGTTCTGTACAAAAGACTGATTGCACTAATTTTGGTACAAAAAATGGCTGCTGGTGGCCATCTTGTATTTCCGACCACACCCGAAAACACTTGTTCTCATCCCACGGTGATAACAAAGGTAACCAAAAAGTTTCGTAAAGATCGGTTCATAAATACGGCCTCTAGCCTGAGCCGTATAGAAGTTGTGTACAAAAAACTGATTAGACCTAATTTCGGTACAAAATGGCCACTGGCAGCCATCTTGAATTTTGGACCGCACTCAGAAACACTCGTTCTCGTCCCAAGGTGATAACAAAGGTACCCAAGACGTTTCATGAAGATCGGTTCATAAATACAGACTCTAGCCCGAGCCGTATTGACATGTGTACTTACTCTGTGTAAGCAGCACTGAAAAAATCAAAGTTCATCTAATTTGCACAATTTCTGCACGAGAAAAAAAACCGTATTATATGTGATGTATTCCATGTAATTAAACATTCACACAACAATTTTTTCAAATCAGCGCTTTCATATGGAAGTTCTGTGCAAATATCTGATTGCACCTAATTTTGTACAAAATGGCTGCTATCGGCCATCTTGAATTTCGGACCGCACCTCAAACCACTCGTTCTCGTCCCACGGTGATACCAAAGGTACCCAAGAAGTTTCGTAAAGATCGGTTTATAAATACGGCCTCTAGCCCGAGCCGTATTGGCATTTGCACTTACAGTGCTGAAAGTAACACTAAATACATCAAAGTTAGTCTAATTTGCATAATTTATGTACGAGAAAAAACACGTATTATATGTGATGTATCCCATGGTACTAGACATCATTCAAAAAATTATTCAAATCAGCGCTTTCATATGGAAGTTCTGTGCAAAACTCTGATTTCATGTAAGTACAAAATGGCCGCCAGCGGCCAACTTGAATTTCGGATCAGACCCCAAAAAACTCGTTCTCGTCAAACGGTCATAACAAAGGTACCCAAGAAGTTTCGTAAAGATCGGTTCATAAATACGGCCTCTAGCCCGAGCCGTATTGAATTGTTGACGGACAGACGGACAGACGGACGCTCCAACATTTCGGGTTTATGGGCTACCAAAAATTATTATTATTTTACCCAGAACCCCACACCCTCCACACTAGAACTTATATTTAACCCTAACCCCACCCCTCCACCCCAAAACCACACCCTAACCCTAACACTACCCCCACCCTGACCCTAAACCCTAACAGCCCACCCCAGACCCTAACCCCCACCCACCCCCGGGACCTACCCCCAACCATAAGCCCTACTCTGGGGCTACCCCTAATCCTACCCCCACCCCACCCCTGATCCAACCCCACCCTAGCCAAACCAATAGGATTAGGAGCTATTTTTCGGTTTAGGGGCTACTAAAACTAAAACCCCACCCCTGACCCCAACACTACCCCCCCCGGACCTAACCCTCCCAAACATTAAGCCCTACTCTGGGGCTACCCCTAACCCTAACCCCACCCCACTCCTAACCCTAACACTACCTTAATTTGGGGGTCGCCCCTAATAATAATATCCCCTAAACCCCCAATGTTGTCCCAGCCGGACGGTCGGACGGACGGACGGACGGCCGGACGGACGGACGGACGGACGGACGGACGGACATGGCATAAGCTCAAATTTGGCTTTGCCAAAGTTGAGCTAAAAATGAATATGACGCGTGGCGTGTACACAACAAACTTTGGAATGTTTGTCCCTTATGTCAAGTGCGAAAACGCTATGAGAGTTTACTCCGCGTTTGAAAAAAATGTCGCGTCGTAAAGGTGCGCATGTCACAAAAGTTGCATGAGCCTCGTTTCAAACACGCATGACATGCATCCCTTACTTATATCGTTATGAAAATCGACTTTCAATGAAGTTATCTCCCTTGAAATTATATTATATTATTATTGGAAGGTCCAATTAAGAAGCAAGTAATTGTTGATGAGAGCCCTATGACGTACGTAGAATGAGGTAAAGTTTCCCTTTGTTACTTTTTAATAAATCAAAACAACAGACGGATCTCCGAGCTATCTATTGTTTTCGTTTATGAAAAGTAACAAAAGGAAAACTAGTATTTTTATGGCAAGCTAATTAGAAGCAACTGGATCACAGATAATCTGTCATTAGGGATATTTATCTTACAATCAACATGTATTTGCCTGTATTAACTCCGCAACTGTCGTGTATCCGACCCCCCGATACAAATGTTTGTATCAGGGGGTCGGAAACAAGCACGTTCCTTTCGCGTGAGTTCCATTTTTTTCTTTTTGTTTATCCGTATGAATAAATAGTTCGTTATATATTCGTCTACATTCTTGACTTATCCCCAATATATTGTAAGATAAAATGATTATTACCATTATGTGGATGTTCAAAATATGTATCCGAGTCTCGCTCCGATTTCTAAGGGTAGATCACGACTCGTCTTCGACTCGTCGTGATCTGCCCTTAGAACCCGGAGCTCGACTCGGATACATATTTTGAACATCCACATAATAGTAATAATCTCTATTTACGAGTATTTAGTCTATGAATACTAAAGTGTCTACTTTGGCGCTTTGTTCAGTGAATGTGTTTTACAAGTTTTTATTCTTCCCAGGAAACAATTAGCAAATCTTACATCCTATACGTCATCATATTGATGGGAAGGACACTTAGGACAGTGTCTGTACTATATGTCAGGATGCGTACATTGTTGATACAATGAACAGAAAAAATACAGAACATCAAAGTATGTTGAAAACGTCGTTTTCTTATGTTTAAATTTCGACCGAGAATCATAATGTAACGGTCAGACTGATCAAGAAAAAAATTGTAAAGAACCGGTTTTTGTATTTTTATACCACTCGCCAAGAAAATGCCTTAAGTTTGTGAAATGGTGCGCACATCGATGATACAAATTGACAAACATCTCGAAATTTCATTTTTTTTTAAAATGAAATGGCCATACCTTCGTGCTAAATTTACTGACAGCTCTCGGAAATTAAGGGGAACTAATTTTCCGTAAATCTCTTCCAACTGCAGAAACGGTTAGCTATGGGAACTTGAAATGTTGAGACGATCGTTTCGAGACAAACCAGAAAAACTGATTAAACGACAGCGATATTGATTATTTTTATTTATTTATTTATTTATTTATTTATTGGTATTTAAGATCACATACTTATGCACAATGGCTAATCATGACCGTGACAGTTTTACGGGTGGAGGAAGCCGGAGTACCCGGAGAGGACCACCGAGCATCGACGAGCAGCTGCCAGCTCCCCATCATCGTAACTCCGCACTGCAGCACAGGCAGTTTTAGATTGGTTGAAAACATGCGTACGGTCGACGTGCAGTACTCCTCAGTACACAGCGTCACCGTGCCCTTATGTGGACAATCGGGGTTAAGTGCCTTGCCGAAGGACACAAGCGGGGGTCCGGATCGATCGCTCAGACAGTCACCCATCCAAGGACTAACGGGGCTCGACGCTGCTTAACTTCGGTGATCTGACGAGAACCGGTTATCACAACGCCACCGCGCCCCCAGCGATATTGATAAGCTTTTAGTACTGAGTACGGACTTATCGCACAGGCCGTCAACAGTTGGTTCCGTACTCAATATGGACCTGTAGCAGCGAAAGGGTTAAGGACGAAGAATATATTGCTTTGAAGTGTATTTTTGCGTTGCATTGCATTGTGCGAGACACTCCATATAAACTGGTTCATTAGATTCCGTGTATTAGAACTTACATAAATAATATGGAGGCGAGCAGTAATGAGGCCTCCAAAAGTATAGGTCAAACAGACAGTGCATCCACTATGTTTATTTATTGGTGTTAAAGGTCACATATTTCTGCACAATGGCTAATCATGACCACGACAGTTTTACGGGTAGAGGAAGCCAGAGTACCCGGAGAGAACCACCGCGCAACGGAGAGCAACTGTCAGCTCCCCAACATACTAACTCCCACAAGCAGGGTTAGCATTGGTTGAAGACAGGTGTATAATCACCGTGCAGTAAGCCAGGTGGGGTTCGAATCGAGGACCTCTAGGCTTGCAGCCTGCACCTCTACCTGCTGAGCCACCCCGTGCATCCACTCTAAAATCGGTTGGGTTAAAAATGAACCCAAAGGAACTGTGTTGGGGAATTATGAAACCAATTGGCTTCACGTTCAATCAGCCCAGTTGAGTGAACATGAATGCAATTGGCTTCATATTCCTCTTTGGAAATGTGCAAGAAGCAATATTAATTTTCTTACAAGAGCAATAAAGAAACTGCAGTTGGTATAATCACAAATAGAGCTCATCTCATAATATTGTTACTTTCCTTGCAGTAATTAATTTATTATACCATTTAACAGAGTTGAAATAGTATATTGCAATTCTAGGCTTCTTTTCTTCTTCCTCTTCGCGTCATGTTTTCCACCACTTTCCCTTCTCCGACATCCATCAAATTTGGCATGTTGATGTATTACCCTAGTGCTCTGAAAATAACATCTTCTGTTTTTCGATCCTTGGTTTCAATGAGCCGAATTTTAAGTTTGTTTTAAACATATTTTATTTGCCATAAATTTGCAAAAAGGATTGGAGTACAAGTTATACAACTTATGTTAACTCCTCTCCATAAATACAACAGAAAAAAACAATACATAGATGCGGCTACAAGATATATAGATTGGTTCACAAATGAATGGGGATTTACACTATTTACAAGTGAAATATCAGTTGTTGAAAACAGGCAGCCATGTACGTAATAGGGTCTCGACTGCGGGAATACATAGGGCTGGACACTGTTGACTTTCTCAACGAAAGCTCTTGAATGGCAAATTAAGTCGTGAGGGATATGACGTTTATAGAACGTTTCGTCTAGTTCAAGAGAGAGGCTACTCAGAGAATATAATGACTTAATTGAAGCGGCCGCTAGCTAGGATACACGTTTGGGTTTTCAGAAAGATATATTCGTTTTGTTTTGTTGTTAGTGTGGGTTTACCGTACAAGAGATCGGTTTTGGATGATATATCAAAATCTCGAAGAGAATCGAGTAATGGATTCCTGGGGTCAGTGTATCGAGGACACATAGTGATGAGCATTTTCACAGGAATTTTAAGTTTCCTTCCAAAAGTTTTAATTTCAAGTACATTTTTAAGCGTATGCTTAAGAAATTTTGGAAATATAGTCTCTACGGAAGCGTTGAGGCGCCAGTCGAGTATTATTTCTATCTTGCACGTGCAAGTTAGCTATCTTGCACCTGCAAGTTACTATCTTGCACGTGCAGGTTAGCTATCTTGCATCTGCAAGTTACTATCTTGCTCGTGCAGGTTAGCTATCTTGCACCTGCAAGTTACTATCTTGCACGTGCACGTTAGCTATCTTGAACGTGCAGGATAGCTATCTTGCACATGCAAGTTAGCTATCTTGCACGTGCAGGTTATCTATCTTGCACCTGCAAGTTACTATCTTGCACGTGCAGGTTAGCTATCTTGCACGTGCAGGATAGCTATCTTGCCTATGCAAGTTAGCTATCTTGCACGTGCAGGTTACCTATCTTGCACCTGCAAGTTAGTTATATATATGGTGATATTTGAAGTCGAGTTCATCAAAAGTGGTATATAAGGGTCCAACCTAGCCCCAATTTGCCGGACTACGGAAATTTCTATAGCTGAGACAACCACTACAGGCTCATTGGCCATGTCTAGCCGCCTAGATATTTACGTTTCGCGTCGATTGCATCGCAGGCTAGGTGTGGATGCTTTATGCTGGGGGTGTGAATGAGAAAAGTCAGGCATAAAGAGTGAAATACGGTTAGAGTTGCAATGACGTCGGTGACGTCACGGTGAGCTCGCGACGTCATGACGACGTTGACCGCAGTCGATGTCCTCATAGGTGAGTGACGGGAAGTCCGTAGGGTCTTTGAATAGCCGATGTCTCCCTATAGGTGGCCGTGCCGTTGCGTAGACCCTGATGGGCCGGGTTTCAATACCCCTTAACAGGAACAGGGATGTCCCTCTTCAGGCTTTCGACCCTTCTTCTCCCTGATCGATTCTGTCCTACTCTGTCGGCTCGAAGAGCTCGAAACAAGGAGCCACTGGAGCAGCCCTCGAAAATTGACACCTCGAACGACTCATACAGATTTGTGACTGGGAAGCTGCTTCAGAAGCAGCTTTTCGAACGACTCCCTGAAATGAGCCTTCGAGGAGAAAATTAGTAATCAAAGTTAGTCCCAGCAACTCTTCGAACGATTCTTCTACATCTGGATTATTGTGATCACCAGCAATGACTGACCTGTCAGGCGACTGTTCGAGCTTGTTGAGGTAGGGATACTGCAAGAAGGGGAAGAGTGGCTGTGCCGCTCCTAATCGGAACGCTCGGTGTAGGGTCCCTGGTTCACTGGCGCAGGTCGTGGAGGCCTGGGTCGTGGAATAAGGTCGACGGGTCTCTGATGTGATTAGGGTATTCGGTCGAGAAGGCAGGGTTAGAGAATCGTGGCGTGAAGGGCTTCTGGAAGAAGGGGAAGGGCGACTGTGTCGCTCTTGGTCAAGCGGCAGAGGTAAGGTCACCGCGTCAAATACGGGAATGTAAGCCACTAGGCAAGTATGGGGAGCCGGGTCTTCTGAGATAGGGTGGCTGTCAAATATGGGAATGTAAGCCACTGATGCAAGTATGGGGAGCCGGGGCTTCTGAGATAGGATGGCTGGGGTGGCTGTCGCAAGATAACTAACTTGCAAGTGCAAGATAACTAACCTGCACGTGCAAGATAGTAACTTGCAGGTGCAAGATAGTAACTTGCACGTGCAAGATAGCAACTTGAAGGTGGAAGATAGCAACTTGCAGGTGCCAGTCACTCATTTCTGTGGACATTGACAGCGGTCAACGCCATCATGACGTCGCGAGCTCACCATGACGCCACCGACGTCATAGTAGGTATAAAAGGAGAGTTTACGACCACTTTGTACATGTACGTGTACAACATACGTACACGATGCGTTCACCAACGTGGAATTCAGTGTTAAATCGCACGCTTGTTCACAAAAATGTACAGTGGTCTTGAATCCCCCCATGTTTTTTGTGACTCCTACATCGCACTTTTAACGTTCAAATACTCGTGGTGAACGCGCGTTTTTAAAAAAAGGGTGAAATTGTACATCTTCACTTTTATCTTTTACTTTAAAAATTTGTGTCGACGTTCCCATCACAGATCAGACCATCGATCCATCGTTGGTGAACGCGAGCAAAAAATTCTAGGCTGTAATCAAAAAACGGTCTGTGGATTCTAGACCACTGGTCCAGAACTCTCCATTGTTTTGAGGCGGTGGGTTTTTCCCATTTATGACGTCATTAGGGGAATTCCCCACTATGGGAATTCCCAAACTCAGCTAATCGACCGATCGGATCGCTCGATTCTCCGTCAATCGACCGATCGGATCGCTCGATTCTCATAACCTATAGCGCGAGCGAAATGGGTGTAAAGTGTAGTTAAACTAGTGCGGATTTCTGGAATGGGAAACAAAAAAAAAAAAACAAATGAAAAATAGTGAGGGTATCGTGACATTCGTTGCCACCTGATCGTTTAATAACGTGGATATAATGACTAGAGCAATGTATACCAAAAACCAAAAGCTCTAAGAGCTTGAAATAAGTAATCACCCAATCATTTCACGTTCCTAACGCTAATTAACCAATCAGATTGCTTGATTCTCGTAAACTTAATCATACAAAGTTATCTCCCCTCATCGTGGGGTGGGGGTCACGCCCGTCATAAAAAGGTGAATCGCGTTTAATAACGTGGATATAATGGCTAGAGCAATGTATACCAAAAACCAAAAGCTCGAAGAGCTTGAAATAAGTAATCACCCAATCACTTCACGTTCCTAACGCTAATTAACCAATCAGATTGCTTGATTCTCATAAACTTAATCATACCAAGTTATCTCCCCTCGTCGTGGGGGTGGGGGTCACGCCCATCAGAAAAATCGAAGTTTCGAGAAGGTGGTCACGTGACCTATCAAATTGAAGGTCTCGACGAGTGGATTAAGAAGATCGTAATTTTAACCCTCGTGGTGGGGTGGGGTCACGACCAGAGCCGAAAAACGTCTTCCTTTTTACAAATCCAGGCATGTGAGGTATTAATATGAAGGGCTCGATGAATACATTACGAAAATGACGTTTTTTTCATTTTATGTGGGGGTGGGGTCACGACCAGAGACGAAAAACGTCTTCCTTTTTACAAATCCAAGCATGTGAGGTACTGATATGAAGGGCTTGGTGAATTCATTACAAAAATGACATTTTCCATCATCGCCGTGGGGATGGGGTTAACACCAATCAGAAAATCAAAAGTTTCGAGAAGATAGTCATGTGACCTATCAAATTAAAGCTATGGACCAGGATATTATGAAAATCATAATCTTTCCCTTCTTATAACGGTGGAGTTGGGACCATCTTGAAATCGAAAGTATTAAGAAAAGGTAGTTATGAAACATATTAAATTGAAAACACAACAAGTTGAATCTGATGCATCATTCATTTTTGATATCTGTGTTTAAAAACTTGAAGAATGTTTTCAAAAATATATATATATATATGATTGTTACGCGAATTAGAGATGCACTCGCTTATTAACAAGTCACGCCTTAAGATGTTTCCTTCAATAATAACTCTGTTTACTGAACCATAGATTTGTCAATACAAAAAATTATAAGTTGATCTTCTAACGTTTCTACATATTGAGGATAGCCTATTTCACCATTTCCGAAAAACGTGTCAATCCAAACTATTTTTTTTTAGGAAACAATGCCCACGTCGAGAAGACATTACAAACTGAACCAGTATAATCTTGACTGAATTCAAATAATATACCATTTGTCACGTGTTAGAAAGATTTGTAAACAAACGCACGTGTGGAAAAGTTGTTTTGTTTTGTTTTTTACAACAGGAGTTAAAATATTTTAGGATAGGTGGCGTTATATAAAAACAGCAACAACAAAAAAACAGTGTTTACAATGTGTCAGCGTATGACTGAATGAAAATGAGAAAAAGCTCTTTTTTCTAACCACTTGATAGCGAAGCATTACATCAGTAGTCGCGATATTTGATGTCATCCAACAGCAGCCAAGACATTAAGCTTTTTACGTCGACATACCACTTGTCCAAAACGATTCTCTTTTAACCCTAAACGGGTGAAATACATCTCGGTAACGACTCCTTTTTTTTCTTGATCAGACACAGTTGTTGGCGGAAAGTTGACTGGAGGGTCGTTCAAAACAATTGATCAAATATATCGAACGAAAACGAGTCATTTTTTAACTACGATTGTCGCCGTATTCTAAACGTCATCGATTTACCGAAATGAGCACAATATCTCATGGGTTTTTTTTTTAGTTTTTTTTAAAGATTTTTTTGATGACATAAAAAGTTTGCATGCGCAGCAAAAATAACCAGTTTATCTTTCTTGCTTCTCACGTTTTCGAGTTGTAAGAATCGTTTGTTTTTTGGCCAGTCTGTCATGAAAATCGAATATGTGTTTGGTAAACGGATCGAACGATTTTTTCATCTTTTTTTTTTACCTTCCAGAGGAACTTCGAATTCTCCTCTTTCGCTCACGAAAACCCGTTGATCATTTCCAGGTTCGATCCAGGTGAGCAATATACTGTAACACATCGCGCTATCGTAAGGACAATTCTGCTTTTTGTAAGGATTTTATAACCTACATTAGGTAGGGATAAGGACCCTCTAGAATTTCAAATTCTCGACATTATCCCTGTCTTTTTTTACACAGTAGAGTAATAAGACCTAATCTCTGAGACTCTGCCTTCAAAATATAAGACTATACAGTACCAAAGATAGCTTGGTTCAATTGGTTACTTATGTGATTGAACCATACAAGAGTGTATCAGAATCTGCATAGCAGGGAAACGTTCCAACAGTTTACCTTCTTATTGAGCTGTAAAATGGAGAACAGAGCAAGAGGTGATCAACCGTTTCTTGCTCTCCATAAGAGTAAAACGGGGATGTTGCAAATTTATTGATAAACAAGTGGTGTTCAAGTTACTGCACTGGAGCTGCAGTCTACAGTGATATATTTAGGCTATCCGAGATTAAATATTATTGTAAAAGATTGGGGGAATTAATTGTCCTTATCAAGAGAACTCTTGAGCTGCTCAACAGACGTATTGAGGTACGCGTAAATTCGGATTAGAACGCAGGTGGTAGCTTTGAATACCAGATACCGGACGCGGAACCCAATTAGGGAGGTAAGAAGGGGGTAACCCATGGTACATTGTGAAATTTACTGACACTGACGAATTTAACTTTGTCCATTTTGATGGATTTGTGGAGGACAAGAATATTATGCTGAGATCGGACAATGTAGAACTTGATGCTGCTTCACTACCAAAAGTTCCGCAGAAATCAGTTTATGTTGATTTTGATGATGAATCGCAATCGTCATCTCGGACTGTCAGTTGGCTACACGTTCTCCTCCTTTGGAACAAATCACGCCATCGTAGTCGACATTTGAGACAACTGAACAACATGTCGACAAGAAAAATCAGGTGAAAACCAAACAACTGAGCAACCAAACGAATGCATCTGGTCAGAATTGAGAGAAAGGAAATTTTAAAGCAAAATGTTTTGATAAACTTGATGCTTTGCAAAAAATGTTACAAACGCTGATTGAGTTTTTAATCAACAGTCTATCAAGCGGCAGCAACAATGCCGACAGCGGTAGCAATGAAAGCAACGGTGAAATTTCAGCAAACAAAAACATGAACAGGTCTGATAGCATCAAAAATCTAGGTTGTCATGTTAATAAAAATCAGAAGGCAAGGATAAAATTGAGAAAAAAATATATATTTTTTTTTTGTGTTGCACAATTTAGTGGAGGGTTATAATCACAGTTTTCCATAGTAGTATTCAGAGAGAGAACTCCCGTTTCAGTATCATTAGAACATGAAGTGGAAGTATCTCAACCTGAGCGTTTTATCTCTGGTAAAATCTGTCAGAGTCTCAGAGATTAGGTCTTATTACTCTACTGTGTAAAAAAAGATAGGGATAATGTCGAGAATTTGAAATTCAAGAGGGTCCGTATCCCTACCTAATGTAGGTTATAAAATCCTTACAAAAAGCAGAACTGTCCTTACGATAGCGCGATGTGTTACAGTATATTGCTCACCTGGATCGAATCTGGAAATGATCAACGGGTTTTCGTGAGCGAAAGAGGAGAATTCGAAGTTCCTCTGGAAGGTAAAAAAAAAAAGATGAAAAAATCGTTCGAGTCGTTTACCAAACACATATTCGATTTTCAAGACAGACTGGCCAAAAACCAAACGATTCTTACAACTCGAAAACGTGAGAAGCAAGAAAGATAAACTGGTTATTTTTGCTGCGCATGCAACCTTTTTATGCCATCAAAAAAATCTTTAAAAAAAACTACAAAAAAACCCATGAGATATTGTGCTCATTTCGGTAAATCGATGACGTTTAGAATACGGCGACAATCGTAGTTAAAAAATGACTCGTTTTCGTTCGATATATTTGATCAATTGTTTTGAACGACCCTCCAGTCAACTTTCCGCCAACAACTGTGTCTGATCAAGAAAAAAAGGGAGTCGTTACCGAGATGTATTTCACCCGTTTAGGGATAAAAGAGAATCGTTTTGGACAAGTGGTATGTCGACGTAAAAAGCTTAATGTCTTGGCTGCTGTTGGATGACATCAAATATCGCGACTACTGATGTAATGCTTCGCTATCAAGTGGTTAGAAAAAGGAGCTTTTTCTCATTTTCATTCAGTCATACGCTGACACATTGTAAACACTGTTTTTTTGTTGTTGCTGTATTTATATAACGCCACCTATCTTAAAATATTTTAACTCCTGTTGTAAAAAACAAAACAAAACAACTTTTCCACACGTGCGTTTGTTTACAAATCTTTCTAACACGTGACAAATGGTATATTATTTGAATTCAGTCAAGATTATACTGGTTCAGTTTGTAATGTCTTCTCGACGTGGGCATTGTTTCCTAAAAAAATAGTTTGGATTGACACTTTTTTCGGAAATGGTGAAATAGGCTATCCTCAATATGTAGAAACGTTAGAAGATCAACTTATAATTTTTTGTATTGACAAATCTATGGTTCAGTAAACAGAGTTATTATTGAAGGAAACATCTTAAGGCGTGACTTGTTAATAAGCGAGTGCATCTCTAATTCGCGTAACAATCATATATATATTTTTTTTTTTGAAAACATTCTTCAAGTTTTTAAACACAGATATCAAAAATGAATGATGCATCAGATTCAACTTGTTGTGTTTTCAATTTAATATGTTTCATAACTACCTTTTCTTAATACTTTCGATTTCAAGATGGTCCCAACTCCACCGTAATAAGAAGGGAAAGATTATGATTTTCATAATATCCTGGTCCATAGCTTTAATTTGATAGGTCACATGACTATCTTCTCGAAACTTTTGATTTTCTGATTGGTGTTAACCCCATCCCCACGGCGATGGTGGAAAATGTAATTTTTGTAATGAATTCACCAAACCCTTCATATCAGTACCTCACATGCTTGGATTTGTAAAAAGGAAGACGTTTTTCGTCTCTGGTCGTGACCCCACCCCCACATAAAATGAAAAAACGTCATTTTCGTAATGCATTCATCGAGCCCTTCATATTAATACCTCACATGCCTGGATTTGTAAAAAGGAAGACGTTTTTCGGCTCTGGTCGTGACCCCACCCCACGACGAGGGTTAAAATTACGATCTTCTTAATCCACTCGTCGAGACCATCAATTTGATAGGTCACGTGACCACCTTCTCGAAACTTCGATTTTTATGATGGGCGTGACCCCCACCCCCACATAAAATGAAAAAACGTCATTTTCGTAATGTATTCATCGAGCCCTTCATATCAATACCTCACATGCCTGGATTTGTAAAAAGGAAGACGTTTTTCGGCTCTGGTGGTGACCCCACCCCACGACGAGGGTTAAAATTACGATCTTCTTAATCCACTCGTCGAGACCTTCAATTTGATAGGTCACGTGACCACCTTCTCGAAACTTCGATTTTTCTGATGGGCGTGACCCCCACCCCCACGACGAGGGGAGATAACTTGGTATGATCAAGTTTATGAGAATCAAGCAATCTGATTGGTTAATTAGCGTTAGGAACGTGAAATGATTGGGTGATTACTTATTTCAAGCTCTTAGAGCTTTTGGTTTTTGGTATACATTGCTCTAGCCATTATATCCACGTTATTAAACGATCAGGTGGCAACGAATGTCACGATACCCTCACTATTTTTCATTTGTTTTTTTTTGTTTCCCATTCCAGAAATCCGCACTAGTTTAACTACACTTTACACCCATTTCGCTCGCGCTATAGGTTATGAGAATCGAGCGATCCGATCGGTCGATTGACGGAGAATCGAGCGATCCGATCGGTCGATTAGCTGAGTTTGGGAATTCCCATACTGGGGAATTTCCCTAATGACGTCATAAATGGGAAAAACCCACCGCCTCAAAACAATTGAGAGTTCTGGACCACTGGTCTAGAATCCACAGACCGTTTTTTGATGATAGCCTAGAATTTTTTGCTCGCGTTCACCAACGATGGATCGATGGTCTGATCTGCGATGGGAACGTCGACACAAATTTTTAAAGTAAAAGATAAATGTGAAGATGTACAATTTCACCCTTTTTTTAAAAACGCGCGTACACCACGAGTATTTGAACGTTAAAAGTGCGATCTAGGAGTCACAAAAAACATGGGGGGATTCAAGACCACTGTACATTTTTGTGAACAAGCGTGCGATTCAACACTGAATTCCACGTTGGTGAACGCATCGTGTACGTATGTTGTACACGTACATGTACAAAGTGGTCGTAAACTCTCCTTTTATACCTACTCGTCATTGCAACTCTAACCATTTTTACTCTTTATGCCTGACGTTTCCCTTTCACACCCTAACGTAAAGCATCCTCACCTAGCCTGCGATCCAAGTGATGCGAAACGTACATAGCCAGGCGACTAGACATGGCCCATGAGCCTACAGTGGTTGTCCCCGCGATAGGAATTTTCGTAGTCCTGGAGGGGTCCGGCAAATTCGAAACTAGGTCTGGCAAATTGGGGCTAGGTTGGACCCTTATATACTAATTTTGATGTTCTCAACTTCAAGTATGACTAACTAGCAGGGTTGCCCTGTTTTGCACGGGAAAATTTAGGGGTCATATGAAAAGTACCCCCCCAAAAAAGCAAAAATAGGGGTCGCGTATTTTTCGACCCAGTCCGCCCTACGGGTGGCACACTCGGCCCCGCCCTCCGGGCGGGCCCGTCAAACCCGTCACTTTTTAAACCCCCACCATTAGATTCCTGGTAAGAAGTTACCCCTGGCAGACCCCTTTGAGGACCTATATCGGTGAAATCCATCAATTTTGCCCCTCCACACCCACCCCACCCCGCCACTTTTTAAAACACCACCATTCGATTCCTGATAAAAAGTTACCCCAAGTAGACCCCTTTGAAGACTTATATCGGTGAAAACAATTTGGTCTAACTTTCGGTGCCCCTCCCAGCCTCCACCCCCACCCGCATACTTTTTTAAACCCGACGAGGACCACCGCCATAAAAAGTACCCCCCTAAAAAAAAAATAAAAAAATTGGGGCCGCGTATTTTTCGACCCAGCCCGCCCTACGGGCGGCACACTCGGCCCCGCACTCCGGGCGGGGGCCTTCGATTCCGTCACTTTTTTTGAAACCTCCACCATTAGATTCCTGGTAAAAAGTTACCCCTAGTAGACCCCTTTGAGGACCTATATCGGTGAAATTCATCAATTTTGCCCATCCAGCCGCCACTTTTTTAAACACCACCATTAGATTCCTGATAAAAAGTTACCCCAAGTAGACCCCTTTGAAGACCTATATCGGTAAAAAAATATTTGATCATAACTTTCGATGCCCTTCCTCGGCCCCACCCCCCACCCCGCACACTTTTTTAAACCCGACGAGGACCTCCTCCATAAAAAGTACCCCTAGTAGACCCATTTTGGGCACTCTGGGTGGCCCCATATTCATTTCTATAGAGGACAGACAGACAGACAGACAGACAGACAGACATTCTAAAATATAGTATAGACTTGCAGGTGCAATGTAGCTAACCTGCACGTTCAAGATAGTAACTTGCAGGTGCAAGATAGCTAACCTGCACGTGCAAGATAGCTAACCTGCAAGTACAAGATAGCTATCCTGCACGTGCAAGATAGCTAACCTGCACGTGCAAGATAGTAACTTCCACATGCAAGATAGTAACTTGCAGGTGCAAGATAGCTAACCTGCACGTGCAAGATAGCTAACCTGCACGTGCAAGATAGCTATCCTGCACGTGCAAGGTAGCTAACCTGCACGTGCAACATAGCTAACCTGCACGTGCAAGATAGTAACTTGCAGGTGCAAGATAGCTAACCTGCACGTGCAAGATAGTAACTTGCGGGTGCAAGATAGCTAATCTGCACGTGCAAGATCGTAACTTGCAGGTGCAAGATAGCTAATTTGCACGTGCAAGATAGAAATAATACTCAACTGGCGCCTCAACGCTTCCGTAAGTCTCTGCAAAAAACGACTTTCAAAAATATAAACTCGACTCCCAGACATATGAACTGTTGAGGCCGAACAGACCGGTGACGTCATAGAGGGTCATAGACCAAAAATCAAAATTTCTCCGAATTTTATGAAATTCCAGTATGTTGTACAGTGTCAGCGGGGCACAAGTGTTTTTGTTTTTGTTTTTCGATTTATCGCAATTTTTGAGGTTTTTACGTCAATTTACATTTAGACCCTATTTCCAATTTTTTGCCAAGTTTTCAGGCTGAAAACGCGAACTATATCACACGCGTATCAACTTACTTCCATAAGCTACAGATATAAAAACTTCATGCACTATTTGCTACATGGACTTACAGGAAAATGGTTATAATTTAATTGTTGATGACGTCATAAGTTTGATGTTGTTGACGCAAAAACGTCTTTATGAACGTTTTCGATTTATTATATATAGAAAAGTGTTTTATTTCTGAAGTTTTGGAAATCTAACCCTCCCTTTGAAATCATATTCAAAAGTTTTCACGCGACAAAAAAGCCCCTCCTGACATTTTGAAGTTTTGACGTCCATATTGAAAAAATGAAAGTTTGTCCGATTTGAACAAAATTTTAGTATGATGTAAAGCTTAACAAATCAACAAAACTCGGAATTTTGTTTTTTAAATTTTCAGCCATTATCGACAATTTTACGCCAGTTTTCGCTTTTCGGCACCGAACTGGAATGTGACAAACATGCTGTCGTTACCATAAAACACAAAGGTAGCCATATGTGTGCAACACCATGATTTAATCTTCTTACTTTCGCCACCCCTGAAATTGCAGCAATAAACCGCCCCAAAACTTCAAACTAAAGCCCCACCAAGTATATCATCTGTTTTTCGGGCCATTTTTTTTGTAAATTTGCATGTGGTTCGGGCGGTTTTTTATTTTATTTTTTTTGTTTTTGTAATTATATCTTTGCCATCAAAAGTTCATGTTCTTGGTTTGTTTTGTTTTAGGCCTCATAATCTACAGAATAGTATGGGTGGTGGTGTATTTCGTCCCTTGAGTGCAAGAAGGCTTTGCAATGCTAAAGCATTGCAAAGCCTTATCGCACTCAAGAGAAAAAATTATCAGTTTATTAGCTTGGATAAAATATCAGACATAAACCATTCAATTTTTATTTTTTCAAGTTTGCATTGGTTATGAAAGGGGAACATGCAGCAACCAAAAATACCACACTGGAGGGCCTGAACAACAGATTTTTAACTTTTGAGGCCTGAATGATCTCTATATTTCGTTTTACATGATAAAACATATTGGTATGGCGGGCGTTCGAACCCACGCCGAGAGAGTTTCCTTCGGCACCAACCGCCTAGCGAAACTATACTGAACCACGCACACCACTCGGCCATCGACAGACTGTCGGTGGCCGAGTGGTGTGCGTGGTTCAGGACTGTCGGTGGCCGAGTGGTGTGCGTAGTTCAGTATAGTTTCGCTAGGCGGTTGGTGCCGAAGGAAACTCTCTCGGCGTGGGTTCGAACCCTCGCCATGCCAATGTAAACAAAACCAGCGTCCTTTCTTAATTCTATGGCATCCGAGAAATTTGAGAAAGACAAGTGTGTCGCTGATTTCTTCTGAGGTGCAGTTCGTAGAATTAAGTACTTAGATGCAACTTGCTGATGAATAAAACATAGTATTGTCTATTTTAGTATACAAAGTGGAATAATTTGAAAATCTAACTTGAAATACTGTAGATATGACGTAAATACCGTCGGGCGTATTACTTCATATTTACTCTATCTCAGTGCACTGTACACTTTCTATAATTAAACGTGGAATATTTGGACATTCATCTGATGGAACACATCGCACATTTATAAGACTATTTTTTCGGAATTCAAGAGTTCAAGAATGGAAACTCCTGTCTTCGGCAATATTCTTGTCAATATGCTGTTTACATAGGACTGGAATCCTGATGAGTAAGAAGATTCTTCCCCCCGTTTGCTCAATGTTATATAATAATTATTGCGCGTCTATTTCAGTATGACAAAATAATGATCCTCGAGGAAGAATAGCCTACTCGCCTAAGTCTAGTGGACTATACTTCACTCCAGGGTCACAATGTTTGCACAGTATACGCAAGGTTCTCGAGGTTCTCGGCATTTCAATCTCAACCCACTACTCTACTGCCAGTGCGCACACTCAAACGAAATAAGATTATTGGTTCTCGCTTACGACTCTCGTGGTTGGTTATCGACTCTTCGGGATTGGTTATCGTCATTTAACTCTCGTGGATTGATATGCAAATAAAGTTACAAAGCACATAAATTTATTCGGGACGCAAGGGATTTCAATTCCACATCGCCCCTGTGCGCCTTCGGCGAGCTGAAACTTTTCTTTCATCAAGAGGGTCAGGTGGCTTATTGGTTAACACATTGGATTTGAACGGTTGCGGGTTTGGCCATGACCGACGCTACTTGCGTTGTGTCCTTGAGCAAGACACTTAACCCCAGATTGCTCAGTTATGGACGTTGTGGCATATTGATCCTTCAACAGACATAAGGACTCACGAATCGCTTGAGGTCGGTTAGTACGTTGGAAAGTCCGACAGCTGCTTACAACTTCAGGATGACTCTCTCTGGGTGATCGGGCGTTCTCCACCTATTAGCTGTTCCCCCGAGACCGAATGACAAAACAAGAACCGCCGTCGAGGGGTTGCTCGCGGTTCAGCTCTCGCCGCACGCATTCTCTTCTTCACATCAAATACTGAATGACAGAAAACACGGAAACTTCTGCGTATATGGTAAAACTACATTATATGATGTAACACGAAAACAACTTACGGGTCGAGATTTCAGCCTTTCCTGGACCGCTGTCCGCTAACGAACGTCCCCTTTTCCCTAGTCGAAAACCGACCTGGGAAAATGGAAAATTCGTCAGTGAAAACAGGTGTGATAGACTTAAAGCCCTGTTGTTTCTTTCTGACAGAGAAGTCACAGAAGACTAGAAGTTACTTGTTCGTTGTTATATAGTTTGTGCGGGCGTAAGAAAAATATTTAGACAATAGTTCACTGCTTGGAGTAACGTACGATGTTTATTCTCGAGTGGGTTGCGGAAGGTTAATTTCACGAGGCGCTAGCCGAGTGAAAATAATCCCCGCATCCCACGAGAGAATAAACATCGTACGTTACTCCAGGCAGTTAACTATTGTGTTTTTTATATTTCCCTGATAATATCTGCAACACAGATACCCCTCTTGCGTCATCCAAGAGCAGTCTCCCAAGGTCGGTCAATTTGTTTTGACGATTAGAAAAAAGTAGTCCGTCATGCCTGGGAGTAGGATATCGCCGTGGGAGTTGAATAACACTTTCGAGGTCGTGGGAGTAGGATATGGTTTTTATTTACAAAGGAAAAAGCTGTAGAAATATAATAAAGTGTATGCAGTGATTGAGATGAAAATTGTTTCAGCGAGAGAAGATATATTTTCTCCAGTTGGTCATTCAGATCTCGATCCATCTCGTCCACACGGGTGATTTCATAAAAAGGAAAAAGTGATTTACTTAACGCCTGTCATTCTGACACTGCTTGTGAGATTAAATAGTTGAACTTGTAGTTCAATTGCTCGCTAATTTGGTACTTTCTGCGTAAGTGTTTGTTGAATATCACAACGGAACCGCCTTACTGACGCTCCGCAACCATTGAGATGCTAAAGTACCAATCCTGAGAGTGATTACGATTCGCCCTCTCCTTCATGCTTTGACAAATCTGTGGAGGATACCGAGTATATACAGACACGAAATTGTCTGAGTATACGTTAAATGAACGGCAACATAAACAGGCTTGAAAAATAAACACTGTCCACTTTCGATCAATAACACTCCAATGGAATCTGGGACTATTGTTCAATGTTTATCCAAACTAACAGTAGCATTTGAAACATGAAGAGAAATGGTAAATAATAGATTGATGGAAACAATTAACAAAAGAAACAGAAAATTCGCGTTTATATGATTATAATTTTATTGACAAATCGCACTAAAAGTTTAATGCACTGACCAAACTGGGACGTAAACATTGTATTGAGACTCCAGTTTTTCTATTAGTCCAGTCATTTTGACCAGGAAAATAGTCCACCCTCGCACTAATTGCAACACAATTTTTTGTTTCATTTTTATGAAGTAGATCATCACCCTGTTCACATATAAACCGTTTAAAAACAAATTTAGTCCCGAACCTGGTTTTCCTACCTGTTTTATAAAGGATCAATGGAAGGCGTTTATTGACTTACAGAAGTACTACGAAGCAGGAGCCAATACTATACAACTTTTACAATTGTATTGTCCCGAATTGTAGCTTCTACAAGTGAATATAAATGACGGAAATGAATGATTAGCATTTCAAAATATATGGCAATTTGCCAACTGGCAAATAGCCACATCTTTGAACATGCTAATGGTTCATTTCAATTAGTTTTTTCCATAAACAGAAAATACAGTTCTCAAAAACACACAGCTGTAATAGTTTTATAGCATAAATGTTTGCTGAATAAGCGTGTGGTCTTTATCACGAACCTTCTCCTCAAACAGACTGCAGAACTCACTCAACCTTTTGGTCTAGACTATATTAACCCTTTACCTAACATGAAAAGCAACGACGCTTGCAAAAAATATTCTTGAATAACTATTTTTTTTCATTTTTTGTCTCAAAAACATAGGTTATGACCCCTCGTTGGAACGAGCTCGACGAGCTCGTTCCAACGAGGGGTCATAACCTATGTTTTGAGACAAAAAATGAAAAAATAATGAAAATTAATTGGCCATTTTCAGAATAGCGCTGGCCGGTTTTGGCCGTTACGTTAGGTAAATGGTTGAAACGCCCATGACAAATTAATGTATTCATGACGAAAGGGGAGGAGGGGTCTTGCCTAGACGAAGGATTAATGAACAGTATTAACCATTAAGGCCTCTAACGACCGTACGTAGATGTACACAGCTGCAGATGATTTGACAGTGCTTCACATTATTGTTGGCTGCCTGTGGAGGCACCCAACAATGATGATAAATACGGTCAAGATATATGCATCCCAGTAGAAGAGTTCGCAAGGAAGGAATCACTTGGGAACTTTTTCAGAGCATTATGAAAGTGGCAGTTTCGGCTGTATGGTGATTTATTTATTTATTTATTTATTTATTTATTTATTTATTCATTTATTTTTACTTATTTATTTATTTATTTATTTATTTATTTATTTATTTATTTATTTATTGGTGTTTAAGGTCACATATATCTGCACAATAGCTAATCGTGACCGCAACAAGAAGATAATAACGTCCTGTTTAGTCAATCGATACACCACTACTGCCCATTTTAGAGAAATTGTAGAGAAATACCACCCGAGTATTGAAGATTTGGTCTTACTTCACCCGTAAAACAGAGCTTCTTTACCACGGTAAACAAGCCCCGCTTCACTTAACGGGGCTCCAACGAGGTTATGGGGACTTATGGATTAAAGAATTATATCCTATAACTTGCTGAGCCACGCGAAGTTCACCACTTATGTGGTAAAGATATATTGTTAAGAAACCGGATCTTGCATGCCATCATACCTATGGTGGGCATAGAACTCCCAAGAACAACCAGTATGGCTCCATTAAAGAAAAGGCACCCGCTAGAGGTGTCTTCAGAATACTTGTCCCTCTCTCTACTGCAACGTGCAGTGATCCTTTATGACACACAACCTTGACCTCAAACCACTAAGCTTACTTCATTTTACAAACCAATTTCCTCTAGAAAATTACTTTCCGATTATAATTTAGCATATAATAGAGGCCGTAAGGTCAGTTGGCCGATTCGTTAAGAGAATTAGTAATGGGAGAATAGGTTTGGTTTTCTTGAAGATTGATAAAAGAGAAACCAGAACGAAACCTTTTGAATTATTTCTTGGTGTTGTGAGATGGAGAGGGTGAGAGGAAAGACTCATATTTCCAGTATCAAATACGTTTTCTGTGTGTGGGGGAGGTGGGGGGGGGGGGTCATAGTTGCGACATAATCTACGCGTCGCAAGGGCCGAGAGACTTAGGCTACAGGATATATACGTGCTTGGTGGCCTCCCCTTTTTCACCTAGATTTTTTCCAAAGCCATTCTCTGAAAGGCGTACGCTAACTCCCTCTGAGTATGGTACATGCTAATTAAATATATCTTTCACCCCCCCCCCCCCCCCCCCCCCCCATAAACTCACAATTCTCACAAGTCCTACCCACATAAGACTTTTTTTGCTCATTGGTAAGCGCCTTATCCCGGCTACTGGTTAATTCCTGTCAAATATACGAAAATAAACCACTCTGAGCCTTGAATTATAATCTCTATTGTACAAAATTTCTAACCAGGGTCCCTAGCAGAACCAACCCACTAATCATGACCCAGCGTCATATGTAGGCTCATATTAAAACGTCAGGTCATGGGACACCACAGACACAACTGCCAACAAAATACGTAAATAAACGTTCTCACTCTATTTATTTTTTATCACCTGCTCGACATAATAACAACATCATTCAACTCTCGCTGTGGCGGGTCAATCGTAGCACGATTTTTGTTCTGATTCGTTTAATTTTGATTTTTCAAAAACAACATTTTCGGGTTGTGGATTTTCTGGGACGTTTTATGTTATTTCTTGTCACCTGATCTACACAATTCTGTTGACAGAAATTCTGTTGCAATTAGTGTGTGAAAGAGTTTTTTCTATTCACTGGACTATCTTCCGGAGCATTGTAGGTAAAGAATCTAAACTAAGTATATGTGATTATATAACATATTTTAGTAAATACAAGTCATAAATATCGACATTCTAATCCTATGTACATGTGGACCGTGCAGACTGTTAAAATATGAAAGTTTCAAAATGCAACTGGGAATTTAACCAATTCAGTCTTGTTTGACAGAGCTCAATGAGCAAATGGTAACTATCCCCGTCCGTTTCAACATCATGTATATGTACCCAAATCTGCAGGCTTAGAAAAACTCCGTCAAGGCTGCAAATCTTCTAACAAATCATTCCATGGGGTGCAATCTTCGCCTCTGAAGTTTAACGATATTTTCTGCACCAAGAGCGATATCGCATTGAGCTGTTTACGAGTGGAGGAGTCGTAGTACATAGAACGAATCATCGAGTAAACGGAATTGATTGTTAGCCTCAGAGGCGAAGGAGACTGGGGCATGGGGGCACGTACCATCTTAATTTTTCAAGGAAATGTTGATAGATAGAGGGAGAGAGAGAGGGGGAGAGAGAGGGGAAGAGAAAGAGGGGAGAGAGATATTAGGCTTGTATTATTTTGGACAATATATTTTTACACCATAATACCAGAGAATCAGCGGTGCGCTTGTGTGAGGGAGCCTTCACGAATCATACTCCGTCACCTTAAGCTGTTTTTTCTTTTCGGGAGTACCTACATTGGAATCGTATTGGAAATTAGAATGAAGGAGTGCACTAGCTCTTTACACTTACGGTGTGACCGAAGAGTTCCTCGTTTATTTTTTTCTCTTCTAAGCCTATAAAGTGCATATTTTTGTTCCATATTGAACAAATTATCTCAGAATTGCTTTGTATGTAGCCAAAAATATGCACGTTTTGAATGCACACGTGCATAGTCCCAAACATGGGTTTGTACAGTTCTACCATGCCATTGAGGAACATGGGCAACCATTGAGATACATTAGTGTGCGGGGAATCCCTTGTATGACCGTGCCCCCTCCCCAGTTCGAAATGCACCTTACGTCCCTACTCAAACTTCCCTCTCTTACAACCGATCAAAAGCGATCATGCGTACCATCACCATGTCATATGCTTAACTACACGTTGCTTACACTTTAGCAAGTTTGGTTTGATTTATGACGCAAAGCAAGTAGACCTGGCTGGATTCGAACTCACAATTCCACTGATAAGTATTCGACGCGCTAGCCAATGCGCTATTTCTCCAGAGCAACGAGCAGGGTGCGTGATGTTCTCACTCTTGTAAAGATATCGAATTCGTACCTTTGCTTGTGTCTCAGTAAATTAGGAGAGCTGGTTAGAACGTGGATGTTTAAAAGTTGTATTAATTGGTTATTAACAGGTAGAGTGCTGGAGGCCCACACGTGGGCTTTACTAAATATCACAGACTTTGACTAATTATCTACCCTCTCTTGGAGGAGGTTTCATATTGAAACCTCCTCCAAGAGAGGGTAGATAATTAGTCATTACATATTCATGTGACAGATAAATATATGATGAAAAGAAGTGTGGTCAAGAAACATACAGTTAAGAACAATATAGAACGTCACTAGAGAAACAAGTTCTAAAATATTTAACAATGATACCTTTATAATATTGATAAAAACTTTTCACCAAAGTGGTTGGTTCTTGAAAAATCGAACTTTATTATTTATGAACATTTCCGTATACGTAAAAAGATCAAAGGAAAAGCTGAATCTAATGGCATCCTATTCAAACCAGATAAAGGTATAACTTTAAACTGTTAATCATAATGTATATACAATATAATGATATAAACTTTGTGCCGTACCAAATAATGTATTCCATTGATTCGTGTATAGAAAAGACTTAGTAAAAAGTGAAAAATCATTTCAAACAGAATAATAGAAATCAATACTCATTGAATAACAAAAACAAGTGAAAGAAAAAAACTCTCACTTCTTTTCTGCAAATAGTGCTTGAGATGCAGAGTTGTTTCCTATCTCCCTTTTCCTATCAGACGCAGTATTATAAGTTAAATAGTCAGAAAATGACTGGGTACGGGATGGTACCTGGTATGCAGGTGTTAGGAAGCCCCCAACGTACAAGCTTCACACAAGTATTGGTTTAAGACAAGTGCACCATTGATGTTCTGTACGCCTTAGTACACAGCGCCACCGTGCCCCCACGTGGGCAATCGGGATTAACCCTTTACCCAACGCAGAGGATATCAAAATTTATTATTTTAAATATCAATTTTTCAACATTTTTCAAAATTGTGACAAAACCATATCATGTGACCCCTCGTTGGAACGAGCTCGACGAGCTCGTTCCAACGAGTGGTCACATGATATGGTTTTGTTGAAATTGTTTGAAAAATAATATTTTTTACAACTCCTGAATTTGCATATTACGCGGGCGGATGCGGGCGATTCGTTGGGTAAAGGGTTAAGTGCCTTGCCCAAGGACATGGCGCATTTATCCCTGGCGGGGATCGAACAGTGGACCTTTCGGTTTGAAGTCCAATGCGGTAACCATTGAGCCACTGTGCTCCGTTAGCATTTGGTAAAATTAAAAACATGGAATATCACTAAAGTTTTCGCGTTCACCATACACGTCGGCTGCGAAACAGGCTATTAATTTCCAGTTTCTCCTCGACACGCACAACGTCTGCTGATGGAATATAACGCTTCTTGAGTCCAACAAGGCGTCATCTGCAATGCTAAAGCATTGCAGATGGCGCCTTGTTGCACTCAAGAGCGACATGCAGTTTTACAGACAATATCCAGAGCAAAAAAGAGACGGTTAATTATTATTTGAAGAGCCCGTTGTAATCGGGTCAGTTCCGGAACGTCGAACGTGTCATCATATCCACAGCATAATGTTGCGAGAACAGGAAGTTACGAACGTTGTTATTCAGCCGGTTGGATTCGAATAAGAGAATTGATTCGCCAATCTGTTGCATAATTCGATTTGAGAATTGATTCGGAGTCACATTTATGATTCCATAACTCTCCCTACTTCACTTGATACTTCGTGGAATGCACGGTAGTTAAATCTAAGGTTACATTTTCAGAAACACAACGGATACTGAAAAAAAAATCGCGACATCGATGCCGTAGCTGCGACGGGTGGTGCAATCTCACAAAATTCTAAGTTCATCAAGGGCCATAACTCCAAGAAAAATATTTGGAACAACACATGCATTGAACAGTGGCTAAACATCAATAAGATACACTTACATGTCAAATATAAAGTCATTTCATCAAGTATTTCAAAAGTTATTGAGTTTTGAAAATCGTTGGTCACAGACATTTGAAACTCGTTGGTCACAGACGGACCGACAGACAGACTGACAGACTGACAGACCGACATTGCCACTTATAGTCGCAGCTAAAAATTAACAAATGATTAAAACTTTTATCTAACGTGATGGACAATCCGACATATCACAATAAGTCACTATTCAATTTTGAATATTTTCTTTCAAATTTTTCTTCCTAAATAGTTCTTTTCATGTCGCATTGAAACGTCATCGCAGAGCTAATTTTATTGAGAGAGTCATAAACTATGTTTTTCAGGTTAAAATTAAAAATGTTCTGTTATTCGAGAAAATATTTGGACATTTGACATTTTCTTGTAGTGACGGGTAAAGGGTTGACCTTTTTCTTGTAAATCACATTCGCGTAAACATACATTTATTTATTGAGGATTAACGACACTTTTGACCGACAGGGTTACCCCGTCTTGGACAGTTTTAAGGGTGGAGGTAGCCGGAGTACCCGGAGAGAACCACCTAGCAGCGGTGAGTAACTGTGTCACCTCCCAACGTACCAACTCCACACAAGCTGAATTAGCATTGGTTGAAGACAAGTACACCATCGACGCGCAGTACGCCATAGTACACAGCGCCACAGTACCCCACGTGGGCAATCAGGATTAAGTGCCTTGCCCAAGGACACTACGCAATTACCCCTGGTGGAGATAGAACCGTGGACCTTTTGGTTTGAAGTCCAATGCGCTAATCACTGGGCCAGCCGGATACTTGAGTAAACATGTATAAGCCAACAAAGGAGGTTCTACGCTGTTTTTCTTTTCTCTTCAGTAGTTTCGATGTATGCAAGCTGATACGGATACCATGTGTTGCTAACGTAAACTTCCTTGTGTCGGGTTTAATTTAACCCTTTGCAAACCGATGTCAAAATAACGAGATAATTTCAAGCATAAATTTTCTCAAAAACGCAAATAGAAATTTAGTCATTTTAAACTTGATTGACAGAGCTCTTCGAGCTCTGTCAGTCAAAATTGAAGTGGTTAAATTCAGAGTTGGATTATGGGTACAAAATGCAGATTGAAATTTGAATATTTTGACATCAGTATTAAAGGGGTTAATACAACTTTCAAGTGTGTTTAACTCTCTCTCTCTCTCTGTCGAGGTAAATATCTCTCAGTTCTGCTGAAAATTCATCACTGAAATACTCAAAATTAGGCTGTTTTTTCTCTTCTCCTTATTAATTCTATTAATACACTCATATTGTGGCAGCTGCAGGGTTATGGGTGCCTCCAATCTCTCTGCGGAAGGGGCTTCGCGGTGGCTGGATGGTTACGAAATTAGACTTCAAACCGAAACGTCCACAATTCGCTCCCCACCAGGGATAAAAGCGTTGTATCGTTGGGCGAGGTACATAATCCCGATTGCCCACGTGGGAGCACGGTTGCGCTGTGTACTAAGCCGCACTGCACGTCGATGGTCCACTTGTATTCAACCAATGCTAACCCTGCTTGCGTGGGTAGCCTGAAAGTTACTTTCCGATGCAAGGTGATTCTCTCCGGGTACTCCTCCACCTTAAAACTGTCCGACAGGAGGTGACTCTGACTGTCGAATGTGTCGTTATTCCCCAGTAAAAAATCCCTTTGGGGATTTTCACTATGGCTGCAAATGAGACTTCCGATGGCCACACACTCGCTTTCACTCAGATGATCATTAACAACTCTGGTTCCTGTTTTAACCCTTTACCCAACGTAGACGATATCAAAATTTATTATTTTAAATATCATTTTTTCAAATTTTTCAAAACATTTCAACAAAACCATATCATGTGACCCCTCGTTGGATCGAGCTCGTTCCAACGAGGGGTCACATGACATGGTATTGTTTAAATTTTTTGAAAAATAATTTTTTTTCAACTGCTGATTTGCATATTACGCGGGCGGATGCGGGCGATTCGTTGGGTAAAGGGTTAATGTCCTGGATTGTTTCGATTTTTGCAATCGAAACAAGTCGAACTTTTCATTGAAACACGGAAATAAGCGAAAAGATCCGGGACACATCAACCATTAATGTGCGATGAACCAAAAAAGATAACACCTCCATTACGGGTCATCGTGGACTGGCTCTATCTTTTAATCAGTAAACATGCGTAGTCATTATAGTCCGCCTTAGCTGCTTAGCGTGACAAAATGAAGTGGAGGAGAGAAAATAATGCACAGGATGGATGGGGTCCATTTAACTCATTGGTTGGTATCTTGGGTCTACTCCTAGATAAATTTTTAAATTTCCATGTCAACTGTATCATCCATGCACGTTTTGCGTATTCACAATATGAACGCATATATAACTACAATAATTTAATCGAAACATACCAGGACGAGGATATGTGAATCAATATCACTTTTTGGCAGAAATTTGAGTTCACAAAAATGCCAAAACTTAGTGCATAACGAGTATGTTTCAATGAAATTTTCGATAAAACTAACATTAATGGAAATATAAACACAGAGAACAGAGCATAATGAGTTTAATCGTTTCTATAATTTTGCCATCTTGAAGTTTGCTGCTCGTACAGAATTTATGTTCGGTAACGTAGGGGTTTAGAGAATTGATTTTATCATATGGCTCGTCCGTTTTGTTCACTTTAAAACATTTGATATTTTGTTTTCATATTAATCAGTGATAAATAAAGCCTTCCGTCAATTTCATTGGTCAATTTCAAAACTAGTCAATTTGATTGGCTGAACAATATACAACTGGGCCACATTTTCATAATTTGCATAATTAGAGTTGGGAGCTTTCATTCGTCAATTTCAAACTTGGACAATTTGATTGGCTAAACAAAATACAACTGGGTCACATTTGCATAATTTCAGTAGGGAGAATTTACGTCATCTGTGCCATTTAGGGTGGGTTATATTGTATTAATCTTTTACCTACAAGAAAAACGCCATTCATTTTTTTTTATATTTTCTCTTTTTGCTTCCAAAACATAGGCTATGACCCCTCATTGGAACGAGCGCGGAAGGCATGCCTTGATGAAGGAGCTGGTATAATTTATCAGTCGGTCACAGTCAAAACAATCGGGTTTACAGTCCCCTCCTCCCCTTATAGGCGATCTTCAAGACGTCCAGAATTCGATTTTAGATTCGATTTGATTTCGAATAATAGACCCGATTCGATGCATGATTCGATTCAAATCGGCAATGTGTCATTCACAGGGCCCTAAGTGTGAGATATTTCAGGCATGTGTGATATATGAAATAAATTTGACATTTGTCAGGAAAATTTCGCGGGTGAGACGATTGCCTCACCGCCACCTGTTGCCCAGGCGCTAGTCGCCTCTAGCCTACTACTATACTGGCAGTATAAACAAATCGTACCCTCACCTTTATGACCATTCTCACCACGCAAGCAAGCAAACATGTGCCACTATTTTTCAAGGTTTAAGATATTTTGTTTGCGAGATACATTTTTCTGCAGAAAGCTCCAAGTCCCCACTGCTCTTCCATATTAATTCCCTCCGGCTATATTACCACTCGGAGCTGAAGTACGGATGTCACAGGCCAGTACTTGTACATATATTTTGCAAAGAAGGATATTTTCAGACTTTCTTAATTGAATACCTGTCCTGAAATTAATTGATGAATTGGGGTATCTGTCTGGGTGCTTTTCTATAGTGATATTTAGGCTTTAGTTTTCAATTGTTTACTGTTTGCACAGAGCGGGTAAGCAATTACTTATCGTTTAATATATCTGTTTGAACAATTTACTTCCGTTTACATTTTATTTATAATACCCAGACTTTAAAGGTTTGAATCCGAGTAACTATGGGCTAACCAATCGCGTTCTTCCCATTATTCCTCTCTGCATTCGTTACTGATGAGACCACAACACGAGTGATAGTTATTGAGATCGAATTAAGTCACAGTGACGGTGTATCTGATATTCCGAGAAAAATGATGACAGAATAATCGCTCTGCTGCAGTCCGGTCAAGCACAAATTATAAAAACTCGAACAAAAGCACTGGACAGACTACCGGCATATACCTTTTCCAAACTCTGGAATGAACTGGATCCAACCCTTCGAACCACAGGTAATAGAAATCAATTAACCCTTTACCTAACATGAAAAGCAGACGACACTTGCAAACAAAATTCTTGAATAACTAATTTTTTTATTTTTTGTCTCAAAAACATAGGTTATGACCCCTCATTGGAACGAGCTCGACGAGCTCGTTCCAATGAAGGGTCATAACCTATGTTTTTGTGACAAAAAATGAAAAAATAATGAAAATTAATTGGCGATTTTTTTAGAATAGCGCTGGCCGGTTTTGGCCGTTACGTTGGGTAAAGGGTTAAAAAAGAAACTGACAGAGAGACTTCTCTTTTCGTATCAGAAAATCTTTCAGAGGGACAACATCTACTGCCCAGACAGTCAACCTGGGCAATAGAGTTGTCATACAGACTGTCCATTTTGTTTTATCTTGAAATGTAAATAATGCAATGGTGCATTGCGCAAGACTCTGGTTATCCCCCACCCCGAGATGTGTACATAGATTAATTAGTTTCGTCATAAATTGTCTCTTGACCGATCTGGGGAAGGGCAGGATGTGCTCATCCATCTATTTTCTTCTTGCTGGTATTGGACAAAATTCATGGAAATATCCACAGAATGTAGAGCAGTTATGCCATTGTCTTGACACGATATCGTTACACGCTATCCGTTCATATCAGTGCTCATATAATTACCTGTGTAATCACTTGCTTCTGGATTACTTTTTCTGGATAACTCAGAATTAGTGGAAAATAACTGGTTGACAGCCAATCTGGTTATGCCATTCCCCGACCGTGTGACACAACTGTAAAAAATATTAATTGTTAGAAAAATAATAACAATTAAACTATCCTTCTGAGACGTAAAGGAAATAAAATAAGACACAAAATCAAATTAATCTTCAGGCCTTTTACGGTAATACAAAGTAAGAACTTAGTATTACCGTAAAAGGTCTGTTTTAGAAATTTGCGAAGGTGTGTAATAAATACATAACTGCATAACCACTTCGCCTCTCGTGGTATTCTTGCGCTCAGCCAAACTCATGCGATAAACATTTAACCCATTCAAACGCTTTTGTGGTTCTGTCTATATATCTGTCTAATCCTTACATTAAATAATACCATAGATATTTCTAGCATACCAACATACATATCGGAATAATCTGCTTGAGACACTCTGTTAGAAAAGTTTAAATGAGTTTTTTTTCCACAACTATCTTTCATCAGAAAAAAAATCTAAGATACAAAAAGATGTTCACATCTAGAGTAGTAACCAAGGGCGGATCTATTAAATGTGAATGTCAATAAGGAGTTAAAGGTTGCCTAGGAATGCAGCCCAAACTTGCCGAAGGTTCCTTCTTAATATTCCTTGCAAACTAAAACATACTGCGTGCTTTTCGTTCAATAATAGCTTGATACACCGTGTATTGACACAAAATACCCTGCTATTTGTTCGGACGATGCATGGCACCATGCTGTTCTTTTGTAATGGGCTTTCTGATTCATTCCTGGCTATTTGTCGTGCACATGAAGTAACTTGCATGGGGCATATTTGAACAAAACATTGTAAGAATGAATCATGACTTGTGTATATCAAGGCACCATCTGCAATGCTATCTACACTAACCAAGTTAGAACCTCTTTATTTATTGAACCAAAACAAAAAATTCCGAAGTGTCTTCAGACGGTTTTCTGACAGTGTTATTGCTTCTCAGTCTTTTAACAAAATCCAAAGGTTCCTCTTACCCTACACCTATTTCAGCTATCGGAGCGTTTCGGCTTCTCCACTGGGAAAGCCGCGACATTCGGATAGCTGAACTGCTCCGAACTCTCTCGGATTTCTCACTGTGGATGCCGTGATGATCGTATAGCTGGGCACATCTTCTTCCACTTCGACTTACCTCTGTTTACGACGTTTTAGTTTGCGATGAATTATCTGTACAGTTTTCTTCTTTCATCTCTTCATTCACCTAATCATTACCCATTAACCTCGCCAGAGTACATAGAGGGTGTATTATCAATAAATCACCCGTGGAGTTATGATTTCTCTCAAGAAAAAAAAATGCTCATTTGTTACAAAGTGAAATAGCATAAGCAAAGTTTCAGCCAAGGGACCTCCGGGTTAAACCCGGAGGTCCACTGGCTGAAACTTTGCTTGTGCTTCTTGTGTTTCTGTACAAAATTTGAGAGTAGTACCTTGGGTCGTATCTCCACTTGATGTGTGATCTACCCTCAACGTACTGTACATCTCATTATATCTGTTTTAAACCACTCCACCATGGCTGGTAACGCGAATTTTCCTGATTAGGTTCGAGAAATATCTGTAAACTTTTCATGAAAACGAATTGGTTGTGCGCAGTAGCGCATCAAGTGTGACAACTTTGGCTTGGTTCAAACTGGTCGAGATCAGCGTCATATATAATGGGCAATTCTGTGAAAGACAATGCCCTTCCCAGGTTCGTCTCTCAATTTTTTTTCAATGATTTATTCTCGAAGTAAAGCTAAAATCCGCCCCAAATCCGTTCTGGGAGCTTTCAAAATTCAATAAGGGAGTTGGGAGAGTTTGGGAGGAGGTCCCTCCCCCCATGGTGCGGGGAGGGGGGCACCTTCTCTCAAACTCTCCCATCTCGGGCCTTCGAGACATACTTGCTTCGGCAACTCATGGCGGGACGGCTAGTGCGAGTAAATTCCCTTTTCCCGGGTTTGACCTCCCACCTGCCCTGAAGTGCTCCCCCCCCCCCCCCCCCAGTTGTTTCAGCTTCAGTTAAGTGTTGAGAACAGCCAACCATTTGAGCGCGCTTGACGTTGTTATGCACATTATCTTAGTTAGCTTTATCGACTTAATTAGTATTAGCAAAACAGTGACCTCAACATATGTACAAATTATTTGATTACTTTTGTGGGAGAGTGCAACTTCGGTAATCCATCTTTAGACTAGATTCTTTATTTTGCGGTATAAACGTGCATCTATAACAGGGTAGATTTCAAAATTGTTGTTACAAAACATAGTGCAAATGAACATACCGCAGGGAGATGACATAGCCAGATTGGCTGTCTACCTGTCATCCCCTTGTAGTGAGTATGTTATCTTCAACACTGCGGATTAACTCGAGACTAGAAGACAATTTTCACTATGCTTTGACCTCTGACCCCCAATATAAATAAGTAGCCTACTAAGTTAAGTTAAGGCCACTATCAGAAACGATGGATGGGACGAGATACTCAGATTCAAACAAAGATCCTACTCTTTCTTGGATAAAATATTGTTTTAAACTAAAGGGAAGATGTGGATAATGATTAACCTGGTGAGGGAAGTGATATTTTGAGGAGAGTTTAGATGGCCCTAGGAATGATAATAATGGCGTCTGTATTAGAAGTAACTACGCGTTACAGTCGGAGGAATATGGATTGTTACATTGGACATTATCGGCATTTGACGACAAAAATTTCAATTTTAGTTTTCTTTTAAATTAACCTGGTGAGGGAAGTGATATTTTGAGGAGAGTTTAGATGGCCCTAGGAATGATAATAATGGCGTCTGTATTAGAAGTAACTACGCGTTACAGTCGGAGGAATATGGATTGTTACATTGGACATTATCGGCATTTGACGACAAAAATTTCAATTTTAGTTTTCTTTTAAATTCATTGCGGTTACTCAAGTTATGAAATTCTTCACCCAGATCATTCCATAACCTCGGGTACGCATACATGGGTAACTTATCCAACGACCTTGCCTGTGTTTTTCTTATCTGTAATTGCCCCGTTTGTCTGGTGTTCAAAAACGATGGGTTGTGAACAATGCTGAAGTAATTATTCAGGGACTGGGGGAGTTTGTTTTGTTTATGGTTAAATATAAAAAGGCAGGCCTGGTAAACAAACATGTCGTTTACTTTAAGAATCTTCTCTTTCAAGAAAAGAGGGTCTGTGTGCGAATGATATTTTTTATTATTTATAATTCGGAGAGAAGTACAAAAATAGAAAAATGTTCTCTCAGCTGCAGACTTTGTGGTTGTACTTGGATGTACATTAGCTGAAACATTTCTACACCTTCTTACGTTCATTGTTTTTACAGGCCTTCTGTTCTGGTCTGGTTGAAAACTTGAAGTCGCATTCACTGCTTCTTCGTACATACTTGCAATATGAAATGGACCGTAATTATTGTCGAGGTAACTTTGTAAATTTTACGCGTTTTTTTAGTCCAGTGATAGAGTTCCCTTGGAAATGAATCTAAGCTAGAACGAACCGCTAAGCGAGTAATAGCTCGCCTTTTGTCGAAAAGCCCGCTCAGATGTGTTCTTGTTGTGGAATGTAGGCTATTCATGATGTTTTAACTGAGTGATATGTATTACGTGAGTGTCCTTACGTCCAGGTAGATGTGTTTACTATTTCATCCACGCACAGACTCAAAGAATCGAAAATACTGCCATAATCTAGTTTGTAATCTGGAGGATTTGCAGGCAGTCTGTCATTTACAACTTGTGTCATTAATGACAGCGCGAGTCTGCCTTTATACTTCTTAGGAAAATAAGCGTGTTTGACATCGACTCCAGTTTAACCCTTTGAGACTTTAATTATCCTGACGTTCAAACGTCACTGGGAATTCAGTTTCTTCAACGTTTTTCGAAATCCGACGTCAAACATCGGTAAGTACAAATAACAAGATATTTTTCACATTTGTGAGTAACTGGTTGATTATTTTTGGTGGTCTGAATTTGTTATTCAAAACTTGTTTTATTATAAATTATTGGAGAGGGCCCATGGGCATTCTCCAATAATTTATAATAAATAAATTTAAATAAACAAAATATTATTTGTGTTTGACTGAATATGAAATTTAAGCAAGGAGAGTGTTGGCTTTTGCTCTGATATCCTTTTTTGAAAGCCCTGATATTGGCTTCTATCACTCAACCAGTTAAGAAGTCTTGACAGCAGGATTATATTAGTATTTTAAGCTGCGATAACATTTTACTCAACGGTTGTCACTGATTATATTCGGGAGAAAATAGGAATTGAGGTTAAAACTTTTTAAAAAATCGAAACATAATAACAAAACAAATGGCCACAAAGTATCAACGCGCTGTTTGATTTCGTGCGTCATATTAAGACGTACAAAAGTATCACAGGATTAAATCATCAGGACAGGTCCCAAATGCACATCCAACAGAGAAGTGACCCGGATAACCCTTCAAAGACAATAACCACTTGTGGGATAACCACCCTTAACTATCCAGGTTGGGATTGTTTAAGTATTTGCTTAACGAAACGACCAGGTACCTAAAAGTCTGTGCACAAAAATCGTCTTTCGCATGTTATTTTTTCTCAAAATTGGTTCCAAAACACAGCCTATGGCCTTTCGTTGAAACCTCCTCGTTGAGATCGCACCATTGTGGGATCATAATTATATTTTGGGTGACAACACTGAAACTGGTTAGTTTTTTGCGGAAAGAATATTATAGTGTGAGTGTTATCTACCAAATTCATTTGTAAAAGGGTTAAAAACGAATTGAAAAGAACGGAAGAAAGAGTTCACTTTGTGGTCACTCCGGATCGCTGCCCTAGCTTTTTGAGAGAAGCAATACCCAAAAATGGGTAGAGAGTCTAGCCGCCTCTTTCAATGCGATTCGGGCGTCATGTCGGAGATTTTCGGAAAAAATAAAGAAAGAAGTCTCTTTTTCTACAGTTTGCCGACGCCAACATCGCCAATGTTATCAGCATCACACCCTGGTTTATATTATATGAGCTCAGGGGTGTACCCAGGATTAGTCAGGATGCTTTATAACCTGGGGTTTATATTCCGTCTATGACCCAAGGCCACCTGCAATTGCCACAGGCAAAAGCTAGGGAGTGCACGATAGGAGTCCCTTTTCATTGGTGAGGTGCGGGGGACCTCGTCAGGAAAGGTTATGAATTTTCAACTCATGAGAGTGAACTATAGCCTCAGTGCTCATTTTCGGGAATTTAAATGAGTAAATGTTATGGATTGAAATAAAATGCACCGGGTTTTCAATAACATTATTTGGGGATTTAACCCATATTCACCCAGACGAAACTAGAAACTCAATGTTCGTAATTTAATTTTTTGGTGTGGACACCAAAAAATTATATTACGACCTTTGAGTCCAAGTTTGGACTAATATTTACTGTGAGGGGACATTTTTTTCTATTTTTGTATTTTATTTATTTATTTTATTTTATTTTATTTTATTTTATTTTATTTTATTTTTTGGAAGTTGTGGGGGCACATTACCCCTTTACTCACCTTACTTCCCGGCTGAACCAATGAGAGCTATCGAATCTATATTTGATGCAGATAAGTGAAAGTGATAGGCGCCGAATGTCCGGAAACTGAAGAGTGTATTAAAATTAAAAATATACCATTTTATGAGTATAACAATGCACCAAAAACATGTGACACCGACAGGAGAAAGAAACAAAAAAATGCTTCCGTTTTTAATTTTGAATGATTCGAAACCGCGATCAATAGGTACTTTGTTCGGTATCACGTTATCAGCTTGTTACCAATAACATACATAAATAACTTGGTGTCTATTGACGTCATCAGTTTTCTCTTGCCTGTCGTTCGCTGTCAGAGTCATGTAATGAATATTATAGATTAAAAAGGACTTTTAACGCTTCCGTGTGATGTCCGGTGGCATATAGCTTGACGCTTCAGAACGAAGTGAAACTCAGTTGCCAAAGCGGTGTTACATCCATTGACGAAGTGAAAGTCGAAAAAACCTATGTAGGAATGGACCTGCCTTGTTCCTTTTCAGTCGTCACACCCAGCTCTCACTTCCCTCCAGGGAAGTGAGAGCTGGGGGTAACTACCAGAAATTTTATTTATTTATTTATTTATTTTTTTATTATTATTATTTATTTATTCATTGGGGTTTAAAGACACTTTCGAGAGGAAGTGTCGTCTTATATCGGAGAGTTTTACTGGGGAAGAAGCCGGTATATCGAAAGAGAAGTACTGAGGAGCGGCGAGCAGCTGTCAAACACCCCGATGTCCTAACATAGTACAAGCAGGGTTACCATTGGCTGGATGTAAGTGCATCGTCGACGTGGTGCACATGACCCCCACATGATCAAGATTAAGATTAAGATTAAGGGTTAAAGTGCATTGCCTTTCCAAGGACACAGCGCGGCTACCACTGGTCGGGATCGAACCGTGGACTTTCCAGTTTGAAGTTCAGTTCTCTAATCACCGAGCGACTGAGTCTCAGTCATTATGTATTTAGCTAGAGGGAAACGTTAGTAGTATGTCATGTACCCGGACAGGCCTCAGTTGCATGACCCCGGTGGATGACCCCGGAAGTGACTCCATGTCACGTGACCTAGTGGCGCCATGTTGTGTTGTCATGGTAACCCACAATGAGGTATAATTTACTACGACTCATAGCCTCATTTCAGTATTTAACAGGTATATCCTATGAAATCCCATTTTGGAAAACGCCTGTGACTGTGGAATCCCTTTTTGTCGTATGAGGCCATGAGGGCTATGTAAAAGCCCTCAATGAGTCCTCATTTATTATCCATCACAGCTCATTGAATTTTGAGGTTATGAGGACCATTAAAAATCGCCCAATGAGGCATAATTTACTACGACTCTTAGCCTCATCTCGGTATTTGAGGATACCCATGGCCTGGTATTGTATTATTCGAGGATACCTATCGAGGATACCTTTATAGGATACTTATCTGAGGATACTATATAGGCTGTACATATCACTATAGGTCTCTTGTTGGCCCTTAGTACTATTAATCCACCTGATGCTTTATGTTATCCTATGACTGGTGTTATATGGCTGGTATATGTAGTACGTTTTGGTAGACCTAGTGATTTTGTGGGGGTGGGGGTAATGCTTGGTAGTTTAGAACGGTAGTATAGCATAGGCTGTACATATCCCTGTAGGTCTCTTGCTGGCCCTTGGTACTACTGATCCACCAGATGCTTCAAATTATTGAGCGGTATTCTGGGGTGGGGTCAATGCCTGGTAATACAGAACGGCAGCAGAGTATGGTTGGTATATTCCCCTATAGGTCCCATCCTAACCGTTCATAGTATTAACCTACCAAATGTTTTGTATCATCCTGTTACTGGTAAAGTGGTACGTAATACCAGTAGTTCCTACCTTATTCCAGGTACTCTTGTTGTTTCATTTACCTAGATTATTTAAATAAATTATAATTAACCAATTAGATTGCTTGATTTCCCATAACCTGTACTTAATCCCTTCTGTATAATAAAAAAACTATATCAATGGCAATATCCCCGGCACCCCAATTTCGGCACCTCTTTTTTGAAAAGCATATGGCCTACGGCACCCCTTTTTGTGAAATGAGGATAGGAGTCGTATTAAAAATCCCTCATTGAGAGATTTTTAATACGTCTGTTATCCTCTTTTCAGAAAAAAGGGGTGCCGAAGGCCATGTTTTTCAAAAAAGGGGTGCCCAAATTGGGGTTCCTTCTGGAAAATCCCTTTTTTGTCAAATGAGGATAAGAGTCGTAGTAAATTAGACCTCAAATTGGGGGATTTTTAATACGACTCTTATTCTCATTTCAGAAAAAAGGGATTCTCCAGAAGGAACCCCAATTTGGGATTCCATAGGATATACCTGTTAAAATACTGAAATTAGGCTAAGAGTCGTAGTAAATTGTACCTCATTGAGGGATTTTTCAAGGTCCCCATAACCTCAAAATTCAATGAGGATATGAGGGATAATAAATGAGGACTCAATGAGGGCTTTTACATAGCCCTCATGGCCTCATACGACAAAATGGGATTCCATAGCCACAGGTGTTTTACAAAAAATGGGATTCCATGGCATATGGCCATTGGATATATTCTTTTGTTATACACAAGGGAGATAACCCTGCATACAGATTATGGGAAATCAAGCAATCTGATTGGTTAGTTATAATCTAGATAAATGAAACAACAAGAGTACTTAGAATAGGGTCAGAACTAACAAGAATAGACCAGAAATTGCTATATATAGCAATAATAAGGTAAACTGTTTCAGTTGATAGGCTCTTCTACGCTACTGGAGTATACTCTAGAATAAAGAAACATGGCCAGATAGACGATAACTATTGCATATATAGATAGAAGCATAGAATTCTGTAAGAATTCGAAATAGTAAAAATTGGGATAGATTTCGGTGATTTGGAGAGATTGTCGGGTTGATTGTGGTAATTATCCATGGAAGTCGTTCCAGAAAATACTCCGATTCAATCGAACACACCCCCCGAACATACCCCGTCTTATTGCAGAAAAATTGGGTAACATAGCAATCACGTGCTACCCTAGAAACCAAGATGGCGGCCTCCAGTACACAAAATGGACGACGGAAACACGTATCACCCTAACGACACGAGCTGCGCATGCGCACTCACACCACGTATCACTATGGAGATGACGTCACAAGATGGCCGCTCACGCGGGTTACCATGACAACACAACATGGCGCCACTAGGTCACGTGACACGACGTCACTTCCGGGGTCATCCAACTGAGTCCCGTCCGGGTACATGACATACTACTAACGTTTCCTCATCACTTCCTTTGTTTTTACATTCTAGAGTCGTTTGGGCCCCTATCAAGAAAAATCTTGCACGTCGCCTCAAAGCTTAGGCATCAGCATCTTTTCATTCGGTACCACTACACCACAGCCATGCATCTCACGTTCATACACCAATTTTGACAACTATCCCAATTCTAACTCTGTCTAGGAACTCCAACACCATTGTGTAATTCGTCAACATTGTAAACCACAATATTTCTTAAATGTATTTATTTATTTATTTATTGCAGTTAAAGGACACTTTCGACAGCCAGGGTCACTTCGTGTCGGACAGTTTTACGGGTGGAAGAAGCCGGGGTACCCGGAGAGAGCCACCAAGCAACGACGAGTAATTGGCAGACTCCTCAACGTACTAACTCCACACAAGTGCGCCCTTCGACGTGCAGTACACTGCGCCACCTTACCCCCCCCCCCCCCCCACACACACACATGGCCAATCGGGATGAAGTGCCTTGTCCAAGGATACAACACCTTTACCCCTTACTAGGATCAAACCATGGACCTTTCGGTTTGAAGTCCAATGCCATAACCATTGAGCCACCAAGCTCCCTAATATTTCTTGCAGTAACGTAAACATATCGGGGGACTGAACCATCACCCTACCCCATCCCGTCACCCCCACTCCATCCCGTCCCCACCCCATCCCGCCAGACTACTCTTCCCTGAGATTGAGGTGAATGAGGTTAACCTCTCTATCACCTCCCAGTTTCGCCACATCTGTAAACAGGGCGTGAGTTCAACACTGACCAGAATTACGTGTCTTGTATATTTATAGAAGATACACATTCTTCCACTTGATACTATGGGAGCACGAGAGCGCTAAGTAGGTTCCAAAAGTGTTTCAGACGTCGCAGCTTGTTGGCCTCTTTTGTCTCACGAACAAGTTATAAGAGATAATCCAAATTGCGCAACTCCTTAATCTCGCTTTCTTCTCAGATACAACATGGTGTCCGTCGGCCTGAACTGACTGTTTCTATGTAAGAGTCATATTTACAAAAGGACAGAGTTCTGAAGGTTAAAATAGTGTGCGTACTCTTATGCCGCAGACGGGGTTTTGAACGAGCTCTTTCACTGGTTCTTTTTTCTTTCTGTGCACACTGGATCCCCCGCCTGATGGTATTAGAAGTGCAGAGAAGTGACGCGGTGAGTAGTTACACATTTGCGAAATTGATTTGTCAACGCTCTCCAAAGATTGCAGCATTATGTCGCTTCAGTGCATAAAGACTAAAGACCTACATACGTACGTGAACTCTTTGTGTGAACAACAGAAGACCGATAGCCTACCAACTGCTCTGCACGCTGGGGTTTCTCAACCCAAGGAACCTGCGATATTATATCATTTCGTCCCCTGAGTTGCAATGTGTTCTATGTGCCTTCTGGCACATAGAACACATTGCAACTCAGGGGGCGATTTTTCAACACTCTTTAGAATTTTAGAAACATAACTATTCCTATTCGAGTGAGATCTTTTAAACTTCGCCTCCTGTCTGGATGATAAAATCACGGAAGTACTCAATCTGCTAAAAAAACATTTTTTCATCATCAGTATACTACATGGGAGCTTGTGTTAACTGCCACACATAACACAGTAAGTGGGGTTTTTCTGACTTCGCCAGTTATTGAATTATCTTCAGCCTTCAGGATATGATCTCCGCTTTCTAATGAGTTTACACATGATGTAAGCATAGCTTGATATCTTCTGTGCTCGATTTCTTTTTCGAGCCCTCATCCAACTATCGTACAAAACGGTCATCCGAGAACGTCTTGAAGTGGGAGATTTATTTATTTATTTATTTTAGTTTAACGACACTTTCGACAGCCAGAGTCACCTCGTGTCGTATAGTCTTACGGGTGGAGAAAGCTGGAGTACCATGAGAGAACCACCCAGCAGCGGCGAGTAATGTCAGACTCCTCAACGTACCAACACCGCACAAACAGGGTTAGCATTGATTGAGCGCAAGTTCACGATCGACGTTCAGTTAGTCTTAGTACACAGCAGGGCCATTGTGCCTTCACGGGGGCAATCGGGATTAAGTGCCTTGCCCAAGGACACAGCGCAGTTGCCTCTGACGGGAATCGAACCGTGTACCTTTCGATTTAAAATCCAAAGCCGTAACCACTGCGTCACCGCGTTCCCGAAGCGTTAGATACCATTGAGGAGAACGTGTAAGTAGTCATTTCAATTGGCAAGGTACAGATGCGAGGGTTTCGTCTAAAGATAACTGTCTACTTTCAATGGCGGCGGAATCGACCTACCATGTTCGCTAAGTCGAAAAGATAATTTTTTCAGTTCGATTCATTGTTATGTTTT